>JBAJFG010000442.1:0-15000 GCA_037903475.1 Ancylostoma caninum | reverse complement strand
GTTGACCAACGCTGCAGACGTGGTGGGCAGCCAGCACATTCACGGACCGCTCCGCCGAAATGGTTCGTGATCTGCACCTTTGGACCCTCCGAAGATGGGTTTCCGTCATTTTTATGCGTTATGATGTGCATCATTGGAATCAGCATGACGAGAACATCTAGAGTATGCTGATATCCATAGCCCCCATAGAACGAGGTAACTCACTGCCTTTAACGAAGTCCCGAATTTTTCGGATAAGATTGTCGAATTTGCAAGCGTTCGTGATTCCTGGGAGAGTTCTCCGAATTGCTAGTTTCGAGCGGTGAATCTGTAGTATTTTAGGAAGCTTGGCTGTACTTTTTTGTCTGGGTTTGGAACTGTCCTAGATATTTATGGGCAAGAATTTCTAGTTGCATGTGTACAATGGAAGTGTTTACTCTCCGCATCTACATGTATGCTAAAATACAGAAGTCGACGAATTTTTTCAGAAGATGTGCAACACATATGTGTGCTTGGGAAGTATCTTTTCAGGGCTGTGTTGGACACTTCGAGATTTTGTACATCATACATATACTGCTCATTTGTGCCATAGGTACAGATACAAAATCAATTTATTCTTTATACGGTGTGCATTAAGGTGAGATAAATAGTACATGCACATTTAACTGGAATGGCCTTCATTACAAACACGTAAATAAAAGTTTCGGATAGCGAAATAATCAAGGAGATCCCCAGTCCAAGTGCAAGCAAAACGAATAGGCCTTTGACGTGATCGACTCCGAGTGCCCTTCGGTCTTCCACAGGCTCCGTCTCGCATTCTCTAAAACGTACATACATATACAGATAATACATACATCACATCATCTGTTTACCAGAAAAAGTCCCAGTTTTAGGAAAGAACCGCCACTTTTAGCTTGCAGTTTGTAACAAGTACCGAATCTTGTGTGTGTAAACAGAATAATATGTATAATATGAAAAGAAAACAGCTTACTGTTGCCGTTTTTTCCACCAAGTCTCTTTCAGCATCATGATTATTCCTTTTTCATTAAGATCCAATATTTGTCGCGTGAGCTTTTCTCTCCATTTGGATCCTGAAGGTACGATAATGCCTCAGTGTGTGTCTTTTGGTCAGAGATTTTTCGGATTTTTAAGAGTGTTAGCTTAGTTTATGAAGGAAATCATCTTCTGATCATGCATAATATGATAACGGGCATAGCAAGATCCCAAACAGAGACATAAAAACACTGAAATCAGATCGTTACCTTTTGGCACAGCAATACTGTAGCCGTTCGAGCCGAGAACAACGTTGCCTACTCGTGTGAGGTTGCAGTTTTGTGTGACTTGGTAGTCCAATGTCGCTGATTCCATCAGGAACACATATCTTCAAAGATAAAATTTGCAAGGATTTTTGAGAATTTTGTTGTCTTTAGCTGCTGTATGTACACAACGTTTCCAAATATTCTCAAGAATACAATGGTCTTCACAACTTGGTCATCGAACAAATATGAAAATATATTATGAACATGCAAGAGAGTAAATGCGCACATCACAACTTCTCACACACATAATTTCGTAGTTTGAACACTAATGTTCGCAAGGTTACGGGTTTATTTCGCGAGCAGAAGCAACAAATAGTCAAATAGTGTATTTTGTTGTCCTAAGCTACTGCAGTAAACTTCTGAAATATTCTCTCTGAAGAAAAGTTCACAAAAATACCAATTCATAATCCATAATTAACATAATTAAAATTCGTAATAATACTCACAAAATCAAGTAAATAAGTAAAAGTAAAGAAGTAAATACAAATAACCCGCTAAATAACCGAAAAGTAAACAAGTAAAGGAAGGCAACTAATGTATGCCTAGTTGTCAACGGCGAACTCACTTTTCCTGCAACGCTCTGCGAACACCATCCTCGTTTTTCTCGACGAACGCTGTCGGTGTCTGATTCTGCATCGATTCCCACAATCTACGAAACGTCTCAATCCGGGAGTACTTGAAGAATTGCATAGTGGATCCGCCAAGAATTGCGCCAAACTTGTAGTCGGATTGGTTTCCTAGTTCTTCGAAACTCTGTAAATGTCTTTGTTGTATCGTTCATCCATCTAGCCAACACCACACCTTTTGTTTTATTTGGTATTACTTGGGTAAACGCTGATGTGAGGTTTGACGTCATCATGAACATACCAAACTCCTTCTACTTGTTGCTCACCATTATTCTGAACCATTTCATACCTAGGGTGGCATCCGTCATTGAGTTTACCAGTAGTAAACACGACTACCCTCAAAGTTGACCTTCTTTTCGGGATTCATCACAGAGTTTACTCTCGAGCCACGGCGTAAGGTACAAGGTAATCTATACCCGTCTATAAGAGGGAGGTGAACATTATAATGCGAGTCTACGCTAGAAAATAGAGTGACCCAGTGACGAGTTTGCGTCTACGGACACTTACCACCCGCATGCATAGCGTCAGGCCCATAATCTACGAAATCTACGGATTCCCATAATGTTTTGCCTTTTTGAACTTGTGAACGAACAGCCAAGAAATGGTCAAAAAGGTGCCTTAACCACCTCTAGCACCTTATAAGTCACCTCAGGTGAATTGTTCTTCCTGGAGAAGAACTTGGAACAGGCTTTCTATACCCTATTGGACCCAGGTCTGACGCGCGCGGTGGTAAGTGACCGATAATCATGAGTTCGCGCCTCGTGAACATCGATGGAGCACGCTAATCTCGTTCAATCATTCCTCACTGAGTTTACTCATAGTAAACGTATTACCCCGGAAGTTTACCCTTTTTTGTCGTCAGTCATGAAAAAGTTTGCCCCCAGCTGCAGGGTAAAGTCGTAGGTAAAGTTTGCCTGTGTAGTAGTGCGAGGTAAACTTTGCTATGGACGTTTACGTCGAGACGTAATGTGACCCATTAACATTTTAACACGATCACACAGCCGTAAATCCGTGGTAAACTAGGTGCGAAGGTGCTTCATGGGCTAAATGCGCGATGAATACCTCTTCCACGCTCACGCGAAGCTTTAGAGTATCCCCAGACTTCACCAGCAATCGTGGCGATTGCCACATGGATAAAGTGGACGAGGAGACCCTGACGTCAGAAGGGTGATAGTAAATGGGGCGTGGCGATCGATAGGCATCGTTTCCACTGTCGCTATCACTCACACCGACAGTTCATTTTCGGCACATCTTCGAGAGTATTGGCTCCGGAGCAGGGATGAGCTCCGTTTCGCAGCAATCCATGGCGATGTAACGTGGCAATCGATAAGTATCATTTCCACGATCCTTATCTCTTACATCGCCGGTTCATTTTTATTTCTTTTGAACTAGACAAGTCTGCGGATACTCTTACCATGGGGTTGTGCCCTCCGTAGTCATTCATTGCCCCGATTATGAATAGCCCCAGAAGCTCATTGGTTCGCAGGGTAACTTTGGGGGGGGGGGGTGGGAGGGGTAATCCCTCCCAGATAGAGAAGCCCTCGTTCACAGGCGTCCACAGAGGCTTCGAACCCAGAGTGAGCCGGCAAAGGGACCATGGAACATAATGGAGCTGTTATAAAGATGCAAAGACAACGAAACCATATCAATGGGATTCTCTCGTCTTTCTTTTGAACTTGAAAACTAAAAAAATCACATTGAAAGGCATGTTTTTCCGGTCAACTGTTAGTACAGCAGCAAAATTAGCAGTGTACTGGGCGAACAACACGAGCGTGAACATCCACCATATAGCAGAGAGAAACCTGAAGAAGGAACTTCTAGTCATATGTATATAGATGAGAAATGCAAAGGGCAGTGGTGATACCTGGCAGCTGCAGATTGGCAATTGTAGCCAGATCCAGCTCTCAGAAGAATACAAACCAGATACCACACTGAATTCAGGAGGCTGAATTCGGTTGGACATTCACTTGGTGATAGGACGGCTATCAGTGTCAGAAGTAATGCTGTAGCGAGTGTTGCTGTCGCTGAGGACGTCCATACACTGAAACGAAACCCTAGCAATGCCTCGAAAATTGGTTAGTTTTGCTGAGAATGCCTTGTTCTTCCAGAAAATGACATAACTTGCCGATAGCGGCCACAAAAAGCTCGTCAATGTTGAAGATGTCTTCTGACTTGGCTGTCGCATTAACATTGATATTCCCAATTGGAGGAAGGGATCCGTGAAGTCGACAACTTCGAGTCGTCTTGCTGTTACGGTTATTGGCCCGACGGCCATGTCGGCCTCCTGAACTAACTTACTTATCCAGGGGTTAAACACTCCTAACAAGAACAAATCTCACTCCTCTCAAAATCTCCCCGATCATTCCATCCCATTCACTTGCATTCGCGGATACGGGTTCACCATATTTGCTATCCTTCACAATTGAAATTTCGTAAGAAATGTGTAAAGAAGAAGCAAGTCGATCCAGGAGGTCTACACAGAAGCCTTCGTAAGTCACCTGAAACAAGACATTTTAAAAATCAAGAGAGAACATAGTATTCTAGGAGATTTTCCGCGAAACCAAATTCTGTCTTTGTTCCCCGAGGATTTATTTCGTTTATTCTTCCCCCACAACTAGACTTGTCCCTCTCAACGCCTCATTTCTATACTCTTTCTCATCTTCATTTTATTGCCCAATGAAATCCAACCATCAAATTCCCAACGGGCCAGCACAGTTTGCCGTTGCACGATGCTCTTTGCTATTTGTCGCAACCGATGAACTATGCCCGTCCCCTCGCTCTCTCACACGCTGCGGTGTATTCTACTGGGTAGCAGGAGCCTCAGCATTTGGAGACCTTGCGCAAAAGTTTGTTTTCAACTACCGTTACCGGCAACATAATTTATGGCCGAATATTGATGAGAACGACTGCGCGGAATAGGCTGCAGCAAAGAAATGAAAGGCCGTTCAGGTGGGGTTCAAGCCAGCGCGCTGCGTTGGACGTCCTCGTTGTCTGCGCATCCACACATTTCATTGATACCACAGTTTTCATTTTCGATCGATACTGTGGAGAGGCGCCTCATCAATTGGAGTCTGCTTTTCACGTTGTAGGTTATGTCGAGTTTTGGGTTACGAACGTAGATTCCATTTGATGGTGGAACCCACATGAAACATGTAGATTTCGCGAAAACGGCGCTGTTGTCTGCGCTTCTGCTTCAATTAACGATCGTGTGTCCCGCCACGCAAATGTCACGTGCACTGTACAGATGACCGAGGCAGCATTAGCTAATATGTCATTGCCTACATACATACGAGCTTCAGTGAAACTGACATATTCATGATGATGAAGGGAGTATCGTCTGTGAGTCTCATTTTTTTTTGTGTTCTCTTACAGTTGTGATACGCAGACGGTGTATGTATTTCACCATCCGCACATTCAAGACATCATCGCATCTCAGAATCGTTTTTGAGATTCTCATAGAACGAGAATCTTCAGAAGCTGCTGATCACAAGACTGCACGTGAGACCGTGCACGACTGCCGAAAACCCATATTTGAGATACAGATGTTGGGGATCTTGTGGGCGGGAACACGCGGCACCGCCCACAAGTGCCTCAAAAGTTGGGGCTCGAAGATGGTTTTCTCCTCGGTTTTGTGCGGAATTAAGTATGCTAGTGTGACCAGGATTTGCAAAGAGATTCTTCCCATCTGGAAATCTCAAAAACGATACCGAGGTGGAAGTGGCTGTTAATTCGTGGTTGAAAGTTCCTACTAATAACTTCAGTACCTTTCCACTTGGTAGGATTTTCTCCATTACATAAGGTCGTTCTGCAATAGTGGAAACACGAAGCACACGAGCCTGAAACAAGGAAACAATGGCACCTTTCCAGCTGAAAATATCAAAATTTTTTACCTGGTGTCTTCTGTTGGTGTCGTACTCCTGCGTCCCAGGTATACTTGCCGCTCTCATTGAAAGCTGCCTTGTGCCACTTCTGTCCGATGACCATGTGCCGGTCTGAAAATAAAGGTCCTTAGGGTTCTCACCGATGATATGGATGCATCATAGCCCCATTGAACTTACGTTCAGAGCTGTCCCATCCATGCCTAGCTCCCAGATCTGAAGTTCATTCTCTTGTCGCTCACCGTTGGCGTTGAAAGAAAGCAAGCCAGTTAGTCCACGGACAGGCTCAATCACCCAAATTTTGTCAATTTTGTAAGTTTTCTTCTCTAAATTTTGGGTACCTGTATGTTCATGAGATCGCTACCATTGTAAGGTGAAGGAGCAGCTTCACACGAACGGGTCTTACTTTGAGATGGGGGAAGATGGCAAGAAGTGATCATCGCATCGAAGATATAGGCAAAATCTCTCTGGAAAGACACTAGCTCATTGAGGCCAAAAAATATCCCAAGTCTCTTCTAACAAAGGGGGTTATCCTCTGCTGTCTCAGGCTTTGGCGCCAGCGATGGTACATCTCTTTAATTTTGTTATTACTGTCGATAAGTGGGTCGATGTATCCTTTCCAGATGGATATCAACGAGAGACGCATGGTATTGTGCACGTATTGTTCGAGATGGTCGTCCAAATTATCCTGAAAACCATATTTGGGCAGGTACTGGTAGTGTAGTGTGGTCAAAGTTACCCAGAAAAAAGACAACGCTCACCAGACTGGTCACGACAAACCAGTTATGGATGCTTATCATCCCTAACTTGAGTGCGGCATCAAGAAATCTCAAAGTATTGTTAGGACTCATATCGATTATCACCTTGTTTCTCTTCACCCAGCAGAATCGCCTGAAAGTCTGCATTGCTGGTTTCAATTTCAAAAAAAAAATTACTCTAAGCTCATTGAATATACAAAAAGGTACTTGAATTCAAAATAAAACAAATGTCGAGTCTATTAGCTCAGAGAGGGCCGATGGGGTGACCTTGTCTGCAATTACGACCGCACTATTTTTATCGAGGGAGGACGCTGCAGAACTGGTAGGAGATGTTACTAAATGGCAGTAGGAAACATCAAAATGGTAGGAATCACACCAAATACATATAAAAACTTCCGGAAAAATGTAAAAATTAGATCAGACACCGTGCTGAGTTCGTAGCTGCAGACAAAGCAGCTCCATCAGGCTTCTCTGAGCTAACAGACTATATAAGTGAACTACTATTATAATAAATGAACCAGTAAAGGGCTGAATATAAGAAGAATGAAACCGAAATTTATTCACCAGTCACATATGCCTCTCATGGCCAAGGCAGCTTTCATAAGTCCATGCTCCGACGAATCGTTGACAAGTAAAAGTGAAGGGGTTATCAATATGCGTGAGAGAATGGGGCTCAATTGCCTCGGTGCTGGAAGAAAGATAGTGTTCAGCATTATAATAGTAGTAAGAAGCTGAATAGCAAGGATAGCAAGTTTCCGTGGATGTCTGTTTCGCCTTTAAACCTTTAGACAGACATTCTATCTAGAAAAGAACGACTCCCAGGTTCGTCAGTAGGAGAAGGAGTGGTCTTCAGTCAAGATTAGAGTGAGAGTCAGGGCGCAGCACCAGGTGGTCATTGACCACCAGGACTTAGTAGCGTTCTGCAGATTCAGGGGGCTTAGCACCAATGTCCGGGGCGTAGCCAACCGTCTACTGATGTTAGACACAAGTAGATTTTAGAGAGTCACGTCTGAAGGATCATCAAAATCGTGGCTGAAGATCACTGTCGTTCAACCATTTGCTACATCTCTACCGTGCACTCTGATGCGCTCCAGTGATAATCAGGTTTTGCTCAACCTGTAGGAAACGTATCATGTTGGTATTTTGACTGTAGATGCGCACTATACCAACAAGTATCCCCCCAAAGTGGCACACTTCGTTTTTGAGAAACCGTCATCATTTTTGAGAAAAATCGTCATTAATGGTCAAAAAGTGGTTTTTGACCTTTTTTGACCATTAATGAAAAATGAAGACGGTTTCTCAAAAACGAAAGATGCCACTTTGGGGGAGAGTTGATACCACAGAGGCGCATTTCTTGGAGTATCGGAACACTTCCCCAAACGAGAGAAATTTCCTGAGAAAGTTCCGGGCTTGAGAGAAAAAAAACACTCTCCAATGACAATTTCTTGTATCTGACAGGTCCTATAACAAGTTTCGACGAGTTCTAGCGGGATCAAACAGTTCCCTATTGAGATCGGTTTTTAAGGATTTTAACTTGAATTTGAGATGATTTAGGCTGTCTTCGCTAAATGGTACGCATTTCTTGTTGAAACTTCATTCGTCGTCTCACTAACGCTTATTTAAGTCATTTTTTGGTACTATCTGCTTTTCCTGAAAGAACGCTAAAGTGTAGGTACTTAGTAGCCCATTTCGGCATCCGACTGGACATAGTACTCCCCAACCGATACTGACCACCTAGTGCTGCGCCCTGGTGAGAGTACATATGTAGCGGGGTGAGTGAGTTTATATAGGACAAGTGGGAGTGCATCAGGTTAATGGAGATCGTGTAGGTCACCAATCAACCAACTTTGTGGCTTAGCAATTTGTAATTCACTTAGGTGTATCTTAAGATAGGGATTTTACAAGACATAATGTTGACTAATCAGGGATTTTACAAGACATAATGTTGACTAATCTTAGTTAGTGAAAATAACCTTGTGCCAGTAGGTTGAAAATGTAACTAATGAATTTTTTAAGTTTCTTAAACTTTTGCAAATGTACATATTCAGCTGTAATTCATTTATTATAGGGCAAACATTTTAGTAATGATAATATAGTGATAATTTCTCCATTATAGTGTAGAGATGCTCAATAAGTGCAATTAATCTGTCCTGGAAATCCTCATATAAAATACATGTGGTATAAAGTCTAGTAGTTTTTGTATAGATGATAGCTAGTATTTTAAGATTATTACTAATAAAAGAGCTCCTTGGTGTAAAGTCCATCCCTTTGAACAGAAGGAAATTGTTTGCAGTTGTTTTCGAACCCCAAGCCATGTGTAGGGATGCTTCGAGTGTCTGAGGGATGTAATCTGTGGCAAAGGAAGGAATGCTGAGAGATAAGATGAACAACGATATGACGATAACCTAGAAACATTCCTTGTAATAATAGTATTTTAGTAGTAATGACATGTTGCAACAATGTAAATCTGTATATATAAAAATGAATCTCTGTTTGTATGAATAAGTGTGTATGTAACGAATAGAAATCGAGGAAAGTTAACCGATCCGGACCAAACTTTGCACATGTGTACCCCAAGCGCCGGCGGAGGTTTAGGCTATTTTGCAGCTGGGTTTATCGACTGGTTTATCGATTATATCGATTTTTTGGTTTTCCGCTATTTTTGCCGCGGGCGCAGTGAGGACATGTGTATTGGGGTATGTCAATACGCTGAACTCGAATATGACAACCATTCTGTATGACACTATCGATTTATCGATTTCATTGATTTTTCGGTATTCTTGCTCACGGGTCGGTGAAAGCGTGTCTTCTGGATCCGAGAAGTTCAACGTGAATATGTCAAGCATTTTAGAAGAATTTACCAGCCAAACAAATTCACTTTATTTTAGAGGGGAGGGGACGGGATGAAGAAGTGTCACTTAAGCTGATCACCAAATGATGAATATCTCGATTGGATTCTTTTGGCTCAACAAATGTTGGCATCAGCTCTAAATAGCGGAGAGTAATAGAAGACCCGAGCAAAGCGGGTACACCGTCTAATACATAAATAAAGTTTACGTACAGGTTTTTCAGAGATTGTCGAAAAGATCTTTTTAAAATGCACAAATCAACGCTCGTAAAAATTCGAATAAGAGAAAATTACCGTCTTTGTCGGTGTACACAAAGGTGAAATAGTCCCATTTCCAATGAGAAAGCAGCTTGTCCAAAAGCATGCTGAATTGTGACGTGGGAAAAAGATTAATTGTTGAAGAGCCGACGCTTCTAGAGAAAAGTTTAACATTAGGTTGCAGACAACACTGTGAAAATTTAGAACACTCACTTCTCATCCGCAGATGAGTCCATGATAGGATCCCAGTGGTACTTGATGAATGGTACCCCTAGTTCACGACAAATTGGCTCGATAAACTGGCCGAATTCTCGTCGCGGAGGTCCAATTACCACTATGGCACCGGCTTCGATGAGTTTGCAAACTAAGCATGGGAAGAATTGCATGGGAAGAATTTTCAAGGTAAATAGGATCTGTTGGTCATTAGATCTTCAAAATCACCTTCCGTCCGTATTTGTTCATAGTCGGAGTAGTTCACGAAACCGAATATCGATTCAAATGTGCATTCACTGTAAGCGGTGGTAATGCGATTGTTGATAGCATCTTCAATGAAGTTGACAGCTTCTCGGATGTATTCGTGGCCACCTGCTTCCAGGAGAAATCCTGAAAAATTGCTGTTAATCAAGATCTGCTAATTAACAAAGACGCTACTGGGCAACATAATCTACTTAATCCACAGCTCTAAATATACCTACCTATCTGAACACTGTCCAAGGATTTAATAAGAGCAGTAAACAAAAGGAAGATGGTAGAGCAGCAGAATTTCATATAAGATAATGCAGCAGCTGAGTCCCACCTTCTTCTGGCCCTTCTTTCCACATAATGACTTCGTTAACCTCAATTATGGGCTAAGTGTTCGGCAGACAAGGCTCTTGCTGAGGGATCTATTGGAGATGTCCCACGGATGTCAAATAATCAAGCCACAATCTCTGCTATCGTAGTGGAAGAAAAGCGAAACAGTTCCACTTTTTTTCTTACATTTGTCTAAGAACAATTTGTATGGATTAAAACCTCAATGTTATCGAAAAAGATCTGTCCAAAATTTTTTGGAAGAAGAAAGGCTGTGACCGGGCGAAAATTCTAGAACTTCTCGAGGGTACCTGAATTTGCGTTCAGGTGACTCTTCCAGGAATGCTTCAGCTTGAGGAAGACGCTCTTAGCCAAATATCCTATTTTGAGCTTCTGTGCGGCTTCAAGGAGGTGACAGCAAGTGTTCACAGGAATCCAGTAATTGATTCTCCTTGTGAAGCCATCAGCGTTTTCTCTTGATCGTAATCAAGCAAGAATGCCGTAATTCGAGTCGTTTCGGCTAGGGAGAACAGTCAAGGCTGGGATTCACGAACACATAACCAAGCGAAACAAATCACCCAACCAGGTTTGACTGTCTGTGCATTCATTTTATCGTTGCTCTATCAGACGGCCACTCAAGCTAATTGGTTTGTTTTGTTGGCTTTCTATGAATCCTAGCCCAAGCATGAAAGGGGCCTTTATTGAAATTGGCGGACGCTGTAAAGAAACACCTAAAATGAAGATTCATCCACTATCCCAGAAATCCACATGTCAATTCCATCACTTAAAAAAAAACTAATACAGCCTATTGGAACTGGACCGGAACACTGTACTCGTTCCGCCGCTGATCATGCTTGCAATTAATCGTCTGGCTTTGATCTATCAGCCCGCTAGAGCGTCGTTAGGCTAAGGATTAATTCCTGTAAATTTTTTGGCTAATCTGGCACTAACCAGGACACGAAAAAATGTGTTAAAATTGCTGCTACAAGTTCCATGACGGTGACCAGGGATCGGTGAGCAGTTCATCCATCCAGGAGTGGTATGCAAGTTTCTGCACTTCAGGGATCAACAGCCATGCCATCAAGCCGATTTTCGGACACTTATCGCCCGCGCGGTTCAGGCCCCGGTGAGGCAATGCATAGAAGGCGTCTGCTCACGGTCTTTCCCTGGGAAGGACAGGTCATCTTTTATCTAATATGCCTAATAAGATGCTAGAGTGAGATAGGGCTCCTTCTGAAGCATGCTTGACTGTTTCATCTAAGAGCGGAAACCAAAATCTGCGTACGTATGAAACAGTCATTTTTTAAATCCATGTTGTCCGTTTCGCCTTTGAGGCACTGACTATACGGAAAATCCGATAAAACCGAATTGCTCGACATACCGATAATTCAGGAAGGGTGGAAAATCGAGTTACTAAAAAAGGTGATTGTTAGAAAATGCTTCAAATTTTGATTATCCGAAATATCACATATTGGAAAAAGTGCCCATATCGTTCTGCTAGAATTTAGATTTTTCGGGTAGAACTTAAAAGCAAGGTCCGGTCAAAATCTTGCCCACCCAGGTTTTTTGTTCGCTGGAGTCTAAACCATATGTGTAGCACTTATCTCAAATCTGAGACATCGATATAAGCTCTATCGCTAGACATGGTGCAAAACGACTGAAGACTACTGCAGCCGTGGGAGAACGCGCTCCAATCAACAAAGGCTGCGCGAGTGCATACTGTGAACAACGATGGACGCTCAGATACCTACAGCCTAACGAACACTTTCTGAAACTTCCCCCACCTCATGAAACGGACCAGCGGCTCCTTAAATATGAATTTGTTTCTGCGACGCCGCAATGGACAGCGGGTGTAGGTCGTATGGCGCGATTCTTCGGGTGGCACTATAGACAGACTGGATCTGGGGCGCGCTACTACCACCAGATTATGGTCATGCGTCGCGGTTTGCCTCGATTTGTCTGACGGCGCAACTCGTCCGCCTTTCCTCGATTATCCTACTGTGGAGAAAGCTTGTGTACACAGTTGCGGGAACCTCTATATAACGTACCTCTGAAATAATGTTTCAATTCTACATGCGCTGCACTTCTATGTAGAATCGATAGAGTTTTGATGGAATTGATCTTTACATAGACCTATTTCACATCAAGTGTTCAACCTTAATGGGAGTCGTTCCCAGCACTCCTGACGTTTACAACTTCAGGAAGCCACAGGTTTGGGTAATTCAGTTATTCAGCAGTTTGAAAAATCTACATATTGAAAGTGTTTGTTTGGTCGTTTCAGAAAGCTTTTTATTCGAATGGAGTGATCTGTGGGCTTCCGTAAAAATTTCTTAGTTTTTGACAGTGCATTCACTAAGGTGTTTGGGTAAGCTTGATGTTCGAAGCATTCGTGCATCGGTATGTCCTAAAAAACATCAGTACCACCAGTTTGAAGTTCTTCTCTACGGTAGGATGATTGCTGGATGGACGAGTTGCTATGTCATGCAGATCCAGGCGACCACGACGTGAGACAGTATACCGGGTGGTAGGAGTGCGCTTATATGCCGTTTGGCTATAGTGCCACCCGAAGAATCGCGCCATACGACCGCCCCCCATAGACAGCATGCAGGGCGCGCCGTATGACTTCATTTGAAGGCACGGACTCCGCAAACCCGCGAACGCCGTATCGAAATTGGTCGATGGAAAGCGTTTGCTGTGGGACCTTTTCAGGGATTTTTCTAGAGTTTTCATCCAGGGCGTCATCGTGAGCTACGTATCCAATAGAAATTCGGGGGATAGAATTTTGGCCGGACCTTGCCTTTGAGCAAGATTGATAATAAATTGGGATGGAACGGGAACGGTTATTCCCCCGTAGACCAGAGGAATGTTAAGGACTAAAGAAGTCTAAACTTGCGAGGAGTTGCTCAATCAAAATGTGTGCCAAGAACGGTTGCTCACTGTGACACTCTCATCGCCCGAAATAAAATGATAACTAAACACATTGAAGGGTGGGACTAGATGTGAAACTCGTCCGACATTCTGGATTATTTTCGTTATTTCCGCAGGCGTAGCGAAGCGCAAAGTTGACCTCTTGGCACCTCATTAACGAGCAGCCAATCGCTCTTTCTTCCAGCCAATCACAAAACTGCTATAAATCCACCCCTTAATTACAGCGGTCCAGAAGAGCCGTTCCCGGAGCGTAATGGTGGTAAGTGTCCGAAGACCCATCAACCCATAGTACACAACGTTGACCAGCGGCTACTCGATGATTGGCTGTATAGATCCAATTAAAGAAATATCGTGGGCGTGTACGCTAAGCCAACACAAAGCAGTGGATAGAAAACGAGTAGATCATGTTACATTTGGCTCCGCCCACTGCGCGGTTAATGACCAGAGTAAACACTCGTCTTATACATATAGAGTTGTTTGCTACTAGTTTTTCGTGCAGCGGAGCTTAGATTTCATCACATTATATGTGCTAGTATAACTATAGAAGTAAAAATTAATATAATATTCAGTAGGTGCAGCACTTATAACAATAAAACAGAAAGCGTTCCATGAAGCTATTCCGTGAATGGCGAATCATTGCAAGTTGCCATTTACCCCTACATGGGCTAAAATCTGGTTAAATCCTACAAAATCAACTATACCATACAAAACCAGCATGAAATTCGTGATCAGCACCTATTTTGCTTATTTATTCTTCTATTTGTGCACGTCACCCAACCAACTTACCGCCCGACTTCTCACTCGATCACTCGGGTATTGTTTGCATTGCAGGCTTCGATCTCACTTCATTTCCGCATCGCATCCACTCGACAGCAGAAAAAACTGGTAAACACGGTCTAATTGGGCTTTCTTTACAGGTCAACCCGCTTTTTTTTCTTTCTTTTGCTTTGGCTTTGCTAATATCACATTCCATCATCGCTGCTGTACGATTAGCCGTGCATTAATGTCACCGGAATTTCTTGGCAAAGTTCTCGTTTTTTTTGTTCGACGCAGCCTCAAAGTGCAACATGCTATTAGCCATCGCTTTCCGCTTATCCGATTTATACGAAAGAGGATGTAGGATTTGTAAGCCAGCTTGCCGTATCTTGCTCATTTTTTTCTATAGCAGTTATTGATTGCTACGTATACTTCGCCTCAAATTTCAAATTTCAGAGAAAAACCCCTAGAAACTGCCACTCTGTTACTCATTGGAGTTGCCTTTAAAGTTCGTAAAATGAGGCTGGTTTTCAGAAATTTACGCTTTCATGAGCAGTTCGCCTACGTTCTATGTGCCTTTCTCCCTCAATTCCCACCTATTTCTGTTAGTGCAATTTAGACCTAATTAAGTAACATTTCACCGTTTGGAAATTTTCTCTACATTTTCATTACCCCATGTGATTAGCCTGAAAAGGTTATCCATAAGAGTAACGGGTAACAACCGTCTTAGGATAACTCACTTGTTTTCCATGATTTTTATCCAATTTTTAGCTGTTCCTTTTTGACTGGTCTGATTTTTCTTTGGTAGCGAAGAGTGTTGGCGAATCCCTGATGTCATTGATTTCTACATGGTTGTGAATG
>JBAJFG010000514.1:0-524260 GCA_037903475.1 Ancylostoma caninum | reverse complement strand
GGTACATGTAATAGTGAAGAAGTTTATGGTATTGTTATATTTAAAGTTATATTTATTTTTTATTGTTATATTTAATGACCTATTAACAATGCATGACCACCCTAGAGTTCTCACAACGTCCCCCAGGGAACGCCTCCGTATTACCTTAACAAGGCGACAGATATTCGCTTCCGTATCTCCTTAACAAGGCGAGTTTTAGGATTGAGAAGGCAAAGCTTGAGAATCCTCTCTATCAAAGACTCGTATTCCGCTTATTTTCCGAGAGTCATGCGTGAATGTTCGTTCTACGTCCCTACATTCTTCATCATTCGACGATCGACTGACGAAAATGATTGGCAATTGCAAATGTTGAGGCGCAGACGATGTGCGAGTGGCGGAGTGGATACAGTCAGCAATGATGAAAGTGAGAGGTTTATAAGTAAACATATGGGGAATAAATTTTGTATGAATGGAAAGCAATAGATACCATGTGTGACCACGAGGCGCTGAAAAAGCTCACCCTAACAATAAGTATAAAATGTTGTGGATATGTCCAGCAAGTTGCATTGTTCGCTGTTCGTTCCTACTTTCGTACGCAGTCAATTGAATTGAATGGATCCCCCTTAATTTTTTTTGCTTCGTTATAAGCTTTCATGCTCATAAGATCCTTCTTTCCATTGAATAAGTTTATTTAATATCAGTGATACCTAAAGAGCAGTTGCGAACGCAGGGGGACGCCCCTCCCGAGAATGGATAGCCAAATTTTCGAGATTACGTTATAATGCAAATCAGAATCTTGTATCAGTTTTTTGATTTTTTATTTTTATTATTATTTTCGATGTATTTTTTTATTAATTATTTATTGCTATAGTTAATATTTTTATTAATTTTGTTTCCCGTCACGATCCCCAGGACGGCGGAGAGCCCACTTTTTTCCCACGTCCCCCCCCTCCCCTCCCGCCCACTTTCTGCGTCCGCCACTGCTACACTGCTAAGGAGTACGAATCACAAATAAAGAAAAAGCCAAAGAGCTTAAACTAGAGAATACGGATGCACACATCATGTGTCGACAATACATTCCAAAATGTCATAAAGATTTGGCAACAAAACGGTGAATTATATGCAGTATACATTAAACATGTGCTGAACCGGACGAAAACTGAGTAATTTTATGAGGCTCACCAGTCTCATCATCAACCTCATGATCTGTAGAAATTTACCCAAACACATGAATACTGGAGAAAGAGAAAGACCTACATGACCTCCCACTAGTTCGAATATTCTACCCAAAAGTCCAATTGTCAAATTTCAAATAAACCCAATATACTAGGGTCGTAAGAAAGTCTTGAGCCGATTTTTACAAAAGTTCCAGAACTTTTGCTTATTGATTGGTATTCGTGAACTACCACGTGCTTTTTGTAGACAAACTTGGGGTTTCTCCATAACTCGACGCCTTGTACCTGAAAAACGCTTGTGAACACTCATTCTTAGCGGAAAATAGTCCTAAGACAAATTCTAAATGGTTCCATGCTTAATGCATCCAGAACTTTTATTCTAAGAATTTTAAACACACTGTTCAAGAAACTAAGATCGATGTTGGACCGAACCTCATCTGGAACACCTTCACCATTTGAAGAACCGAAGTTTCGGGTTGGCAATGGATAGGGTATAACTCACTGGTAACAACTGCACTGACAGATTCCGTTTTCTGGGTAAATCGTTTCATCAAGTCCAAGTGTCCCTATAATTTTGAAACACTGGTTTTTCTATCTTTCTCTATAAAAATCTTATATATTGATGATGTTAATCAAAGGTATGTCTCTAGAGGTTATTTCACATCCTGAATTGAATAGAGAAAAATCAGATCGATTGGTTCACGGTGAAGTTCGCTACAGCAAAAAATCGGGTGTCCCTATAATTATGAAACGCACTGTATAGCCAAATTGCCTTCCTCAACTTCAATTACGACGTCACTTCCACGAGAGGTCCCCCTAGCCAAAATCAGTTTTTCCCGCTCTGTCCACATCGAAAGGAGTTTCTAGAATATCTGATTATTGGAGATGAGAGTGAGGTCCTCTACGATTTTAAAACGCATCGTGCCATGATGTTCCGTCAAGGAGAAGATCGGCCAAATCGCACCCCCACCTAAACATCTGTCTCCTTTGCTACTTCTGGAATTCGCTAGAAATATTGTATTATGAGCGGCTCCCGCAAACACACACGGTCACCGGTAACACATACGCCAATCAGCTCCAGAGAGCCGCGGATGCTGTTTGAGAAAAACTGTCGAAACGAGTTTCTTGTACACCTACGCCATGATGAGGGTAGACCCCAAATAGCTAAAGAGACCGGTGAAAAATTGGCGGAGCTGGGCTGGGTTACGATTTCTCACTCACCCTACTCTCCTGACGTTGCCCTTTCCGATTACCACTTATTTTGCTCTTTCAAGGCATTTCAAGTCAAGAAAAAATCCGCCAAAGTTGACCATGCTGGAAGGGAGGTCAGCGATTTCTTTGGCTCCCAGTCTTCCCATTCCTGGCAATAGGGGACCGCTGACCTGCCCATTAGGTGGGGCACTGCAGTGACTAACTATGGCTATTATATTGTTGGGCAAATTCCACTGTGTGCTGAGTAATAAAATAAAGCACAAAAAAGTCTAAAACGGCTCAAGACTTTCGTACCACCCTAATATACAATACAAATTCTGTCCGGCTCTAAGCAAACTATCCCTATCGGATGACATAAGTAGGACTTTAATGCCAGCACTCGCTTTTCCAGCACAGTATGGAGAAGTTCTTATTAACTACTAGACGATTTCTTCCATACATTATCGCATTTCTCATTAGCATGACATTTTTCAATTGCACTCTCCATATTGAGGAAGTAGTTTTTGCATGAGTTAAAAACATACCCTTAGAAGGAAATTGAGCACGTGCCTGCCAAATAAAAGACAAGCCTTGAAAGGGAGCTGTCTTATTCAAGGTGTATTGAACTAAGGGATCCGCCCATTTCATTTTCTACCGTTTTTAAACGACGCCAGCCGCTCCTCCAGGCATCATTACGGGCGGCCATTCAGGGAGAAATAGGCGTGGAATAGGCAGCTATTTAGAATGAAACCAACTTCTCCTCCGCATCAAATCCAATTTGCCGCCAGTCACCACCAGGCTATTTGCATAGCCACCAAGGATTGCCTCTCACTTGTTGTTCATTGACTGTTGTGAAAAACACCTCTTGCGGACCTCTCGGCGCTTCTCACCAAGGTCATGGATCAATTTTAACCCTACTCATTTATACGCAAGCTATTTATGTATAACAGTGGCATTGAAATGAGTAGCATCCTGTTGAGCTCACCATGGTTAATTCTCATGCATCTCTGTGATTCAGGACCTTGTTGTAAACATTGGAAGGCTCACGAATACATATCTGTTTCACTGGGGTAATGGTCGTTTAATTGAGAACTACAGACATACTTCAGCTTCGACCTTTTCAATGGGCGATTGGTGCTACGCACTTGTTCATTTCTCATTTCAAAAAATCTACTTGTCATAGACCTTCACCGCTTGGTGTATATTATTGTGAGTGACGCGGACATCTGTAAAGGAGTGGCTCTTTCCACCTCCTTTGAGGTTAAGCAGTAGAGAAAGTTTGGCCTTTATGTAGAAAATTTCCGCACTGGATGCGGTCTAAACTTGAATCTTCCGAGGGTGAAGGAGTGTGGATCATGGTATTATGTCAGAGTCCAAGAAATATACAGTGGACGTCAATGACGGTGGCCCATCCGCGGCCTCGACAAGGACGCCACGCAATCGCGCCACGCGCACAGGAATCGGTATCGTCTGCCGCTGGAATGTTGTTCCTAGGGGTCCTTCTTCCCGAATCGGTCGGAAGTCCTTAAAACAGGTAGAAAAGCTGCTATAAATAGCATAACAGCAGCAGAAGACATCGGTTATGGCGCTCGCGGCGCGTTT
The DNA here is from genome assembly GCA_037903475.1 of Ancylostoma caninum. Lineage (NCBI taxonomy): Eukaryota > Metazoa > Nematoda > Chromadorea > Rhabditida > Ancylostomatidae > Ancylostoma > Ancylostoma caninum. The sequence continues at coordinate 520,313 of JBAJFG010000514.1, read as the reverse complement.
GGGCGGCGTCCCTTTCGAGGCCGCGGATGGGCCTCCTCTATTGACGTCCACTGTAGATACGATTTATTTGTAATAGTATTCTTATCTTAGTTCCATAATTCGTCTGGAACCTCAGCTAATTTTGGTTTTCCTTAATGCTTTCTATCCCTTGTTTGCCTTTACTGATTTTTTGATTTTATTGACGGAAAGATAGCATACATATAAATTGAAGAAAGAACTAAGTGTTTACATCATTCAGTAGGCGTGCATAGACAGTACCTAATTATGACCTATGTATTTCACAATAAGTAACTTAATTTTAATATACATGAGAAGCATTGAGCAGCCACTGTTCTTGACAATAATCAATAATCAATAACTCTAGGCTAACACATTTCAATATAATAAAAGCAAATGAATCAAATTGTTAATACCAATCAAACTCTAGAATCGGCTTTAAACACTTTAGGGTACATGTGTACTTATACAGAACTTGACTGGAGCAGGCGCTTTTTGTTATAGATCCGTGAATATGTGGCTAACATGCACAAAACAAGTAGGTCGGTTCTGTAAAGCGTTTATGATCGTGCTATGAACAATCTTGAATTTTCGCAGTATAAAGAGACGAGGTCATAGGCTCTTAAATGCTTTGTGATTTGCTGCAAAAACTAATAGATAGTCATTCGTTAAAACCCTTTAGATATTTGGATGGTGCGAAATTAATTGCCAAAAGGAACACTCCAGCTCAAAGTGTTATAAATTGGCTCAAAAATAACGTTCTTCATCAATTTAATGCCCATTAAAATCGCTGAATCCTCTTAACAAGGAGTGAAGGCGACATGCCTCAACAAAGAAAACCAAGATAGCAAAACTCCAAAAACTTTTGGAAGGCAATTTCTAGATTCGCAGTCTGGTGCTGTCGAAGGTTTTCATCTGGGTGAAAGTGGTATTACACGGTCCACACTGAGTTTCCTAGGGAATCAGGCTGAAACAGCCGGTGTAAAATTACCAGAGCAAGGTCTGTGAAAAGAATTCGAACTGGGGCAAACAGCTACTGAGTAGTCAGCCTTTTAATCGAATGCGCATTTTCCCTAGTTTAGAAAAACAGTTAGGTCTGCTTCAGTAATTTTTCTCATTTGGTCGCTGTCACCAGTGCTCAAAACAACTCATCATCAGAATTCACTTGCACTATATTGGTTGCGTTCCTGGAACTAATATCGACTCGTAAGTTCATTAATTCCCTTTCATACTCTTTAATAATCTGACTGTTTATTTCTAGTGCAACCAGTTTCGATTTCAATTTGCAGTGAAAGTACTATGTAGAACTTGTTTCAGCTTTCCATGAACACGCTGAAATTCTAATAACTGGTAAAACGAACCCAATTGGATCATTATTGCTTTCTGAAATACGTAGCTTGAACTCATAGTAGGTCAAGTATGTAGTACAAGTTTGAAAATGCGTCTCAAAATGTGAGTAAGTGCAAGTGCACAATTGAAGAAGTTTTATTAAACTTCGAAACCTCGAGACTTCATAGGATGCGCTTTGGCACACATAGTTGTTGTAGCCCAACGATTCTTTTTTTTAGATTGCCGCGGCTCAAATTAAAACTAAATAAAGGTTTACACCAAAATCCGTTCAATGCATCACCAGCACTCGTTAGTTTGGACCGCCAGTCGCCCAACGTGGAACTATTCAGAAACTTTGGGGCACCGGTGCACACCCAAACGGGCACCGGTGCCTGTGACGAAATTGACCGCGGCGACGGTAAAGATCCCGGGCCGGCACCACTATCCATTGGCGACAGCGCATGAGAAGTCCACACATGGATTATTTCGCGCTCTCTTCGCAATGCGAAGTGGCGCTGTTCCAGGATTCGGTTTGGGTCGGCACCGTTGCTCAAAAGTTTCTGAGTATGTACCTGGTTTCAAATTCCACAGTCACTTACGGTAGCCTCTGTTGACATTCTCGAAGAAATTGATAGGGTAGTTACCGCGGACGTGATATGTACGCTTCGCTTCTTCAATGTTGTAGCATATCTAGCCTACATAGAGGAAAAGTTCAGGTGATAGCTGATTCATTCACAACCCCATTAAACACCATCGTCCAAACGTCAGTGATGTCTTTTCCCGAGAATCCTTTTAATTTTACCAGTTTGCCTATCCAGCGCATTACAAAAAAGAAAACAATAATCCAACGAACAAACGAATGTTCCAGAAAAATTCATAACTTCAACTGACCAGAACTGCATGAGAAGCCGTTTGCATTACGCATTAATTCACTATCTTACACTGTCTTTTTTCATTTTTGCATTAATTCACTATCAAACCAAAAATACATTCATTCACTTACTCAGTTGCCTATGCATTCATAGAAGCCCTTCGAATCATAAGACTAGGTTTTCTTGTCTATGCAATCTTTGGAACACCCTCGTTTTGTGCTCTTATAAACATTATCTTGAATTCTGCACATGCAACTCATAATCGTCGTCAAGAATGCGAGCCCATTTTTCATTCCACTCAAAACTGTTGCCAAAAACGGTCTCGTAGCAACTGTGTTCGGGAATTGCGGGCTCGGGTGCAGTTGGGGGCACCGAAATTCTGCTCTGGAAATTTCCAATAAAATCTTTCCGCAATTTCGAAAGTTTTCTGGGCATGTTTGGTGTTTGGGCCAAAACTAGACCAAATCCATCTCCATCAAATGAGTCCTACCTTGGCGAAAGACATCTCACCACCGCAGACAATTAAGCCTTTAAACGATGTGCAATGACTTATGCAGCCCTCCACGCTCCGTAGTCGTATAGCATATAACTATATTAATAGTGCGTCGGCGTCCAATCCGGTCGGATAACAAAAGATGCTTATTGATCTTCGTTATTCGAAGATCGATACGTATCATTCGTTATCAGCCCGGATCGGACTCCGATGAACAATAAATGTAGCTTATGAAGTGCTGTGGCTCCGTCTGCAATCAAAGCAGTAACGTGGTGGCGGTCGGCTGATCAGTGGTTCGTCGATGAGAGGACGCCGTCTTGTCTGGTAACAGATTTTGCCAAGTGACAGTGGGAAACAATCAGAATGGGAGGGCTTACAAAGTACACTCGAATATACACATTAGAACTTAGAAAGGGTCGTGTAAAATTCTATTCATTATTTCACGTCTCTCAGACAGTGGTGCGGGAGTCCAGCCTGACAAAAGGGTAACTCCCGCCCGAGGAAGAGCGGGAGACATCCAAAAATGAGACTTTTTGTCCCGCAACATCCCGATTCTGTCCTGCATGAGTGAACCCTTTGGTAAGACTGCGTTCATACTCGACCGACGGTGAGGGCAGTTGGTGAATAAAAGATGCATAATGACAGGCGGGACAGACGGAGCGGTCGGAATATTCCCCGCTTGGGTGTTCAGACTTCGCTCGCTTTCACATCGGAGAAAATACGCTAACCAAACATTTCATCAATGTAAACAGGGAAGTGGTTGTGATGATCCGAGTGCTTATTCATGGGTCTATCATGAATGCAGGCTTGTTTTCACTGATTAACGGGATAGCAGGCCGCTCCACTAATCACCACAGCGTTAGGATTTCCGACGGGTTGAGCGCATTTTTGCTGGCCGAAAAAACACAGTCGATAGCAGCCAATTTCTCACCGCCTAGTATGAACGCAGAATAAGACGTATTTTTGATTGGAACTGTTCCGAAAATAATTTAATGTGTATAAATGAGGTCGAAACCCCGTCTGTAAACATCTTCTTGTAGGTTGTTGCCATCATCGTTGAACCCCGAAACTCGAATTCACCGAATAAAAACTCTTAAAGAAATTTATGCACGAAATGAACCCTTGCATTTGCACCAGTACTACATGCATATGCTTCAGTTCTAAAACATAGAACTGAGGCATATACATCACATTGATGTTGCCACCCAAAAAAATTAGTGTGAAGATAAGTGACCGATTTCATCAGATCCATTCCTTTCGAAGTGTTGCTCCCCTATTGTTTCATTACTGACGTTCGTTTTTATGCGTACGACATTAGCCCCTTTGCCCAACCATATTTCAAACCATCTGACTCTTTCTGCGATTCCTTCAGCGCTCTTGTCAATTAATCTATGTATGTGCCGGTCATCCTGGCTGCCAGCATTTCTTCTTCCAATCTTCACCCCAACCCGCAAAGTACTCCCTTGTGGTATTGGGGGAAAATCTATCACCTCTTGTCAGTCTTCTCAAATCGCTGCTCCCGATCTGTAGGGCACTCTAGGGGGATCAAATTCCAAAGTACAAAGATTCAAACGGAATTAAGACCTTCTCTTATTTTAGACTTAGTAGTGCTATGTAGCTGAAATACTCTAGATCCCACCTATTAGTTGTTTGGAGGAAAACTAGGAGATGGATTGTACCAAGAAGCTCTCTCATCAATAAGGAGTAGCGCATTCTTGTACTGCAAGGATTCTGCAGGTTTTTTCCACTTAATTTGAGGAAATTCAAATGCAACAAAACGGAAGTGGCTTCATAACTCTGAAGAAATTGCATTGCAAGATGTCGAATAGCCTGGAACTGGTGTCCCAAGGCAATGTCTCACCAAAAAATCTTCCTCGAGTAGATCGAACGAAGTTTTGGAAGACGATAATCACAATGGTATTCGTACACAGTTCCCTACAAAAGCGAGAGAAATGTTTTTTGCCCCTTCACCTTATGGGGAATTCAGCGTGCTCCCTGGAAAATCTGCCCCTGAGAGGTTCCAGGAGGGCAACGCTCGATATTACGTCTCCACAGACCTGTGGCAGATGTCTCATAGGTACACCTAATTCTCCACAAAAGATGGTGCTCAGAAACAGATCTTTCTGCTTTTTTTATGAGTAGTAGTATATGAAATTGTGATCAGCGTCTGCACAACTCTCCTCCCAAATAAAAACCTTGGAAACGATTCTGAGGTTAGACAGTACCTTTTATAGTGGATTCTGATTTTGCAGCGATTGCCCAACGCTTAGATTGAAGGTCAGCTTTACGTTTCCGGGAGGTGAAAGTACAAATGTGGTGCCTCTGCCGCTGATTCTGTGGAACGTTCGCGGACAATTCCATGGATGCGCTTTCATACTGCACTAATCCCAGATGTGTAATTAAAACTATTCAATCAAGGCAAGCCTCTCTGTGCGTTTTCTGCAAACGGCTTGTCGGTGCCTGCAGGGGGCACTGCGAAGAAATGCTATCATCTCTTCTGGCAATGGCTCAGAAACCCAAAAACAACCTGTTGACAAGAATTTGGCGAAACTGGCTCGCCCCAAAGCTTGTCGACAACTTTTTTCCCCCGGATCTTGTCTATAATATGTCGGTCCGAAAGCTCGTCGACAACTTGCACTCTCTTTTTCTTGTCGACATGTTGTCAAAAATGGCCGTCGGCAGCTTGTTATTGGATTTCATGATGACGAGAAGCTTGTTGACAAGGATTTGCTAGGTAAAGGTTGTTCGCAAGTTGTTTTGGGGCCAAGCTGGGCGTGCAACTCGTTTATAGGGTTCTGAGTGACGACCAAAATTCAGTTCAGAGAGTACCAAATTCTAACGCAACAACATGCCCATTCCCTCCCCCTCCCCCCCCCCCCCACCTCCTCACCATCTTCCTCTATCAATATTTGTAATCGTTGTTTAATAATGCTGGTGATGATTTTACGCACAATGTCTTATCAATATCTACTATCGAGTTCGGCTTTGTACCTGGTCGTTCAGATTGTGCGCACCACTCACAAATTCGAGCCTTTCTCTCATGGAGAGTCAATTTTCTTTTTCACTCAATTGCATGCAATTTTCCGTGCAATTGTATAACTTTCTCTATTTCATGCTCATGCAAAGTTTTTCTAAATCTTTGAGTTAGTTTTCCGGCGTGTGGGCATACTAATTATCAGGCATGTGACGGCTCCATTGTTGTAGTTAACTCATTGATACTGCTCTACATAGTGCTTTGGAATAGAGCTGCTGGTGAGTAACTTGAAGGACAAGATTTTTCCAGATGACTAGACAAGCAGCTCTCAGCTCCTGTTGCTTTTCCGTGCAAAAATCTTTGTCTGGAACATCTATATGTATGTACATATCTAGCCCCTAGAGCATTTGCTCATGACTTGTTAGATGAGAAGCTGTCAGTAGAAACCTCTCACGTCGCTGCGCACATAAGTTTTTTCACGTTTTTCAAATAGATATTCACGCTCATTAGTCGGTGTTTGTTTCGTTGATGGCGCTGACATACCGTAACGTAAAATGAGATATGGATAGGCTTTTAATCAAGTAAAAACGTAGTTATGGCAGATTACCATGTATGATGTATAGCGTTGTCGAATTAGTTCTTGTCGTTTTTAAATTGCTTGTTTGTGCTCTAAATTTGAATATTTCACCTAATGTGTATGACCATTAGAAGGTTCTCTTTTTGCTCCGTCATGGAGCTTTTTTATGTTCTGTTTTTTTTCTTTCTTCCTCTTTTCTTCCCTTCCCTTTTTTTCTTAAATTGGAGGCATTGAGAAAAAAAAACTTTTCCGACACCTGCTTCACTTAGATTCCCTCTGTGGTTGAAACTTACAAATGTCACCACAAATTCGACTGACCCGCTCAAAATTGGCTCATATTACCGCAGGTGACCCGGAACAATTGGAGTGGGTGGAGCTTGACTGCCAAGGGGAAGTGGCTTTCCCCCCTGAACTACATAGTCATCCCGAAAACGCCATTTTCACGTCCCACGCTATCATTGATGTCGCTCCACTCTTTTCCTTTTTTGGCACACTCATGAGTTTGTAGCGCAGAGTTTTTCTTACATCCCAGCCTGAGAAGGAGCTACCGGAACACCATAAGGGAATGGGTTGAGGTCTTATGCTTGGGGTTCCGTGCAGATGCTTACCATGAGCATACCCTCAATCGGAACTGATATAGACAATTAGAACCTCAGTTTCACCGTTTCCGCATATTAATAGGTTGAGGATTTTTTTTAAAATTCTCATATTCCCTATTGCTGATGATTCGACTAGGCATGGCCTGCTGACATAGTGAGAGATCCTACAAAGTATCACACTGTGGATGTCGATGGACCAGAGAGTGCTTATCGCTGCAGTTACGCCTTCACATGTGAAAGAATGTTTTTGACCCATTCTCTGCTTTGAGCTATGTACTCTGCAGCACCTGCAAGCACTGGGGTCAATAACAACATACAAAATGAGAGTGGTCAAATATTTCACAGTACACTACTGCTCCACTTGCTTCGAATCTGGAGATATGGTCTTTTATGAGGAGCCACAGCCCGGAACGTCTCACGTCACAAGATGAAGTGATTGCTGTGGTTCAAGTTGCTCCCACAAGGTGAGAGAGCCAGGGCTAGCCTATGAGCAGAACAGGTTTGGAAACTGAGGAGAAGCTTTGAAGAAAACGACATGAACAAAGAACCCTGCTCAACGTCACTTATTTTATTGGGTTGCTCGGAAGGTATTTGGGATTTTCAAGCGCTGCAAAAAAAATCATTTTCCATAATGAAGGAGCATTAAACAATGGCATATTTTCGATTTTGTTTGATTACGTACCTTTTGCCATCTTTCTGGTAATTTCAAAATTCCTCTCTCATAGAACTTTTGGCCTTTTTCATCAAAAATGCTTCATATAATACAGGCTACATGAAATTTGATACCATCATCTTCGGTGCATGTTTCCAGATTCAAGCAGTTCTGGAAATAAGTAGTGGCCAGATGGCGCAAGATGAGGGCTATATGATGGATGCAACATCATTTCCCAAGCAAGCTCCGATAAATTTTGCCGAGTCGCCAAACATGTACGCGGTCAGGCATTGTCTTGGTGGAACACTACTCCTTCGCGAGTCTCTAGCTCTGGTAGATTTTTTTAGATAGCTTCATCTAATTTCATTACATCAGAAAAATCAGAAAATACACCACATATGTCACACCTTTTTAGTCCCAAAAAACAGTGCTCCATCCAGACAATGCTAGGCAGCATACATCTTTGGCGACTTGGCGTTGGAGCTTGGTTGAGGATTGATATCGTATCCACTATATAGCCCTAATCTTGCGCCATCTGACTTCTACCACTCATTTCCATCGTTGCGGAACTAATTAGACGGGAAAAATTTCACCGAAGATGTGGATATCATGTCCAACCTAGCCCAGTTTTCGTTGAAAAAGACCAGAAATTCTACGAGAGAGGTACCAGAGAGATGGCAAAGGTAATCGAACAAAATAGCAAACATATCACTTATTAATGTTCTTTCTTTACGAGAAAATAATTTTTTGCAACGCTCCAAAGTACCAGTTGCTTTCCATGCAACTAAATACATACAGGTTTTTCAACTTTTTTCCTGTCCCAAACATTCTCCTGGCTGTCGTTCTCTGATCTGGTCCTACTCCTCATTTTCTTTTTAGGCTAAAAAGAATTCGTTGATTCCTATTATTTTTGAAAATTTATCCCTCTATTCGTCGAATAGCAGCTTGCGCAGTTTTGAGAAGAGAGAATCGGCGCTGTACCTATGCGTTGGAATATTGCTATAGAATTCATGGTTCACTGGGAAAACAAAGTTGACGATGAAAATCTGTCTTGGATGCCGCTTCTTCCACTTTTTTCCTCTGAACATAATATATTTAAATTCGACAAATTCAATATTCCACTCCAACCGCCATATCCGCACTTTCGGTAACAGCTAGAGCCAAAGGCTGGAGGAAACCGTTGAAGCTGGGCAAAAATTTCATTTCAGTTGAACTTCGAAAAAGTGTAAGTTACGAAATTTTTCCGTTTGTTTGAAATACAAACTGGAAACAAATCCACAGCATATGTGAATGCTTCGTCTACAGAATTGCTGTGAAGCCTATCGTATTTCTGAACTTGTAACCATCACTGTTCCCGGATTTGATCCCTGTACCTCAGGACTACCATCACAAAATATGCAGTTATAACATATCAAGACTAAGAATGATTTTTCGCTCTATTTGATGAAAGCAGAGATTCCATCTAACAATCTGGACGGCGCCGAAGCAAAGTATCAAATAATTTCGAGACAGAATTGATCGTTCTGCTGGTTTTCTTAAAATACAAGTTCAAGATTTTGACTAATCTCACGACCAATTTCACCATGGGAAGGGATCAGAACCTGCAATCAGCGATTGTTAATCACCAGTGCTTATACGTGTTTCACAGCAAATATTTAAAGCTGTTCCCTTGCAGGGGCTCAGAGAACATGCTACAATGCTTCAAACTTGACATTAGCCTACACTTCCGACTCACCCACTTCTTAGCCCTTCTACTCCTTTTCCCAGGCTGCAATAGTTGAGGCCCACTGTAATCCACACCAATCATCAATATATTTTTTCAATAGCCATTCACATTTCTTATGTTTTTGGCTTGCCCGCTGTCACTTCAGCTCTATGTAACTTCTCAACAATTTCTCCCGTCTCGATGTTTCCTTCTCCTTCGTGCAGTGCCCTTGACCAGTCTGCTACGCTAAAGAACTCAGGTTATTTATTCTCCATCCCTTCACACCTGTCCATGTTTCTTCTTTCTCAAAAATAGCAATCGAAGGAACTATTGGCTGCTTTTTGCCCGCTCTGCACCAAAAAAAAATGTGTACCTGCCATCAGAGTTCGGGATAAGTCGCTATCAACTGAGACTTATTCAACAAGATTAGACAGGCGAGATTACTAGACAAGATTCGATTTAGCCTAGTGTGAAGCTGAACTGACGTGGTCTAGCCAGTCTCTCAACAGTTATCCCTGCACCGTTAAAATAACCAACGTTTGCAATGGCTGACTCACTGGACCTCGCACTCAAGACAGTCGTTAGATTCGAGGTCGTCTCCTGAAATATATGCGCCGAAAACGCAAAATTTACGAGCTGTTAATGATGCACTTTGGATTTATGACATCTTGTCAACGAATCCAGGCACACTAGTAGTATGATGGATGCATGCGTCTCCCCTCTGCCGTATTTTTTATCCTGCCATATTTTAGAAAATTCGTGTTTGTTTTTTTTTCTAGCCTATGGTTCGAAGGGCCGAGGTGATGTGTGGTTTGAAACTTTGTTTGAGAATCATGAGACATTGTCTGTTTTTCAATTTTCGTTCACTCCTTGAGATGTTTGCTTGTTCTCGTTCTAATTGTTTTTTTTTGGCCGCGCAACTGCAATAGATACAACATTTATTTACAAAAAAAATCAACTTTTGATGCTTATTCTTCAGCTTCCTACTAAATTTAACTGGATGAACTTCCCAACTACGGCGAGCGATAAAGCTTCTCGCTCGGAATTGACGAACATATAGATATCTTTATTGCGCTCTCTATCTTTGCGAGTAAATTTTTCCATCCGAATTGGTCAGAATCTCTGACTTTCCGACTTGAGAGAATTTTAGTTGTTTCACATATTAGGTTGAAAGGCACTATTTTTTTTTCCAAAATGATAGTATTTCTGTCCCAAGAGCAGTTTAGATGATGTGAAGATGGGATTGAACTCCCACGGCTATTTTTGTAAAGAAAACGTCTCTACTCTAAACTTCCTCCTCTGACTTCTCAACAACGGCTTTTAATTAACGCTAGATTGATTAGCCACATGTCAGGCAATTCAATTTTTTCTGCTGAAATCAATACTTCATTTTTCGCAATTTCTCGACCATGACCTAACGCACAAGGCGTGTTGTCCATGTTGTCACCGTTGGAACTTTCGAAATAAATCTTTTCCTTGAATCATTCACTTTTTCGGGGAATCTTTAGTGAATGGGAGTTGGAGAATATGCTAAAGAAAATTTAATTTCTCATCTATAGACAAGGAATCTTTGTCTTCAAAGGAGTTTATGAGAGTTCCATGAAATTTACTTGGAACTTTTGTGTACTCTTTAATTTATGTAGTAATATTCAAGTTTTACTTTCTTCCAATCACTTGGACGTTGAGGTTTTGGTTAGTGAAGAATTCTTGCCTACTTCCTCTTTGTTTCCTGTAAAATCGCTCGTCCTAGGAGTATTATATGATCAAATCTTGCCGTGACGATAAGCATAAATCCTCTTTAATACTACCTTCGTCGCTACTCTACACATTCTGTAATCTCTCCACATTCAACTTAATGTGTGAAACGACGTGAATTTTCTCAAGTCGGAAAGTCAAAGATTCTGACCATTTCGGATGGGAAATTTTATTTGCAATGGTAGCGAGCGCAATAAAGATGTCTATATGTTCGTCAATTCCGAGCGACAAGCTTTATCGCTCGCTGTAGTTGGGAAGAGCATCCCAGTTATATTTGATTCCATTGCCTTCAAAAAGAGGCAGCACTTCAATAGAAAGGATTTGAATGCAGAGCCTTACATCGAATCAGTTCCGGTTGTTCATCATCCCATGAGTTTGAACTTAACGGTAATCATCAGTAGTTGCCAGTTAATTTCCACCTGTTTATGCTCCAGTAGGTAGTGAAGACATCTGAAAGAAGACGAAGGAAAGCAGGCTGCCCATGCATGTGCTAGGTAGCCGTAGTGGTCCCTAAAAATTGGAATGAACTTGAAATTAATGTTAGAGTGTTAAAGCCTGCACCACCTTGAACCTTTTGAAATAGTGTTGGGCGGGGAGGAGGACGTGGGAAAGGAAGTGGGTTCTGCGCCACTCTAATCCGGAAAAATACTAATCCTAATATTGAATAAGCAAAAAAAGAGGCATAAAAATCAAAAACAAAAATAAAGAGTCAAACACGAGCCAATGCAAAATTCTTATCTATTATATTTGATCAAGCCACCTCGGAAATATTGCATTTATTCGTACTTCCACTTCATAAACCCCTCTTTACAGTTACATCCCACTTGAATTGTCTTTGTCTAATGTGAGCTATGCTCTCTTCATGTTTTGGGATACTCACATTCGTAGGGCAAGGTGCTTTCCGAACTAAATAAAAATATCACTTTTATACCGGAAGGCGGGCCAAGCCGCACTGTGACTCATAATGGACCATGAGATCAATGACACAAGGTACTCACTTTTTTTACATCTATTGAACCTGAAAGGGGATCGCCACAAACTCGGACCTGTCTAGCTATTGGGTTCATCTAGAGCTGCATATTCTTCTAATTTGCGCTGCCGCTACTTTTTGCACTAGCGCTCGTCCTTCAACATGAGAGTTAACGAACTCTTAGTTGACGCTCTCTTATAAGTCCACGTGCATACATACATAGCTAAGAGGCAAAGCATGCTGGGAGTTTCTCAACGCTCTTCAGTCAGTTTTCGGCTGTGTTTGAATTCTTCATGCAGTCCGCTATGGATTTTAGCTACAACAGCCTCGAACCATTTTGACCATTCTAGAGTTAATGTTGTAAAATGATAACGGTTCGGCTTCTTTTCTTCCCATTCTTCCCTACTTCTTTCGTATTGAGCCATTGGCATAGGTACGATACATGCGCAATCAGTTGGATGCCTCTGGTTTCCTGTATTCTGTGATCTTCCTCTGCCAGGACCTCTTCTCCACATGGACTTTTGTGACCCAAGGGGTAGATTATTTAGTTTAACGCTGATCGTTGGGTGTAGTTTTGATCCAGATGGAAATTGTCCGCTGTTTGTTTACAAGTATCACGACCAGGCCCTATAATAGGGCTAGTCACTTCATTTTGTATTCATTGTCTTTTCGCTTCTTCAATAAACTTCGATGAACTCTTCTAGTTGGCTACTGGTTCACAAGGCCACATCTCTGGATCTGACGTGTTGTGGTGGGCTGACGTGTGGTGGTCTCCTCCTGGTCGCCTAGGTGTGTCACTAGCTACTCAGCATATGCAGGTGTTGCGACTATGCATTGAGTAGTTCGGCAAGTCAAGTAGGTGTTGTTCAATCGTGCAGGATACTAGTCTGAATAGAAGTAGTCCAGCGGAGGAAAAAATTTGGTTTGGAAGTCGAGTCGCACTCCTGATCGCTATAGCATTGAGGACTTGCCACTATTCACTGTTCATTCGCTTCTTCAAAGAAGAAAAAACAGAAGAGTTTATTGAAGAGCAGTGAATACAACATTAAGGGGCTGTCTCTTTCATAGGGTCCGATCTGTGTACCTGTAGAAGGCGAACAAATTCCATCTGGGCCAAAATAAAAGCGTGCGCCCAGGCGCTTTCAGAAGACCAGAAGCTTGCCTAAATCTGACGGGTAGCTTGAGGGATGAAAATCTGTCAGCAATTGGGTGCGCGGGCGCTCAGCTTCTGACTGAACGTGGACTAGCCGCGCAACCAATATTTGACGGGCAGAGCGCTTTCTGGAAGCCCGTGGGCAGCTCCCGTACTCACTGCTTTCACATTAGTAGATACTTACTGTAACAACCACGTAACAAGATGACATCATAGTTATGACTCAAATTTGTTTCACTTCATTATTTTGCGAGGGAAGTCGTCATATTATATGTTGACTCTCCAGAATCAGAAATCCTGTCCTTTATATGGAAAGTTGAGACGTGTGGCAGTCTTTTCCTGGTTAAACAATCTAGTTTGTCACTGAAAAGTTCTAATTGTAATTGACACAAATTTTGAGTTGTAAGTGAAAGTATGTGATGGCTGCACTTGCATGTGGTGCTCTACCTCCTGCATAGGTAATTATGTACTTGTTCTTCCCTCAAATGAAATAAGTTGAATTATGCAGACTTTTCTTTGTCGGATGCAGGACTTTCAATGGGCCTTGAATAGAATTCTACTAACCTGGCAACCACATGGATTAGTAATAAACACAAAATGACAAGATTTAAAATAGACACTGGCTCCAGCATTCACATAGTCATCAGACACCGACCATCTAGAAGTGCACAATTTTTTTTTGGGAAAAGTTACACCTCTAGTCAAGAACTATAAAAACTCACACGTGAAGCTCCGAACTGGTCCTGTCTGGCATTGTTTCTGAAGCGACAAAGGAGTAGACAATTTTGAACACTGCAGTAGTTGAGTGGTACAGAAAAAATGAAACAACCTCACAGTTTTTGGAAGAATAATATTGGATTCGATGCCCTTTCCACAAATTAGGAAGCGCGGCACGTCCGCTAAGGTAAGGATGAGTGCGCGGCTGGATCGCAAAAAATGATGTGGAGGCGCGGTCGGATCGCTAGGATAAGGAAGGGTGCGCGGCTGGTTCTCTAATGTTAGGAACGTGCGTAGCTGGCTCTCTGGAAGTGCCTGAGCAGTAGCATTCAGCTAAGGGACTCTAAACTCATACTTCAGTTTGCAATCTTATTCTGTCAATATTTCAATAATTTTGATGGATGACCTCGGATTATCAGATGTCTTACGTAACACCCTCGAATACTTTTCAACGAATCCACATCTACGCACAATTTCCCATTAGTAAATTAATAAATACTTAGCCCCATTGCACCGGGAAGCAACGACCACTTCATGTGGAGCAGGATCTTTTTTGAGTGAAAGAAGTCGTTTTTAGACGTGCATCCTGTATTCTGTATTCCATTCACGGAAAATCTATCAGTGACTGAACTCTAACATTTACGTATAATACTTCAAAAATTATACTTACTCCGAGTATAGCGCAGTGGCAAGAGACCAGGTGACGCTCACTCATGTTTCGATCCCCGCCTCTGGCCAATCATGCAGTTCGTAGAGTGCCCCTCCCCCACCTCCGCAACGCATTGAATATGCAGATTTATTATTCATTTCTGCTCACTTCCTAGCGTACGTTGACGTTGCTGCTGCAGGTGATCTTCCTGTACTATGTTATGTTGTAACATAAATGTCCGCTGTTTTGAAATTTTCGACAAAAAGTCTTATAAAGAATCAAATATTAACAGATATCAATCGAGGTATGCATTGCAACTATCGCTGATCTTTTGCCGTTTTCACTGCAGGAGCTCGACTCCGCTGCTCCAGAAATCCGTGGACTACGAGGCGGTAACTGAGACGCGCAGTGCTGGAGGTCACTGATTTTGACAGACCGGTTCTTGCACAGTAGATATGCCTATGAACTGGTAACTGGTGGTGCTTAGATTAGAGAGAGACGTCGGCTACATAACGCGCCATTCAAAATTACTATGCGAGCCCTTTGCATTTCCGGAGAGCTCGACCACCAAAATTAAGGTTTCCTCAGCAGTGTGGCAAAATGGTATGATTTTCACAGAATGCTTGGGAATTGTTCGAAAATTTTATCGATCAGTGTCCTCAAACAGTCAATGTTAGTCAATGTTCGTAGTCACTGTGAAAGAAATCCCACTTCAATTCGCTTCAACTCCAGCGAGAAAAACCGCATACTCAAATTTTCGGGTTACCAAGTTTGGTGTCAAATTTGGCTAGCCTCATGCAACGCTATGGTAAAATTATTGCTTGTGCAAGTGAGTTACCAAATTTGCATTCTTGAAGGGTTCACTTTGGAATCAATTACATTTTCTAAACAATAGGAAAAGATCCGCATTCCAGTATGTTCGCGAGATCATGCGCTTTGAAATTGGATGTAGGCCTAAGCAAAATCTAATAAGGAGTCATCGAATGCAAACCTTCAAAAATCTCTTGGCTAAAACAGCGGAAACTTATGTTAGAACCTAATATTATATTTCGTAGTGTTTTTCCGGCAACGTCTTTCCGATGGAAGGATCCTACAATTAGCTTACAAGTTAGACTACAATCGAGAAGGAAAAAATGATATAGCAATGATTTGCCGCGCTTTGAGCGAGAGTAAAGGCATAATTTGGATGATTGTTGTTCAGTGTACTGCAAGTCTCATTTAAGCCATACCTTAAGTGAGGAAGCGATCTTCTCGACAGACATGCATTAAGTAATCTGGAAGAAAAAGAGCTCACATATGACACGTTCAACCGCACAGTGGTTTCATTTGACGTTTACGGGCCATCACTCAAGTGTAAGTTTAGGTGGCAATAGAGTATCGAAGAGAATGGGGGCGCCAAGGAGACCACACTTCCGGTCTAGTTCAAGCCCCGAGACCGGTGTGTGAAAAACTGAACAGCATTTTAGCTCTCCTATGTTCTTCTCAAAGCTCTCATTTCTTTCACTTTATCTTAAAGTAACATCGTTTTGTTCTACATCCTTTAATAACTTGTGTCTCTTTCAAGAAGAATGTTCTTTTCTCGCGAAATTTCAAATTGCGCCTTTAATTATAGTTTTTCTCCTGCATTAAGGCCATTTCATTGTTGAGGTTCCAGAGAACCTTGACGTTTGGATTTTCCACTGAGTGAATAGGGGCTTTTGGATGAGGAAAAGAAACTTAAAGAGAATCCAGCGTCTGCAGCATTTATTTGAACCAATTGATCCCGACATTTTGAGATTTTTAACAACATAGTTGTCTTTTGAACGAGTAACATTCCAAGATCTTTTAGCTCAGAGAGGGCCGATGAAGTGACTTTGTCTGCATAACCACACTGGTTCCATCGATGGGAAGGCGTGGCAGATTGCGTCTGGAAGGAGATTTTACTAAGTGGAACAGCGAAACATCAAAAGAAAAGGAACCACACTACATACATACCAAAAAAGTAGAAAAATTAGATTAGATGCCGACACTGTGAGGAGGTCGTGATTGCAGACAAACTCACTCCACCGGCTCTCTTTGAGCTAACAGACTATAAAAATATTATAGTTAGACTGCTGGCTGTTTTCTTGTCTCAAATGATTTTAATATAGTGGGGCGAGCGGTCAGTGTTTAGAAAAACTGTAGAAACCTCGGATTGCTCAAGCTCAGGAAAACCACCACCGTTTAGTAAGCATTGAACAACCATATGTCATTTAGCAGTGGAAAACGACTATGTAACATCTATTTTTTTCACAGGTCTCCGTCTTGGGGACACAGATGGAAAATAAAATTAATAAAAATATTAACTATAATAATGAACAATAAATAATCATTATATTGAAAAT
This sequence comes from Ancylostoma caninum, assembly GCA_037903475.1. NCBI lineage: Eukaryota > Metazoa > Nematoda > Chromadorea > Rhabditida > Ancylostomatidae > Ancylostoma > Ancylostoma caninum. Next base: position 503,508 of record JBAJFG010000514.1, on the reverse strand, counting down.
AATAATAAAAATAAACGAAAATAAGCTGATACAAGATTTTTAATTGTATTGTAAAGTAATTTCGAAAATTTGGCGACCCATTCTCGGGCGGGTGGGGGGGGGGCGCCCCCCCCCTGCTTCCGCCACTGGTCTCCGTCAATGTATGGTTTTTGTATACGACGTAACTCGCTAGTAATTTCCGAAACGTGACGATCGTTCCTAAAGTGATGCTTGCTTCAAGTCTGTTTCTAAAATTGAACGATGAATAGTAGCACGGCGATGTCTGTTTTGCCCGACGTTCTGATGCACATCCGCTTTCATGGTGGGCGTTAATCCTTTTTGATCGAGGAATCTCGGAGCAGCATTTGATGTTTGTGTTGGCTGCCCGAGGACAGCCTCTTGCTCTTAGTGGCCCGGCGAAGGCCGTTGCCGAGTCGTTCGCTCAAGGATAAGACGTCCTACACATCTGCTGCACTTCTTGCATTTCGTTGCTGTAGCGACGTTAATGAGGAATGAGAATCACAAGATGTTTTGATTTCTTGGTCTATTCATGGATGCTTCTTCATCCACACATCAGGGCTTATTGTAGTAAAGCACCTATTAGGTAAAGTACTGCCATGATTGCTCCCTCTCGTGCTGCGAATAGAATATTCCTCACGCCTTCTTCGTCATCTTTTTTCATCGCTTTCCTTCACTTTGCACTTTGAGAAAATGCACTCAAATGGAACTGCTCTAGAGGAAGCATTCTGACCCTCGCGGATATCCGTACTGCTAGAAATGCTGCGAAAGTGCACTGGCTTAGAATCCTTCTGCAAGATGATTTACCGTAGGCGACTGAGAACCCACCGGAATGACAAGCATTACCTACATATGTCCAGTAATTCTGGCTGCCAACCTTTCTAGATGGATCTTCTTCCAATATTGCAAATAAAATGGGTGAAAATTTGAATGGCAGGCAACAAGGTTTCTCACTAAGGTAGTGGGTAGAATCAGGGATTCCCTTGGACAACCACTGGTATGTTTGTCTGGCTGCCATTCCGCTTTGGAGCTTCTCAAAGGGCAGATATTCTTCTTTTGCTTCGGCACTTTTATGGTTTCTATTTCCAGCATCCGAATGCTCCATTCTACGTATGTGGAATTCTGGATTACATGTGCATTCGCCTATTCACTGTCCTTTTCACGTCACAGAAACCATCAATTCATTACACTTCAATCATTTCACGATTTTAACATATAATACTTTTTTAATCCACTGTTAAAATGGAGATAGCTGGTGATAATAGTTGCGTATTTCGTGTAAATACCATTTGGGATGTTATGAAAAGCTGCATTCGTCTAGACGTTGACTCTCAGTTCTTCTTCTGAACTCTCTACCCGATGCACTTGCTAAACCAACTCGAAATGAAATGGTGTATTCGTTGGTTTCATCACAATGCGAGCCCATCTGTCGAAACCCTCTTAAAAAGCGCTACATTTTGCGCAAATCCACACCACTCCATCAGCGGCATCCATCTCATCTCATGTTTGTTTATTTGTTTATTCGCCATTCGCTTGAGTACTCTGTTCTAATCCTTCCATGCTAAAGTTCTCTGCAAAATACTGACTGCATTTCCTTCCTTTAAACTATTTTGAGGTGCTCGCCTCGAGCTGCTCCAACTTTGGGGTTAATAATACATCTCTTGCTACTGAAAGTTTGAAGCACCGAGACGATTTTGAGGAGCCTAAAAAGTTGCGGGCGCATCTGGAATACCTCCTTTTCCTTTAAGGTTCTTGTGCTTCTATGTGTGGGATGTCATAAAGAATACTTCTTTGTTTTTCTCCACTATTTCCACTGTTCTCTTCAATGTACCATTATTGACCAGCCTACCTTGCGTTCAGGGATGGATTTGTTCCTGTTTTTTTTTGGATAGAGAATTTCAATCAAACACACCTTTTTAAAGACACATACATCAGAGTTCGGTTTAGGCACATCCTCATTCACATTGGTCATGAAGTTGCACACTTACTCCAACGGAAAAGAACTGAATAATAATAAGATTAATGACAACACTAGCCAAACTAAGGTTTATGCTTCATTTGCGGATTTGTGCTGAAGCTATCGACTTCTCTAAATTTCTGATTTCTTCTATTAGGTTGTCGGATAAGTTTCCCGCTATTTTTGAGCCGTCGCTTCAAATCTATTATTCTTTTTCAACACTACCAATAATTACCTAATATGGATGCCATCATTATTGACAGAAACTGTGGTAGCAGTGAGGTTTATTGTCAGCAGCTTACACTAGTAAAATCCCGAACAAACAAGAACAATATAAGCTCTAGCTCACACAATTATTTTCTCTTATAAGAAAAGGTTAAGCCGCGATTGGCATACCCGATTATTATATACTCAAAGCTACATGCATACTTATTTGATTAATAGATTCTTTTTACTCCGCTGTGGTTCGCTTAAGCCATCATGCCTGGAAGGGAACCTACATGGGGGTTTTGATCCAGAGTGATCTATGTAGATTATTTTTGCATGCTCATCACTAAACCACGACTCTAAGATTTCTACGAACACTGAAGAGAACTTACAGAGTGATAGGATCATAACGGGCAGAGTAATGGCACCATTTGATGTCATTACCTATGATTTTACTCTTCTACGAGTCTCTTCGTTCCTGCAATGCCACGGGCCCAATACAAAATAATTTCATCTTCCTCTGTGAAGTTCTCAAATCCTAGTTCTGCTACGCTCCGACCATGGGGTGTCAGCAGTTCTGCATATTTGCCCATTGACAATATTGTATACGGTAGCTTTGTTTCTTAAGAAATTCGCCAAAAAGATAGCATTCCTCTTTTGCCGGAATTAAATGAGTTTTGAGACCGTAGTTCAGCCCTCGCCCTTCCGTTTTTATAGATGTGCCTTATTAGATTTGTAAAAGTATTCACTGGAAGCGAGAATGTTTCCATGGATGCATGAAGCTATTTGGAAAAGGGGGTGATGTTCGCTACTTCATTTATTAGGCAATAAGCAGCTTTTTGCATGAATTGAGCTTGATCTGCAGTAAGTCTGGTATGTCTGTATGCAGCTGCGGAACTATCCCGACGAATATTCTTAATAATATGATAACTTCCGCTTCTCCTCCATCTGTTTATCTTCCAGTCTGCTACTCCAAATCATCAGTGTTTGTTGACTAAGGCTTAATTATCGCAATCTTATAAGCACCACAGCTGGAAACCACATCATTAGAGTAGAATTTTCTCTTCCGCATCAGTATTAGATCGTCGAAAAGTTTTCCCTCTTTTCTGGAGCCCCCTTTGAAATTTATTTTTCTTCTTCAATGCAAATAACGTTTACTCACTGTACACTGGCAGGATTCTGAAATTTGCAATAGCTAGACTACTGGCAAGCCTTTATTTATTTATATTAGCCTCTATTTTGAATAGAAAGTTCCAGAAAAATTCCGGAAAATTTGGCAAGACAGGAAAGAAAGTGTGGTGGGAACTTTTCCCACAACCTAATATTATGCTCGATCGACAATTGAAAACGTCATTTTCCATTTCTGCCGTTATCGGGATAAAATTTTTTTTCTGATAATTGTCTGAATTTTCGGAATTACTATGACATTTTTCCATGGGAGAATAAAGTTAGTTTAGTTCGAAGGATAAGGTGAGTAACAAAAAGAGAATTATTGCTCTAAAAGCAGTCGCAAACAGCTCAGCTACATAATATAATATATACTCCTAAAAATCATATCCTTAGACTTCATTGGGTTAACGTTTTGGCCTCGTCACCTTCTTCAGAGCCAGGAAAAGTCGGGAATACATGGGACCTACTCTGAAGAGCTGAAGGCGAAGAGGCTGGAACGTTAGCCCAATAAGGTCTGCAGAGCAATCTTGGTCAAGGCTCCAACGAATCCGCCACGACAAACGTCATGCCAAGATTTAGCAAAAGCCGAACTTGGGCAGATCTTCAGTGTTGAGCGTGTAAAAACAAAAGAAACAATATGCGAGCTTTTTTTTCATTTGCTGCTTCGAAGTGTTTTATGAGTTTCCTGCAAACGCAATTGCAATTTCCTACCTAATTTCCGCTATAACGCACTACGTTCCCAGCAAACTTCTACAAAAATCTACAAAAACCAGACTTCCGAAATAAAATGCGAAGGCTCCAGTTCTGCGGACAACCCAGCCCTCCCATATTTAGTCGCGTTTTTCTCGCTCTGCCGCTACGACGTCGGCGTTCTCTTGCGATCTTTCGCCGCCGTCGGTTACTCTCAAAGGGGTGATTTCACGATCATCATTGCGCTTATTTGTGAAAGTTTTTGGCAGTACTCAGCTGAAGAAGACGAATTGCCCCTATCAGGGATATCGCATCGTAAGTGCTCCTCTCTTGGGGCCACCAAGGCACTCGTAACTCGGCTCTGTGGTCTTTCTCGCCGCCATGATAAGCCTATCGTCTGGTTGACGTCGTATTGTTGGTTTACGAGCGTGGATGTGTGGTATAACTATGTGATCCTATGGGTTGAGATCCCCTCGAGTAATTGCCATGCAAACTGATAGTGTCCTAGGGGGATTTGTGCCCTTTGGCCTACTCGATCTCTCTAATGAGTTCCCTTTTTCTTGCACTAGCTATTTTCGCTCCCTTTTTCATATCAGCTGAGACGTGGATCATTCATTGTTATTTTGATATTCTCTTCAGATACTATGTCCAAATTTTTCAAGAAGGACTTCAGAAGCACAATAATTGTCTTAACTACATTTTTACACTACTGCTGTTTACAGAGAATTCCAGTGCTCAAGACCCTCAGCACGCGCCGCACCACCCGCTACACGACACGCTGAGAGTATGGGCATCAATGCATTACAAATTGTTTTATTTCCACCACTGATAGAATTAGAAGAACCTCCCTAAATAGGCTCCACCCAAACAACTACAGTTGTTTGAAGTTCTTTTATCGTTTAGAGAATGTTTTGATATAATTCTGTTCTTTTTTAACCTTTTTTTTCAACGACTATACCTGGTCAGCACTAAATGAACTCCTACATGGTGGGTAAACAAATGGACAAATGAATAAATGAATAAATAAACAATGCGGAGATTCAAAGTATGAATGAGAGTGGAGTGTACACATTTATGCGCTCCGCACCACCCGTTACGACAGGTTAAAATGGAAACTAGATTGTAAAAATTGTAAATTATAAATAATTAAAGATTGTAAAAAAAACAGCATAAGAGCTAGTCATAGAGGTTCCTCATGTTTCACTAGTGAGAAATCCACATGGAGATCCGCTTCTAGAAAGGATAAAGAGAAAAAGCAATGTTTTGCCTATAAATTCTTCACAGAATATGTTCTAAAAATTTCATTTCGCGCTCTACGTCTCGAAAATTCGGCCGTGTTTACGAATCTAATCGATGCTTCCTGTTGTTCCCGCTTTCTGGTCGTTCACAAATACAAATATTACAAGGTGATTAGCAAGGTTGCCGCCGGGAACCAGTGGGCGCCGGGTACCCGTCGTCCCTCCCCGTTCCCGCGCGTTCATGAATACCAGCACAGAAGGACCGGACGTGAATGAGAACGGTAATATCGATGGCATTATGTTACCATGCAACATTACCGTTCCATCCGGTCCTTCTCGTTTCCGTCCCAAACTGTTCGAACGGGTGAAGAGCCGCTTGCAAGTGTGGATACCCCACTGGACCTCCCTGTAATTCTTCCATTTCTGCCGGTGATGGGAATAAAATATTTTATTAGAAAAAGATCCGTCGAGTCTGGAATGAAGCATGTGCCATTCTCTGCTAGCTTCTTTCAGAAAGGAGTTCTGTGCTCATCACATATCATTTCATGTGACTTTTCCACTTTTTGTTGCTGACTTTGACTCTGTTATTCAACTTGAAAACTGATCCGAGAGGATAATTAGCGATTGCTACGAATTTCAAGCAGTTTTTCTTTGTTCTCGGTATAAATGAGCCCTTTTGACATCAAAGCAGCACATTCTGCCTCTGAAGAAAAAACTCGCCTAACGATGTCGCTGGCGACTCCTCCTCTATATCTCTCGTTATACCAGTGTTGGACGCCGGAGTAGCAAGCCAGGGCGGGGGGGGGGTGGGAAAAAAGCGGCAACTCCGCCGCTGTGAAGGCCCGTTTGAAAGGATAAAATTGATGAAATGTTCATTCTAATACTGAATAATTGACAACAAACATTTAAAATGTAATGTGAAAAAAAAATAAACAATAAAATGAGCCCACAATTTTTATAAGTAGCTCAAAGTATTTATCTATTGTATGAAGTGGGTGTTTGACATCGTGAGAGTAAGGGGAGCGTTACCAGGTCACCGTGATGGGAGCATTCAATCAATGTGCCGATTCCGCCATCCAGTGAACGGCCCATTTTCCCTCACGATGACATGCACCCTTATGGAGCAATAATTCCGAATATTGTAGAATATTTTACACCCCCCCCCCGCCTCCCCTTCCTGGAAAAATGCGGAGATCCTTGCCTTTATTTGTATCTTTGCCCTTGCCTTGGATACGCAATCAAACGTCCGTGTTTTTTTTCTAATTTTGTTTTCGCACTCTCCCTGTAATTCCCGGCATATGACACTATTGTTGTTTTTCAGGAGTTTGCGCAGTATCAGGTTGCTTTTTTGTTTACAACAACTTATTAGATTAGCTGGAGCCTGCAGGGATTCTGGTCACCTCGTTTACTCTAGCAATAACTACAGCCACAGCTAGTAGCGCCTCTAGGCAAAGGGAATGAGCCTTGAGGCATCTATTAATATTATTGCTGTAATCCAGTTCAATTTCTTCAAAAATTCCATTGAGGCCGCATTTACCTTCGACAGACGTTCACAGTTTTTTTTAATAACTGACGATGGTGATAAATTTCTAACTCTTATTTTTTTCAGTTATGTAAATTTCCGCTCATGACAGAACTGTTCTGGAAGAGGAAATGTACTTTGCTTATGTGTGTGAGTACGATTTCCTGCATTTTAACGCTTTTTTAATGATCGACGAATGAGCCATTAAATCCATATATTGTTGTTATCCCACGTACTGTATGTAAGTGCGGAAACATTGGTTCAGTCGACCCGGTATCGACCAATCTAAAGTGAACCAACAGTGCATATCCCTTCTTTTTCATCCATGAATGGGAAGATTGCACTGCAATATGATCTTCCCCCAATTTCATTCTATTCCCATAAGCCCACTCCCATCCCTCTTTTTGAACGCCACGACGCTCAGCATTGGTGTCATTGTGCTGTGTGCTGCGCCTCGATGTATTATTGAGATTACCCAGAGTAAACGTGTTGACGCCCGTGTTAATGATGAGTGAATTTGTGGAGTATCAACCCATTTACCCTAGGTAATCTCAATAATGCATGTGTCCCCTGGTCTACGCTGTCTTAACGATTAATTCTCGCTTGTGCTAGATCTTTGCAAAGGTCTGAAAGCGCAAAAAAGGTGAGAACTGAAGCGGATCCAACCTATATGATCGCCTACGTGATTCACTGCAAGACTGCTAAAAAACCCCATTTCCTAGCCCCAATTTTTAAGGAGCCATTGGGCGGGGCCGAGGGCGGAGCTAAGAAACTTTCCGAATAATTCACTCCAGGAAGCGCACCTCCTGAAGAAATTCGTATTCCTCGTGGGAGTTCCTCACCAACTCCCTAGTCTTCCATGTGTGACTAACAAATGAGTTTACGGTCTGGAAACCCAGCAATTCCGCCTTTGCTCCGAAACCAGTGCGCGATTTCAGGGTTTTCGCAAAACGTACTCCCTTGCTAGCCACAAAGGGAGTTTCTATTCCATTAGGGAGTTGACGAGGAACACTCACGAGGAATACGAGTTTCCTCAGGAGGTGCGCTTCCTGGAGTGAGTTATTCGGAAAGTTTCTTAGCTCCGCCCTCGGCTCCGCCCAGTGGCTCCTTAAAAATTGGGGCTCGGAAATGGGGTTTTTCAGCGGTCTTGCAGTGAATCACGTATACCGTTGTGATCATCAGCTACTGTAGATTTTTTTCACATTGAAATCTCGAAAACAGTTTTGAGGTGAAACGCTGCCTTTAAGTCGACGGCTATTCCATTGATTTTTGGTGCATTAAAAGAATGGTTCGGACATTACGCCATTGTTGGAAATTGTTGACGTCTCGTGTTTAATTGATGTATTTTCCAATTATTGGCATTTGAACCACTTCCGAGAGATTCCCAGGCATTTCTGATGCTTTTTAGGTTCCACGACTTGTACATACGTATGGGTGCTTTCCCCTCCTATTCCTGTCCATTTCCTACGGTAGAATCTCTTAAATTGCTGAATGAAAATTAAAGCTTCAAATAGATAAAATTACCGTAAATACTGCACTTTCTCTTATCTCTGGGAAATTTTCTGTTTTCAGTGATATCTCAGTGATGCGAAAAGTACTCAAACAGTGCGTAATTTGCAGTTAATCTTCACGTTAGCGCTTTCTTCGTCGTTACTTTCACCCAGAGGCTGTGCTAATGAATGAGAAACCCCTTGCAACCCAATGAAACCATTAGTTATTTAAGTGTCCATGGGACACCTTCCAAAATAGCTCCAGCGAAAAGTTTTTGCGTCATTTCAAGAGGTTTTTGGTTACCGTACCTGAACAGGTGCTTAGAAACAAGAAGATGTTTTATTAAACAAAGAAAACGAGCTGTTAAGCTGCACCAGGTGTAATAAGGCCCCAGTACGAAATAGTATCTGATCTTCTGATGTTTTGGTATAGTTATGGTCTATTAGCTCACAGAAGGCGCCTGATCTGACATTGTCTGCAATTACGACTTTGCCTGCAGAACGCGTCTGGAAGGATATTTTAGCGGGTGGCAGTGGGGAAACATAAGAATGGAAGGAACCACACCATATGGATGTCAAAAAAGTGCAAAAAATAGATCGGTTAGCCGGAAAATGGTGAAGTCGTAGTTGCGGACAAAGCCCGATCGGGCGCCGTCTGTGAGCTAATAGACTATACTTCCCGATTACAGCCTACGCAAGTACGATAATCATGTTTTTCCGGCGAGAAAGTGTAGTTGTGCATTTCTATTTTGTAATCGAACATTTCTACACGCAAAAATGTGTGGAGGAGTATTCTTTTACTACGGAAAGTTGGAAGCTGCGAAAAAGCTGTGTTATTTCATCTACAGTTTTGTTCAAGTTCTTCTTTCACTTCTTGTGACAGGGCATGCACCTGGAAGAGACCGTCCTAATAGCCAATAGATGAGCCAAAAAAAAATCTCGTCTCGGGAAGGAGCCTGAAAGTTTCCAGGAAAACAAATAAAGGGTGAGCCGAAAACTTTTGGCAAAATCTCAAGTTCTGTGAGAACGCTAGGAGCCCAACAGAGTGGTTAGCGAAACCGGGGCTGTTGTTTGCATGCGGTACCAACAAAAAAAGGTTCGATGTTAAGATCTCAAACTCGCTTTTCTTAGAAAAACAACGGAGAGGACATGTTTCATATTAATATTTTATGAGGATATCAGCGGCTCCTTTTAGCTTTCATTTCTTAGAAACGACTAGCGCCCCTACGGGTCGCTAGAAAGTGGGGTGGAGCAGCCACTTGAGGTAGGTGCAAAAGTTTCGCGCCTATGAAATCCTTAGGAAATTGAAATAAAAGCGAAAATACTAATTAATTGAGTTTAAGTACAAAATTCTCCTTATCAGTTGCGTGTATTCTACAGTCTGGCCGCCTAGCCAACTCCGGACTTCTTGTATGCGCCTTGCTCGAGCACTTTTTACACATCACCACGTAAATTCACTTTCCGATGCAATGATACATCCCTCGTCTGTTGTCACCGCACTTTTCAAATGTCACCTACCATGGCTAGTCATCCTCAACTCTGTGCGTGCTTATCATTTATATGAATCTAGTAACTGTCGACTATTTGCTGTAACCGACACAGTGTAATTAACAACTCGAAGTAATTCAAGTTGAGATTGTTGTTGGACGAACATCTTCCTTTAAGGCGCGTTTCCTGCCATTTTAGCTATTCACACAGTTATTCACAGCTGGGCCAAAGCGGACCACTCCTCCATCGGCATAATCGCATCCTGGCATTCCCACAGATTAAAGAGACATCAGACCCGCATTCTGGCGTTCCTAGCACCTGGACCACAGCGGACCTCTCTTATACCCGCGAACCCCTACATTGAAGTTCCCTACATTTTCAGACCACAGCGCAGCCCCTCCTCCATCCACGAACCCGTATCCTGGAGTTCCCTCAATTTTCAGGCCCCAGCAGACCCATTCCTCCTTCGGTGGACCAGAATGCTGGTGTTCCTCACACCTGGGCCACAGCGGACCCCTATTCCATCGGCATGACCCTGGGATTCCCACACTTTAGGGCAAAGCAGATCCATCTTCCATCGGTGAACTCGAATTCTTTTATTCCTCACACTTGGGCCAACGGACCCCTCTTCCATCCGTCAACAGTATCTTCTCGTTCCTCACAATTGGGTGAAAGCGGACCTCTCCACCATCGGCATAACCGCATACTGGATTCCCACACCTTTAGGGCACAACCAGACTCATCCCGCTTCATTGTACCCCATATCCTGGTGTTCCTCACACCCGGGCCACAGCGGCCCCGCACTCCATCGTCATAACCGCATCCTGGCATTCCCAAAGTTTTGGCCACAACCGACCCATATTTTGGCGTTCCTCGCACCTGGGGCACAGCGGACCTCTCCCACACCAGCGAACCCGTATTTTGGCTTTCTCCACATTTTTGGACCACAGCACATCCCCTCCACCACGCAGGAATCCGTATCCTGGAGTTCGCTTAGCTTTCAGGCCACAGCAGACCCCCTTCGTTAGAACCGAATGCTCGCGTTCCCTTAACTTTAAGGCCACAGCAGACCCATCCTCCCTTCAGTTTACCAGAATGTTGGTGTTCCTCACACCTGGGCCATGTCAGACCCCTCCTCCATCTGCGAACCCGTATCCTTGCTTTTCCGCAACGTCCAGTCACAGTACGACCCCTACTCCATCGACGTAACGGTATCTGTCACTATTTGCCCCTGGCACACCTATCGTCCGTGCGTCCTTACCCTTTGTAAATCTCGAGAACATTGGGGGAAGTTAGGAGTTATCCAGAAAATTTGCATAATTACATACTTGATCACAGGACTCGGTCTGTAATGACGCACTTTTTCTATGCATGTGAGTGTACAACTGGAATCTCTTCCGTAGCTGCAGAATCGCTCAGAGTTTTCGGACGGATGCTAAGACGAGGGCATGTGGGAAGTGCGGCGGATACCACCGCTGCACTGGGCCTAGAGAGCTCCCAGGCCGCACACGAATCTCGTTCATGCTGATCTGCGGTGCAACAGTTGGTTTTGAGTGAAGAGCAGTGGCTATCCTGCTCCGTATAATGTGCGGCCTTAAAGCCTTGCTACCTCTGTCTCATCGGTTGGCTGTGAGACCGCTAGCGTAGGACAGTCACTGTGCAAGGATTTCGAAATTGCGGGTCTGACGCCAGAAAAATCTGGACCCTTACCAGTCTTTATATAGGAGGATATATAGGAGGATTTTCAGAAAACCAAATTCGACGCTTTCCCCAGTAATGACAATTTTTGAATTTTACCTGGTCTATAATTTATCATATTCAGTGCAAATGCTATGCATTGCATCACATACATATGTATAGCTAGTGGCGGAAGAGAGTGGGCGGGAATTGGGGGGGGGGGGCGTAGGAAAAAAAGTGGGATCTCCGTCGTTTTGGGGACACACACGAAAACAAAATTGATAAAAATATCAATTACAATGACAAATCATAAGAAATAATAAATAAAAATTGGGTTAGGAATAGCAATAAAAATCACCTTGATCACCTTGACTCCCGTTGATCTTCGGGTATACCGAGCGGGCGCCAGCAATCCTTCCATTTGTCCCTCTCGCGAGCCAGAGTTGTCCAGTGGATTCTGTCCGTTCGAGGGACACGGAGAGCATCGTATCTATCCTTGAAGGACTTCGTGAAGAAGTCTGACCATCGGGTCGGTGGTCTTCCTGTCGTGCGCTTAACGTCCCGTGGAGTCCAGTCGCTGACGGCTCTTGTCCAACGGTTGTCGTTAAAACGCATCACGTGCCCGGCCCACCTAACCTTACTCAACTTGGCGTAAGCGGCAGCGTCCCTGATCTTCGATTGTTGACGGAGGGTGGAGCTCCGTATTCCAGCCCTCACTTGCGTGAGGCGGGTTATTCCTAGCATCACCCTCTCGATGGAGCGTTCGACGACGCTAACCGCATTCTCATCCTGCTTGCGCAACGCCCAGGTTTCTGAGGCGTAGGTCAAAGCAGGGAGAACGGTTGTGTTGAAGAGGTGGGCACGGAGCCTGGTGTTCTTCGTCTTCTTCACTACGTCCTCGATGCTCTTGTAAGCTCCCCAAGCCGCTCGTTTCCTCCTGCCCAGCTCTGGAGCGAGGTCGTTCATCATATTGACTTCCCGACCTAGGTATACGTAGCTGGAGCATTCGGATATGGTCGTTCCGTTGAGCGAGAATGGGGCATCCGGGACCCATCCGTTCTTCATGAACATCGTCTTCGTCAGATTCAGCTGGAGACCAACCTTTCCACACGCGTCCTCGAAGTCGGCCAGCATCTGTTCCGCTTCGCTGATGGTTGGTGTTATAAGAACGATGTCGTCAGCGAAGCGAAGATGACTAAGTCGCCGGCCATCAACTTGCACTCCCATGCTATCCCATTCCAGTTTCCGCATGACGTCTTCAAGAGTGGCGCTGAATAGTTTTGGCGACACGGTATCGCCTTGCCGAACCCCTCTCTTGACGTCGATGATGATGTCGTCGTAGAATGGAGAAATCCTGGTCGTGAAGTTGCTGTAGAGCTCACGAAATACCTTGATGTATTGAGTAGGTATGCCCTGGTTGCCCAGGGCTTCCAACACCGCTTCCGTCTCAACAGAGTCGAAGGCTTTCTTCAAATCGATGAACGTGAGACAGAGGGGCATCTTATACTCTCGCGATACTTCGATGAGTCTAGTGACGGTGTGTATGTGGTCGATCGTACTGAATCCTTTTCGAAACCCTGCTTGCTCGCACGGCTGTCCCTCGTCTAGCGTCCTTTCGATCCTATTGAGGATCACTCGCGTGAAAAGCTTGTAGACGACGGACAGTAGGCAGATGGGGCGATAATTGCCAATATCCTGCGGGTCTCCCTTCTTGTACAGCAACACGGTCCTGCTGGTCTTCCACTGGTTAGGTACCTTGCACTCCGACAGGTACCGCGTGAAAAGCCTAGCCAAGGTGGTAATGAGAATTGGCGGTAGGTTCTTCAGATGTTCCGGTCGAATCCTGTCGGGGCCCGGTGCTGTACGATTCTTCACCGACTTGATGGCATGTCGGATTTCGGAAGGGAGAACCGATGGGACAACATACCCGTCCTCCCTAAGGTGACATTGAGGGAGGTGGACGTGGCTATCGAAGAGATCCGAGTAGAAGTCGTAGATGACCTTCTCCATTGCCCGTCTTGATGAAGAAATTGTTCCGTCCGGGCGCCGGAGGGCGGACATCTTGGTCTTGCGATTGGCGAAGTCTCGGCGGGCGCAGCGAATGCTTTTCCCTGCCTCTGCAGCTTCAGCCAACACTGCTGCTCGTCTCTCCTTGAGGTCTTCTTTTATCGCTTCTCTGCACCGTTTTGCGAGCTCGGACGTTAGCTGGTAGTTGCCTGCGGCTCTCGCGGCTCCACGCTGGCGTATGAGCTCGAGGGTCTCGTAAGACAATCGTCTCTTGGTGACTCTCAAACCCTCAGCACTCTTCGCGCTGTCGCGGAGATGCTGTACAAGCCGATCGTACTCTTCGTCGATGTTGTCGACAACCGCATCTTCCCAAAAGCCGGCTAGCGTAGTGAAAAGATCCCAATTGATGACGGGTTTGGGACTCCTTCTCTTAAACTTCACGGCTTTCTCTCCTTTGCGTGAAAAGAAGAATCTTGCACGAAGGAGGCGATGGTCGGATCCGGTGTAGAACTTTGGTACAACACCGACGTCGGTCAGGCAGAACCTTCGATTGACGATGATGTGGTCAATTTCATTATGGTACTCTCCACCGGGTGACTCCCACGTCCAGCGTAGGGAGGTTGGCTTCTGAAATTGAGAGTTACCATGGATGGTCTTCGTCGTCATGATGAACTCAGACAGCCTCTCTCCCTGTTCGTTCCACTGCAGGCCGTGGGTACCGATGTGAAGTTCCTCAGGCGTTCTCCTAGGACCAATCTTGGCGTTGAAATCGCCAACGATGATCTTGTAGAATGTGTGGTCTTCCCTGTAGAACTTCTCCAAGTCCATATAGAAGGCCTCAATATCCTCTTCGTCGTAGCTGGATGTTGGAGCGTAGGCGACGAAGATTGTCAAGGCCGGTATTGATCCACATCTTCTCAACCGCAAACGTCCGATTCGGGTTGTTAGCTGTTCGAATGAGTCGATGTTCATGACCAAGTTCGTGTTGACGAGGACACCGACTCCACCAACTCCTCTACTGTCGCAGGTTCCAAGGAACAGCTCTTCTCCAGTGTCGAAGGTGGCATTCAGTGGTCGGTGTCTCCTCGTCTCGGTCAGTCCGATGACGTCGTACCTGATCTTCCTGGCTTGCATCATCAAATCCTCGATGGAAGCTTCCGATGCAAGCGTGCGTGCGTTGAAGGTACAGACCGTCATCATAGTCCTTCTGGTTTTAGGCAGCCTAGATAACCCCTCGGACCTCGTCCTCACTGGCGCTGCCGTACCAGTGACTCTTCCGAGATCAGGGGAACACTCTCTATTATTGCTGTGTCGAGCTTGAAGAATTTTAAGCCCACAGGAGATAGCTTGCTGGGCTCGATTCCCCCGTGGGAGGCTGGAGTGTGATTTCACCGGGAAGTTAGCCGGGCTTCCCGGGAGTGGACGATGGAGCTTATTTGTTGGAGGCGACTCCGAACCGCCTCCCTTGTACCTCCCAGTCACTTGAATGCAGGGCTTTTGATCGGATAGATGTGCAGGATACAATCTGCAGACACGCAGTCACACTCATGCACGCATGCATGAACATGCCCACGCGCTGACAGAAGGTATAGATCGTTCCGACACTGCAGAAACAGGGAGTCCATCCCCTGAATCCACCCGCGTCTCAGGACAGGCACAAGGTCGCGTTTGGTCCGCGATTAGCCCCCTATCCGCCACCTGGGGACGCGCCACGTAGCCTCGCGACTAACCGGCTGGGATCCCTCGTATGAGGGAGATCCGTGGGCAATAAAAATAAACAATTAAAAATAAAGTAATACAAGATTTTCATTTGTATTGTAAAGTAATTTCAAAAATTTGGCGACCCATTCTGTAGGAGGGGGGGGGGATAGCAGAACAACGCTGAAGAGCAGGATTTGAGCTGAGTCGAGCATGTACAATGCCTCGCATTCATTGGGAGTTTTGGATTGGAGACGGGAGATGTTTCCGTTGTGACTTGAAATCAAGTTTTTCTCTCCGGTCTGTAAAGGCAGCGATAAGTACCTAAATCAGTTGTGCCTAATTACACGTGGACCCGTAGTAAAGTGTCATGGCGGTGAGATGAACTCCGAAACTCACCACCACGCTTCAGGCTTGATTTTATGCCACCTCACATCCATGGACTATAGGATAGCAGATCATTGCCACCCACGTCACTGCTGGAGCGCGCATGTGGCAACAGAGGAGATCGCCTTCCTGGAAGCTGATCGCCTTCTCATGCTGTGGAAATACTGCGAGAGGTGAGTAGACGCAGAGTGACACTGTCGGGGTAGCTAATTCTGCATCTACTCGCCTTTCCCACTATTTCCACGGCATGAGAAGGCGATCAACTCCCAACAGGGCGATGATCTCCTCTGTTGCCACACTGCATGCTCTAGCTGTGACGTATTGGCAATGTTCTTCTATCCTATACTTCGTGGATGTGAGCTGGCATGCAATCATCGCCTAAAGCGTGGTGGTGAGTTTTGGAGTTCAATCTTACCGCCATGACACTTTACTACAGGTCTGATGTTTTGATGTTGTTTACTGAGCTTTTCCAGTTTCAACATTGCTCTTCGCACAGACTGTGCCAGAAAACTTGTTTAGTTCCGGATACTTTTGCTTCTCGCAGTCGTTACCTAGGCTACTTACAAGATTCTGTAATCGTCGAAGCCAGCAACAGTTCTTGGTTCTTGGGCATGGGCTCAAATGAGGTATAAATTCCCCGGCAAGCCCTCTCTTGGTAGTTTATTCTACATATTGATTACTCTACAATATTTTGTTTCAGTTGTTGTAGTACAAAGTTGAGAGGCAGTGACGGACATTACATAGTTCTTTTTCTTGTCTATCATTTCTGCGTTGCTGTACTCTGTCAATCAGCGTCATCACTTTCCTCATTCATCCATGCCACGTTCATGCATCTTCTATGTAAGGAATTCCTCATCAATAGCTGCACATCTGCTGCATAACACCATAAATCTGCATTGAATCTCGTGCTATTCCTGCTTGTTTTCCATTGACACGTATTAATCTTCTCTCATTTCTGATTGCTGGATTATGCGGTGCTGCCGGATATTCCCGATTGTAGCCTCAAACATCAGGCTACAATCGGGAATATCCGGCAACACCACCTAGTTGAAGGATCCAAAGAGCTTGCTTTCAGTGAAATAAAAAAAGCAGATTGCAACTACAATGCGTGTAATTGTCATACAGTATCTAAAATCTGAACTGCTGCATAATATAATAAAGAAATTTGACGAAATCCGTAAAAAAATCGCCAGTCCAAAGCTGCTTACCAAGGGGGTATGTCAAGGGATCGCCTTTTTGGCAATTCTTCTCATGCATTTTAAGCAGTTCATGTAATTGCTTGGAAACTATGAAGCCCTCGCTTGTAAAGTAGTCTGTGGATTTTCTTTCAAAGCCAGTGCCCACCTTCACTTTCATTGTCGTGGTTTTCATAGTCGAAATCATCAAAGATATCAGCGATTACTGTGGTTTTCATAGTTCACTTTCCCCTTTTTGCTGAACAACTCATCTGCAAGCCACCAGCCCATTTTTGGGGATGCAAGATATCTGTCTTATACAGTAGCGGGCAGAAGTGTTGCAACAAATGGTTTTTTCGGGATAGAACTAGGCAGTTCAAATTCTTATGTGCGTTGTACATAGATACCCATTCGGAACCCACCCATTTTAAGGGCTCCTCACATGGAAAAAATATTAATAGACGTCGAAATTTACCCTCTGTAGGTACTCGCAATATTCACAATATCTTAGAGAATTAGGTCTGTAAGATATTGTGAATACACTCCACTGCAGCCACATTATACAGTCGCGGCAGAAAAGATATGATCAGCGTCATTTCGACAAGAGGATTTTTTGCTATATCTCACTTCAAGATTGAGCTTTCCATACGAAATTTGGATATAGCCCTATGGGTGCTTCCTACCAGCCACTTATCTGAACAGATACTCAATTTTGGTGGATTTATTAAGCCTAAATATCAATTTCCTCGGCTTCCTTTGATGTCGTCCAATATCTTCACTAAGGCCTTCCGAGGAAAATGAAGAGTTGATACAGATTAGGCAAATAACTGGCTATTTATCCACCACATGCCATTGCTGCACTTTCCTTTGTTCCTCAAATACGTTGACTAAAATAACAGATCAAATTTGACAAAAAATCCTTTTAATTGTATCTAAAGAATATTGACAGCGTCACAGTTCCTATTTCGATGTCAGAATAGTTGTTAGTAGTGAATATCATAGGAATATCCTCCGCTCGGAACGACTGTCTCTGTTCGAGATTTTGGGAAACTCTTTTTTCTCACTTTTGGCTTTCTTGGTAATCCCACTTCTTCATGTATGGAAAAGAACTACAGAGCAGATTACTCACTCACGTCACGATTTAGACTAACTTCTCTGCGAATCGAAATGAGGCGATACAAACGAGGAACCATCATGTTAGTGAACGTGGTGAATTTGGACCTGTAGCGCGGTAGCTCTGTTTGAAAGCAGTTTGTGTCAATGTTATGCAGCGAAAGAAAGAATACTCCGATCTTCATCATTTCCTGAAATTTCGGCCAAATACCTCAATCCCAAATTAAGTTATGATGAAAAGATCCGTTTTCAATATGCCACTGATCATATCTTCTTGACGACGATTGTACATACATAGATGACATTTGCCCATTTGTTCCAAAAACGAAGAAGTGATGGTACAATGTTCTCCAGCTCGTCTATTCACCTTGACGGCATGATGAACTTCTCCATAGATCCCTGAATCATTCGCTTTACTACTTCATTTGATGATCACTACTTTGTATGGCAAATTCTCCAAGAATTCCTCTCCAACGATACCTAAAAACTGCGAACGAACACGTCGGGCAGAAAAGGGCACACATAGCGTGTTGAGCGGGGAAGTTGTCAGTTGCCTGATGTGTTCAGATACAAATGTTTTTTTTTCTGTTAGAAATGATTGTCTAACGAACAGAGGTGCCTATTTTAGTTATGTGTGCTTTTGAATATTGTAGGCAGGTGACGTGTTTCATTCTGTTAGTGTGTTCGCTGTTCATCATTCCAGTTGTACATGTTGCTGAGTTACCAATATAATGGAACTTCATTTTCACAAGCAATGCACAGAAAATGAATCTTGAGCGTTCTGTGGCATCGTCACTCCCATTTGTTCCGACGAAAGGGTATTTTCCGAACACTATTCCGCGAAATACTCGCTTGCCACTGTGCGCTGAAAGTCACTCTTAATATCCAGTCAATTTCGGTAATCTGGGTGAGTCGGCTGTGCCCACGCTTGAGCATTGAAAGAGTATGGTCGAGTTTCCACATATTCAAAGGTTGCGTTCGTGGTGTTATTTCGTTGCACTCGTCGTGCAACCGACAAATGTGGCAAAATGGAGCATCTCATACATCAATTAGCTTATATATGTAGTTCAAAGTTGTCGAGACTTCGATATTAGCCACTTTATCAGGCAAGCTTTCGGCGCTATAACGCCATTATCAAGCCTACAAAATACAATACATCGTTGAATCAGGAGGAGATCGAGAGACTGCATCAAAAGAAGCCTCACCCAACGGCCGCCTGAAAGCAAATGAGGGGGGGGGGGGAATATTGGATAGTGATCTCTTACTACTCTTACTTAAGAGCTCCCACCTGCCGATTCGGTTGATTTTCAAACCACCGCCGAATCTCAAAGACCTCTTAACTTCGTCGCGCCAATATGAGGAGAAGTGTCAAACTCGAGACTGTAGATACTGTAAGGACTCAAAAATCTGCGAGCTGCGAGGAACTGTCTACTTGATCACCTGCCGGGGATGTGGGCAAAAGTATGTCGGTGAAACTATGCGACCGCTCCATCAGCGCCTTGATGAGCACCGCAGAGCACTTCACAATCCGAGCTCTTATCCCACGAGCAGTTTCTCCAGGCATCGTACGCTCGTCCATACACAAGAACGCCCACCTGATTTCGAGGTCACGGTTCTTCACCGCTTCTTAACGAATACTTTGGAAAGAAAGTTGATGGAAGCGGTGGAGATAAGAAGAAGAACACCAGAGATTAACAACAAAGAAGAGCGGCTGGAAGCACTGAGGTTGATCTCGTAAGAGATCACTATCCAATATTCCCCCCCCTCATTTGCTTTCAGGCGGCCGTTGGGTGAGGCTTCTTTTGATGCAGTCTCTCGATCTCCTCCTGATTCAACGATGTATTGTATTTTGTAGGCTTGATAATGGCGTTATAGCGCCGAAAGCTTGCCTGATAAAGTGGCTAATATCGAAGTCTCGACAACTTTGAACTACATATAAGAGATATGAGGCTTCGCGACGGACGAATACTGCAAATTAGCTTATACTTGAAGTCCGTAGGAACGCACTCAAGGTAGCAACAATGCTGGCGCTATGCCCCTTCCGTTATTCTTGATTCATTTTACTCATTTCACAGTCTGGATGAATCCTTGAGTACTGGCGCGTAGGATTCTTGGCCCCTACCTTCACACCAGTCGCTAGTGGGGAGGGATCTGGTCCCTTAGACGGTGGTTCAGCGATGATAACAAGATTTATCTGCAATTCTATCCACAAGTGCTCGCTATGAGCTACGAAAACAGGAATAATGCGGGAGGGCGGTTCGCTTGGTAAGATACCGCCCTCTATCTTGATTATGTGTTTACAATATGGACCACAAAGGCACAAAGAATCGCACATCTGGGACGTTTAGAGCGTCCTGATGCAAATATTAGGACAGAGATCACCCAGGGGTAAACTTTTGACACCAGTGCTAACGATTAACAAATTTTTGTGGTGTTGAAATGTTTACTCTAGTTACCGTCAGTGATGCACGCAGGCGCAGAAGTCGTTCATTTTTGAAGTCCAATTTATTTATTCAATTTTGCAACTGCTACATTTGGCCCTCATGGGCTGGAGCACACTTGTAAATCCTGGATTTATTCCTGATATTAAAGCGGAACATTTTCTAACACTTTGTTTTTTTTTTTGGTTCACCATTCAGTGCAGTGAAAAAATAGATGAACAAGTAGATGAACTTTCGAACTTGTGCTCACTCTCCTCTTGTACAGCTTCCTCAGTTTTCTTTCTTCTTTTCGCCAAATCATGCCCTATTGATCGTGAATGACTTATTAATCGCATCGTTCACAACCTGGTGAATCCTATTCGCAGAAAGTTCGTTTCAGGCTACCATACAAGCAAGCAAACAACGGTCACCATGGCGACTGTGGTGAGTCATCTGAAATGCTTGGTATTTTGGGTCATGGAGGTATTCTGGCACTCCTGCACATTCTAAATTGTGTTCAAAGTTGCCTCGCAACAAAGGTCCTATCGCTACGTGATTGGTTGGCCAATATATGTATCAAGTTGTGGTTGGAGGGTAAACATCATTGTTCCGATATCTGTGGTTTTAACAGCAGGGCTACGTCGTTACTGATTTTTTTTTTATTGAACATGACTTTCTCTCAACACCTTCACCGATCTCCTTTATTCGACAAAAATCTTTTTTTTTTCGGCATTCCTTCGCAATTTCATTCTGAAAATAATTCGGTTTCAATGAGGATTTTTCACAAAAATAGAAATGCAGGGGTTGATGAACCACAGAGCGATGCTCTATCAAGGCTAGTACGTTCCTGGAATGGGTATGTCCCCAGGAAAGACGGTAGAAAAGAGAGAAGGTAGCGAGAGAACTGCTCGTTCTTGCTGCTGAGAACTGGATGACGTCAACGAAGTAGTAGTCACCCGAGCTTCTTCCTTAATAAATGTTGCCTAGCTCAAAAAAACAGCCAGCATTTGTAGTGATGTGCTCACTTTTTCTTAACGAACAAACGTATTTCTGTGCTGTAAACACATGACTGGGGTGTTGCGCCATGAATGGGAACAGTGCTATCCACTGTGTCTTTTTTTGCGGTTAGATATCCCACCAGTCATGCCAACTCTTCCTCATTCGAATTCAAACTTATTCGTGTACAACTAAAATAGAAACAACCGTAAACTTACCCAAGCATGCACACCTACCTAAAATTGATCGGAATTCAGTTGCCTGATGGTGACGTTGTGAGTAATTTCATCACTGAAAGTCGTATAGTTGTCCTCATACATCCAAACCTAATTCAGTGCACCCTTCATCCAACGCAATATTGGCAGAGGCTTTTTTTAGCTGATTGCACAAATTTCTGAATTACCTGAAATCATTATATCTTGTTACTGCGTTGTTTTCTTCCATCCTTTTTTTTCTTGTGAAAATTTGTCTTGAGCTACTCTTCTCATCATAAACCACAAGGAAAATACCGCAACGACTGCTGAATATGAGGTGAAAAGTCATGTTGTTCATGGTCACAAACTGAACATAGATGAGAAGGTGCTCGTCACAGAGCAGGGACCATCCATCTGTTTGACACAATCCGAATGTTTTTTTCATGAATTTCAGAGCTTCCATTTTGAAGGATTTAATGAAGAACATCGCGTGATTGCTTTGGTTCTGAAGAATTAAGTCCAGGTACACAAAAGAGATTGAGCAACACTCGTATCTGGGCAGCAGTGGCGGACGCAGAAAGTGGGCGGGAGTGGGGATGAGTGGGAAAAAATGGTGTCTCCGCTCCAGTGATCGGGGACCTCAGATGGACAGAAAATTAATAAAACTATCAATCATAATGATAAACAAGCAGCGAGAATCATATAGAAAATATCATCAAATTAAGCAGTTGTAAATAACCTCATACAAGAGTTCGTTTTTGGCTTAAATTTTGAATAATGAGCGCATAACCAGATTTTTTAATCGGATTACCACACCAACTTAGAATTCTTTTGTCGTTGAATTAAAAATTCTAAGCGTACATACTTGCCGAATTAGTCAGAGAGATGATCATCAGTGTCTTGCTTAGTTAGCAAATATAATAGAACTCATTAACCCATTGACGAAGCGTGGCTCACCGGTGAGCCGCACCCTTCTCTTCAACTACTGGAACTTAATTTCGAACTAATGCGAGGCATTTCCATAGGAAACGAGTACAGTACTTCCAAACAATGCCCCAAATAACTTTGATTTTAGGGAGTTTTCTTCTTTACGATGACAAACGTCATGAAAGGGATGTGATTTTGAAGTCGAGAAATTGCATTATATTTTTTGTGTAGTGGATGAAAATAATCTGCAGAAAAGTCACATTATCTACACAGAGACACATTCCTTGCATTTTGTACTTTCTTATTGTTCAGGCTAAAGCCATACGAGCGTGTATATCCTCTGGATGCTTCCTTATAACCCTCAAAACGCCTCTTACAAACTTCTTTCGCCCTAAGAGAAAGTAAGAAAGATATAGATTCTCTCCTTTTTTTTGGTTTAATGACACTAGTGACCTTCTAGAACTAGATTTTGGATTATTTTTGCACAACAATCTGTTTTGGCCTCAATTATCTTATTGTAACAGTGTGGAACTACGCGGGCGCCGCACTCTCGAAAGGAGCGTTGGTCCCACGCGCCAGACACGCGAAAACGCGCGCAGTCGTCAATGGGTTAAATTACGAAAGCCAAAAAAGATTCATTCAGATTGATTCCTGCGTTCGACAGCAATACTAGATGGTTCATTGATGCAGTTTGATCCCTGGAGTTTTCACCCTAAAAACAATGCTTTAGCAGAAATTCTAACTAAATATTAAAGAGACTCCGGTCATTTTTCAGTTCCACCATATGCAATTACGCGTGACGTGGGACAAGCTGGCACTGATGGGCCTGAAAAAAGGGTTCGAACTCACCCCTTACACAGCAGATGCCTTTCCTTTTCCTTCATTGAACAGCAAATCCAAATGTCACTTTTACCGGACACGTTGACCTACGTTTCCATGTACTGAAGAAAAACAGGAAATTTCAATTAATTCAATCAGTTATTTGGGACCCAAGTCAAATATTCGAATTGGAACATATCAATTATTTCCTCTTTACTGTATAACCTACAGGGAGTGTCAATCACGATTGCACATCTCTGTGATCTGGAGTGCCGCCTCACCTACGCGGTGCGGCTGCTCTAGAAACAAACTGATGACAAGCATTTGACGAAAAAGTTTCTGATCGCATTTGAAATTTCTCGCTCCAAAGCTTGTCGACAACTTGATGCAAGTTATTTTTCGGGGAAAGTGGTCATCAATTTGTTTCGGCTCTTCCTTGTCGGCAATTTGTCGTGAGAAAAAATGCTGACAACTTGTCTTTGGGTGGCATGATGACGTCAACCTTGTCGATAAAGATTTGCTAGTTGAAATGTTGTCTGCTAGTTGTTTTGGAGCAGAGATGGGCTAAAAACTTGTTCTTGGGGTACTGGGTGGGCGCTGTGGATGTCGGATGTGGCCTTGCCCGCGCCGCGTAGATGGTGCGGTGCTTTAGGCCACGGAGAGGTGCAGTCGTGATTGACGTCCCTTGGTACCAGCAGAATGCTTACGGGGAACGTCAATTGTGATTGCATATCTCGCGAAGAGGTCAGCCCCCCCCCAACTCGTTAGCCCACGTTGACATGCGCTAAACCTTTGGGTAGGGTTCCCTGTAACATCGAGGTCATGTTCCATAGTATCCAATGCATCATCGTCCGACGAACATTTACCGTGGGTGTCGCAGCTCGTCAGCGCTCTTTAATAAGTGCAGGAGCAGTGTCTGTTGGTATTTCGTAAAAGGCCATACTCTCGAACATGATATTAACAACCTTACTCACTCAGCCTCTCGCAATTCCCAACGGCTCCACGAGAATTGCCCTATCTTCATCAACTTGTTCTGATATCACTATCACTACGCTAATCCTGTAAATGCCCAGCATCAAGGAGTAGGGCTTTGAGATATCTTGTTTTGATACTTTTTGCTTTAACATGACGTGCACGTGGATGTGTACGTACGTACTTAGATGTCCGTAGTGCAGCTAAA
This sequence comes from Ancylostoma caninum, assembly GCA_037903475.1. Taxonomy (NCBI): domain Eukaryota; kingdom Metazoa; phylum Nematoda; class Chromadorea; order Rhabditida; family Ancylostomatidae; genus Ancylostoma; species Ancylostoma caninum. The sequence continues at coordinate 479,156 of JBAJFG010000514.1, read as the reverse complement.
CACAACTAAGTGACAGCATCTGTGTGGCTGGATTATAATTCCTGCTTCTTGTCTGCCCCTTGGCTATGCATTCATTACTGATGAAGGGCTTGGTGAGGTGATCAGAGAATGACATTGACATGATGTCTAAAACAGAAGTGTCACTACGACGTTGTTCATCTTGTATGACGTATGTTGTTCGATCTTTGAGCATCCGAAATTTCAACCTAGTCATTTTTTCCGTTCCTCCCTGGTAGAAAAGGATTCAACACAGCAATCCTCCAGCGTACATACAACAACCAGTGGTGGATAGGCTGCTTTGATACCAGTAGCCGAGCTATGGTTGTGTTGTTTTCGAAATACCTTCGTCCCTCATAAACATATGAGGGTGGGTTGAGGTGTTTTCGGAATGAAAATATGAAAATGAAGAAAGGTGACGGTAGGCGAGACAAATGGAATTAGATCAATGATCATTAAATAATTATTTACTACATTCAGCCCAATCATCTCGGAGCTGAAAACACTTGAGCTAATACCCTCTCAATTTTCGATTCCCCCCACGAGAGTTTTTCTTTTTGGCGTGAGTGCTGCTTTCAAAAACAAGAACAGGGATACTCCGGCCGCATATTTTGCACACATTTTGCAAACAGAACTGTCGAAAAGCGATTGATGCAGGTCAAAACGTTTCCTTCTTGTACGGATTGTGCATCACAGCTGACAATACCATTCAAAATTGTCTCAAGCCGCCCCAGATGCTCCAGCAAAAGGCGGGTGGGTGGAGCTTAACTGCAACAAGCGGGGCACACTCACAGTAGGCGGGTTGCTCCTGTCACTCCTCCATCCTTCATCATCAATGACCATCGACGTTGGTCTCTACTTCTAAAAAAGGTATTTACAATTGATACTCTCACCTCTAATGCAAGACTGAGTCCAATATGCAAGTTTTTTTTGGAATCAACACTATGTATCCCATGAAAATTCGCACTGTATTATTAATTCGCATACAGCACTGCATAGCTTTGGTCCGCGAACTGCATGGACCTACATAAAGTTTCTTCAGCAGGTAATGATGAAGGTCTAACCCGACATGCTTTGTGTCGTTATCCCCCTCAATATCTTAACGACGCATCGCAAGCTTTAGTACTGGTGTAGTTCTGCTTCAGAACTGCTCCCAACTTGCTCTGTGCAATTTTTGTCGTGCAGTCCGTAGTTGTTCGTCACTAAAATATCACTACGGGCAGAGCTCTCCAAATATATGTGGTACTTACTGGAACCTTTTCCCAGACTTGATCTCTTCGAGGAATTAATTCCAGTTGTCGCTACAGTGGAGAATTCTTTAGAATTTGATTTAATGGGCTCTGAAATTAGTTTGTGGTGAAATTTCGAAAGTTCTGCGAAAATCTGCTTCTGCGAAAGTTCTCGCCAACATCGACATTTGTAGCACGTCAGATTGATGCCGTAGAACTCTGCTCACCTAAGGACATCTCTTAATTTCTCAAGAAATCCATCCATGATTTTCGGGAAGATATTTTGCTGTTTGCTCTTCTGAATTGCCACGTCGAGTTTCTGTTTTTCGCAAGCCGTTGCGATTGTGTGAATCTGATGAGCCTTAATGGGAAGCCGTATCAGGAAGTCTTCGACCACGTTTACTAGGAAAACAATACGTTTTTGAACACTTCACTTCACTGAGTTCTGCTTTTCATACATGTTACCTTTCTTATTGTGTTCCACATGAACATCAAAGTTAATACAGTGATAAATACGACGTGATGTGATAATAAACGTGTTTGTGCAGTCAGAGGTTCAAATTTTCTCATTTCATTAGGCACGCCTACCCTGAACACTCCAAATGTCACTATTTCCGTGAAAAAACGCCATAGATTTGTAATTAGATAAAGGCTCGGATTACGTAAATCAATCAGATGAAATAATGTTCCTTGATCCCTCACCTTTCTTGATAGGTCTCCCTGTCATTCCTACGCATCTCATTTTACTGTTTCACTGACCACTGCACTGCATGTTAAGGTAAATTTTTTTGCGTGTACTCGTTTCACGCCTTTATTCGGCTTGCGTATCGTAAGTGTATCCATCTATCAATAAATAGAAAATGTAATTGTGATATGCTCGTGTTTTCCAAAGAATGACATTCGAATGAGAGACTCCGTGCTCCCTGCACCAGGATCCCATCTCTGCATGGTGTTTTGTTGCAAATATTTCTCACATACGTCGCTCCCTGAGAGCATTTCTGATTTTTTAGCAAATAGCTGAATTATTGACAAGGCTAAGCCTTTATAGGCCTTTCTGAAGCGAGTTTCCATTCCAGAAAGTGGATATTTGACCCGAGAAAGTCGAATTTTGTGAGTACTCACTTATTAGGCTTTCCTTGTCGTTAGGAACATCGAGTACTCGAAAAGCCCAAGAATCGAGTCATTCGATTCTTGGGCTCTTCGACATGTCAACTACTCGGAAAATCCCAAAAATTTAATTATCTGTTGTGTCAAACATTCAAATAATTGGGAAACGAATTACTCGAAATGTCGACTGTTCGTAAAAATATCGTTTAATCAGATGTCTACATCAAATCCGTGGTAAGTTCTACAAGGTGACCCAAAGGCCTTTTGCAGAAGTTCAGGTGCCGCAAATATACTATGTATGTGTACTAGGTAAGTAGAGAGCTATAGCCACCAAATCATTGCGGCTTGCCTCAGCTATTTAAAACGGAATTGTTATTTTTGGAGTGTCTTACTTTTTTGCTGAAACAGCAGTACATAGAGGTGGACTAGATTCGTAGCAGTGTTATTCGTAAAAGAAAATCAGCACCCCATCATAGTCGTTACTACAAAAGCGTGGAAGATTTTCGTTATCAGTAGTGTCGACATCATCCACTTCCCATATCTTTAGTTTTATCAAGGATTGAGAAAGAATTCCTAAAATATTCCATGGTTTTGCGAGGATTCGCAGCGAATTGAGGCGTTTTTGTGCTTGTTTTTTTTTCAAAAATAACAAGGACACTGTGTTCCTGACGATGACTTGAAATACAATCTCATTGCAGTGATTAGCTATTTGGTATAAGAAAAAAGAGCTGAATTTTGTCTGGGGAAACCAAGAATTGGCAAGGTATCCGATTTCCACTTGAAATGCATTTTTCCGCGTCTACCCAAGACGTTTCAGTAATTGTTATCTCAATCACAGCATCAGAAGGGCTACATGCATACGTGTTCTTTGATAAAAATTCTATTTTCACCGGAAAGCTGGGAATTCTTATTGCTGGCACATCTTTCTGTAGTGAGAGTGCAAACGTTAGCAGAAAGGTTCTAGACCTTCTGTTTATACGCTGGACGAGTTCATGATAAATGCCTTGTATCTTCACAATTATCTTTCGTCGCTCCTCGGACGACTTATATCAATTTTTCCCGGGTAATTCGTGCACATTGGAAGAGGCGATGAATCATAATGCTGCTGGGAACCCCCATGAATCTCTTCACTGGCGCAATTGTGATTGATGATGGCAAGAAAATAATGATTTCTTCTGCTTAACTTCCAGAAATTGAAGGGCATTTTTATTTTTTTTCCATCCACTATGAAGATCTACTCTTATATGAACTTTATATTGTGTTGAAAGTGGCTCACTGTTTTATTCGGTGTTCCAGACCGCCAAAAGTCTCCTGCTACTCTTCTAAAACGTCAGGCACAATCTGTATATATAAAAGTGAAAGTTTGTTTGTTTGTTTGTATGTTTTTGTGTTTGTATGTTACTTATAGTAGAAATTGCGAAGCATTAACCGACCCGGACCAAATTTTGCAGGTAGACCCTCCACGGGCCGGCGGAGGTTATAGGCTACTTCGCACCTGGGACTATCGATTAGTTTATCGATTACATCGATTTTATTTTTTTCCCGCTCTTCTTGACCAGGGACTAGCGAGAACTCACCTACTGGGGTACGTCAATGCGCAGAACATGAATATGGCAACCATTTTGCACCAAATCATCGAATAATTGATTTTATTGATTTTCTCCATTCTTTATAATGGGCTGGTAAAGACATGTCTACTGGGGTATCTCAATACGCTGAACACGAATATGACCAGAATACGAACCATTTTGCGCCAAATTATCGATTTATTGATTTTATTGATTTTTCGGCATTCTTGCACACGAGTTGGTGAAAACGTGCCTTCTGGGATTTTCTGAAACGCTGAACGTGGGGGAAGGCAAACATTTTAGAAGGATTTATTCACCAGTCAAGCAAGTTCACTCCTTTTTCAAGGGAAGAGGGAGGGATGAAGAGGGGACACCTAAGCTGATCACCAAATGATGGACATTTTGAGAGGATTTTTTGCTTCAACAAGTGTTGACATCAGGTTTAAATTGCCGGGAGAAATTGAAAACCCGAGCGAAGCCGGGTATGGCAGCTAGTATCAAATAAATATATCAACTAACTACCTGGTTAGGCTCACACAGAAGGAAGGACATATAGATTACTCTCTTTCTCTTTTTTTTTCATTTTCCAAGGCTCAAAGCTCATCATAATAGGAGATGTACTAACGTGTGAACTGAAACTTTCATTTAGTTAAAAATGAGTTTGACAGGAGATTGGCAAGTCCAAAATAACAACTATTCAATCACTGAGAAGTGCAAGAGTACTTAAAACTAGCATTTTTTCCTGGTGCATATTAAATCCACTTGTCCTTTAAGACTCGTCAGGTGGAAGCGATCTTTTGAACATTCACGCCCTCTTTTTGCTTGTTTCACGCATGATTTGTCACTCGCTCGACGGATATCTTTCCATTTCCGATAGGCCGTCACGTACCCTTCCTGTGCAGCTATTTATACACTTTCCTAAGCGTTTAGCTTTGCTTTGATGGTCTCTAGTTCCGAAGGGACCAGCTCCTGACATCTCCTCATCAGTTATTCGCAGCTGTGGACTAAGTATAAGTTGTCCGCGGCGCAGAACGCTACTTTCTCTCCGGCTTCATCTCCGCCCACAGAATCCATCACTCATGACGCAAGTGATGAGCATCGCAGCGCCTTGTCTACAGCGCTTATATTCTTAACTCATACGTAGACACCGGATTCGTGACAGTTGTCCGAAATACTCTTCATGCTTCCATCTCGTGACGTTATCTCGTCTTCTAATCCCTTTTCAGCATTAATCTTGTGGTAATTTGGTCTGCCCATATAAATACTATGAGTTCCTTGTTTGCTTCTGCTCTCCTCAATTCCAGTTGTCTACTTTCAGTCGCTTACGCCGCTCCTGCTCCATTTGGTCTGGAGTCGTCGCATTCTCATTCTACTCGTTTATGCTGGACTCGCCTCTTTGATTAGATACTCATCATCTCTTTGGATTGGTCTCCGTACGGGCCTAAATTTGTGTTTACGTCCAGGCTACAGATTTCCCAACGATGGTCGTCAGCTGCGTGGCCTTCGTCCTTCTACGCCATCCGCCACGGCTTTCTGTAGTAATTAGACGTTCCTTTTTTGCCAATTGTCCCAGGTACTCAGCTTAACATCAGCAAAAAGTAATTTACCATTTCCTTGCTCTACTGTATGCACTAACTTGTGAGCACAATTACAGAATCCTTCTAATCTTTTTCCAACTGGCTCTGGGGCCAGTAACCTTCTTCTGCAAATATCTGGAAACCAGAAATATTTCGTTAAAATGACCACCTTAGTGTGATAATATGATGGTTATAAGTCCGTTAACCTAGCCTAGCCCGCAAAAAAACTAACCTAACCGGCACTTGTTTGAAGGCACAACTTGCTCAGAGTACCCCGAAACCTCGCCGGATAGCCAGCCACAGTGGAAAGCGACGGGAGGCGACTTGAGCGATGCAACATGGTGATCGATACACATCTTTTCCGCTATTGTCATCCATTCCATCACCGGTTTACTTTGACTCATCTGGGATATCGTAGTGTAGATGTCGCCAGGCTCCTGTTGCAATTCTAGCTACTGTGTGCTTGTTACGACGACTCTTCTTGATAACTCTAATGTGCGGCGCCTGGATTCCTCCCGATCATGGTGGAGCTATCATCGAATAGCTTTTACGAGGAAATAGGATCCACAAATACATGGCATACCGGGGTGATGCTAATAGAGTATATAGAAACAAAATCGCTGCGATTACGTCGTTGGTGCCATAGCCATTGCTTTAGTGGAATCGCGTGGCCAGGAGTGTACCCGATTATCCGACACTTACGTACCATCCGTGCGCGTGAGGAGCCGATGAGACATAAAGTATAAAAAGCCGCTGTTCCCAGCCATTTCCCAAAAACCTCAAGTCATCTTTGACCTGAAGTAATTGATGAGGCGCTGTAGTGACTTGAGACACCTCTTTGAGCCACGTCCGGCTGTTTCTTCCCAAGTTCAGAAAGGCAAGACCTGGAGCTGCGTTCGGGAGTGGTAAGTGTCCGTAGACGAGTGTACCCAAGTCTGTAGAAAAAATAGCATAAATTTCAGGTACTAAGGGTGGGTAAATAGTCGAAGAAGACCAATCCCATTTTGCTCTTTTTTTTGAGGGCGATTCCTTCGACAGTAACGTATCAGATGAGGGAAATAGCCACCTTCTAAGAATATCTAGGAAAAGGGGAGTTTGCTCCGATTTAGACAAACTGCTAGCCTTTCTGCTTTGAATTTCAGGATCTTAACACTTTTCAATTATAGAGACGCAATTTCACATGAAGTAGAGTTGATTCTTCTGATACAATCTTTCGCCTTTGTGAGCGCCGGGATCCTCTTATAGAAACATCACATTATAGGACCAGCAATGCTCAGGAGCGATGTATTCAACAAAAATAGAAGGGATTAGCTAAAGCGACCAATGAGATTGTTCGCTTCCCCTCAGATCAGACGAACCACATGCAGATATAATAAATTCCCATGACGCTCATCAGTGACGCAGCGATTAAGATGTATACTCAGACTAATGTGTGTACATATTTGAAAATAGAAACAGCTATCACGCTCTGGAGTATTCGGTGTTATCAGCACTAAATACGTATCAGATTGATAATTGATTAGACTCAGGAAAAAAGACAGAACACTTGTGAAAACGAACACTTTCTTATCCACAAGTACTGCTCTCAGAAGTACATATATGGGTCCACCTCCCAACCTTGGACTGCTGAGTTCTAACGCACATACATATGTACGTGTTTCTAGTAAAAATTAGTCCAAGCAGAGTGTGGTGGTAAAGGCGATTTCAGACAGTCTGATGCGGCAACACGCGACGCGTCTCACAGCGGCGCGGTGGAGTCTCTGCAGAATTTTTAGATCAATTTCTCCTGCTTAACTGTATTTATGCAGTTTGCACAGCACACATTTTACTTGGTGCCTAAAAGGGGCTACTGCTACCTGTACCAATCGCTCTGGACTTTTCATGTCTTCGGGTTAGCCTGACTGACGCCCCTATAGCATTAATTTGAGCTGCATTTGAGCTACATGATCCAATTATTACCTCTCTCTGATATTCGAGGCAGACTTCGGGCATTCCCGTTTTGCCGGAGGCAGATAGGGCAAGGAAGAATTCAATTTGCACCTTAAAGCATCTCATGCCTCTTCAGGAAGCCATTTCCCCACGTCTGCAATTCATTTTTTCACCTCATTGCGCACCCTTTTTGGGCAGAGATGTCTGCTTTATTGCTTTCTGGATGATTTCCTTCTGCTTGACCTAAAATTATGGATTTTTAAGATGGGAAAAGGCAGATGCGATGATTTTTTCAGAGATTTGCAAAAGCTCTGCTCGGAACAACGCCATGTAGACACCTAATAAATAGTTGGAAACTCTGTATCAAGAAAATTGATAAACCGATTTGCCTAGCATCTCATACAAAGCACGTGCAGATAATTTCCCACGGGACTCATCAGTGTCGAGGAAAGCTGGAAATAATGAATTGGTTAATGAGGAAAAATCAGCGGAACAAGTTGGAGTCAGCTGGTTTCCCGGGTAATCCTTATCTCGTGATTATCTCAATTCCGATTCAAACGATGAGTGTCTATATTCATTTCAATGGTCAACATGCTCTATTTTTCCATTTTGTTGCTCTTCTCTGCAGCCTCGTAGTCCGAGGAATCTCGACATCTTCGGCTTTTTACAGTGTTCTCTCTTGATGTCAGTTCCTACTTTGACTTGTTACAAGTTGACAATTTATTCATATATTTATTTATTTATTTATTTATTTATTTATTCACCTCCATTAATAATGGACGAATATTAGGAAGTGCTGGATCTATGTTTAAAAAAAAAACAGGACATGACGTGAGTTAAAAAAGAAATAGTGGTTGGTAACTGTAGTTGCACAGGTAGAAGGCAGGCAGGCGGCGCAAAAAATATGTATTAACCTACTTCCACATTTATCTAGTAGTGTCAGCACCGTTTGACAGAGCAAGTCCAAGCTAGAATTGAGTAGCAGTTATGTGGATCTCAATTTTGATTTATGTGGATTTCAATTCTCGATTAAATGGCAGGTTTGAGTTGGGTTTATTTGGAAACAGAATCCGATATAAGTTCTGTAAGGTACTTTCTATATGCTCCGTCCTTGGGTGGCTTGGATTATCTGGAATCGAAAAAATTTATCTCTCGAACTTCAACCTTTCACAACACTCCAGGATTCATTCCGTCTTTTCCAGTTTGGCAAAATTTGACCTCTGAAATTCGGTCCATCAAAGGGATCTCTCACAAACACAATTCCTACTTCACTCATTGCGGACAACGTGATGCACATGATGCATCACGACCCTTCGTCCTCGTGGCCATGAGATGAACACGGTACATCGCGTTACTCTTCTATGTTGAAAGATGCACTCTTTTTTAACGGCCCCTTCCCAGGACTACGTTTTAAATACAGGAAAAAAAAACAAAATGGACTCGCTTGACCGGAGCTAACGCCCCAAGATGTATTAATGGGACATATCTAAACTTGTATACGGTTTCACAATCTGATTCGAAATTGTAAGCCATCCTGGGTCAGTCAGCTTTCAGCAGAGTGAACATTCAAAGAACCGCCACGTATTGTCCGATCTTTTTGATGAAGATGTTAGATTTCTCCTGCGACACTCTTCCATTCCTGACCCATGAGAAGAGAAAATCCTTAAATATGAGATAGTTCCTACAACAAGGCAAAATTAAGTCAGATAGTTCAAGCAAATTTTATGGAATATTTGGCCGATAGCCATATTTGGCCATGCTAGCCCACGCCGGGATTTGTACTTGTGGTCGTTTTGAAGGATCACTGTCAACTCATGCGGCAGTTGAATCACCTTAAATCGACTTCGTCAGATTTCTACAGCTACCGTACGCTGCTGTTTAATAAGAGAACTTGAACAATACTCAGGAGGAGAGAGCGTTTTTCATTGTTTGGAACACACTCGTATATTTAATACATTCTATGCACATGCATGGAGATATTAGCCTGGTCTGGCTGCAATGGTAATCCACTTGCCTTACTAAAGCTTTCATCTATTGTCTTAGAGGAACATAAACTTTGAGAATAAAGTTCATTATGGATTACGTATGCTGAGTTTTGTTTCCAGCAGCAACATTCTCTCCATGACTATCTGTTGCAGTAGAGTAACCACAGAATATCAAGCAACTTCCAGTGGTAAATAGCACCAGAGAACGTTCAACTCGAAATAGAATACCTAAATTATAACATAACGAAGTATACTAGTTTTTGTTCCTGATTATTTCCACCTCCATTTTTTACATTCCAGCATAGCCAGAAAATAACACATTATCTCTTTATTACGCATGGATTAGAGCAATTAAATTAGTATTTGGTCTTGGCTAGTACATCGATAAAGTGCCTCTTCTCTTACGCTTCGCTTCATGAATTAGTGCCGATCACCCCGGTTCTCTATTTTTGAACTCGAGCGTACATAGTTCAAAAATGAAGAAAAAATCTAACTAAGCCAATGAGCAACGTGATAGATTTGCTTTCATATGTGCTATAAAAATATCCGGTCGGATAGAAAAGTTAATCATGGAAAGTTCGAAAGCTCAAAAACGCTTCTTGACAGGTGCATATGCATTAAATATCGTAGTAGTACATACACCCTGTGCTTTCCGTCAACGCTCTAGCAGTCAAGCTCCTAAACATCATTTATATTTTCTAGATATTCGAAATTAGTTTTGAATCACATTCTGGCTCAAAAACTCCAACATTAAAAGGCGGTCTAGTCCCAAAAACAAAACGTGCTCTTTCTCAAGGTTTCGATTTCATAAAAATTTTAACTTTTCGGCTTAGCGAACAAGGGAGGCTGTGCAAGAATATATGTACGCTTCCGAATTCTGATAGGTTGCTCGTGCAAAACAATGTGCATTATCGAGCCAATATCAAATCTAGCGTATTCCTTTCTCGTTGCGTGATGAATACTAGGTTATAGGGCATTCGGAAAGAAATCGGTGCTGATGCATTCACGGACCTGAGGTGAGTCATGTGTTCCACGTACTCCCACATCATTTCCGGGATCCTTTCTAACATGTTAAGCAGTTAAAAATTACTGCGACTAACAAGCTTGAACATGCGCGACTTGGCAAAGGCCCTTCTGACCTCTTTACGTTAAAATGCACCAATACCGGCTCATTTCTGAACCGCCTGTATCTTAGTAGGTTATCATAGCTGTTAACACAAGTCCTTGCTTTTTTTCACCAGCAGTTTTCTCCAGTTTGTTACCTCCTAGGTAAATTATATACCATTAGAAGGCGCTTCTCATGCTCTACAAGAAATATGTAATTATTTTCTTTGAATCGACAATTTGCGGAAGTTGTAAACCTACGAAATGAAGTAATGAGTCACAGAAAAACAACATAACTGAAATGCGCATCTGCTGACATTCAGCTGGAAAGCGCTTCCGTACTCCATATCTATGTTCCTTACTCCATATCCCGTATGTTGCAGAAAAATGGTAATGGTATATGGAAAGAATTGCCATTGGAAGAAACGCAAAGACTTATGGTAACATCTAATGATATCACATTATCTCTGGCTCATGAGAAGCTTCTAGAACTTTCGAAGACTACATGTTGTTGCTTCAAGACACATCTTTTTTTGAGAGTGGATTGCTGGAGGTACGTAGTGCATTGAGTATTTCTTCCCTTTGATAAGACTTCATTTAAAGCGGTTATAATGGACAGAGCGAACCGTCTGGACACCAGATTCTGTAACGTTCAAACTCTGGATACTTTTCCTGGAGCCTTAGAAAAGCCAAAGACATAACGACTGAACGACCAAAGCAGCTCACGCTTACATTACCAATTTAGCTTTTGGAACCTTTGCATTTGTTCTTTACGAAGTTTGAAATAGGAGCTGTAAGATCTAAGCCTAAGGAAGGAAGCCTAATTTCGTGGATATCTTAATTTCTATCCTGCGACTCGTTATAGCAGTACTTCATTTCCTGCTCTGTATTAGAATTCCATCTCGTATTTCAAGCTTCCGGAAATAGAACTTATTACTGCATTCATTTACTTTGCATTAAACTTTATGCGGTCTGGATCAGTTTCGTTTCCTGGAGTAAAAGGAAATGAGGAAAAAGGAGCATATCAGGAGTGGGGGCTGGTGCTTGCACTATCTCGCTGCTCAGAGATTGGGATCTGTGCCGCGACTAATTATTTTTCCGATGCGGTAGTGCTCATGTATTATTACCGCCTTACTGCATGATTTCTCATATACATTCAAGGTATACAAAAACGTGAACAACGCTAACTTTCACGATAACATCGACAGAAGATTCAGTGGCTTCTCAAAAACACCTTCATGATGGAAATTATCGATGCCTCTTCTCATACATTTCCTGGCCACCTGATTTTCCTGCCTTTGTACTTGGGGAATTGAGACCACTCACTATACGTAGGACCGAATGAAAGTCGAATTATTTTGTCACTTCAACTAACATTTTAGGAAACAATTCAAATATCCACTCCACTGATTCGAGCATGAGGAGGCCTTGAAGCTCTTCATTTCTTCTGTACTGCACATTACTAGCTTTCTATATTGAAACACTGGAATATTCCGTTCTCGAAATGAAATATTTACGCCATCGAATACCGAGTATTCTAAACGGATGGAAAATTCGAATTTTCAATCAATAAAGACCAAAGCACTGCTATATGGGAGAGAAGAACTTCAAGATCTTCTTGTCCTCGAATATCTGGGTGCTTCAATTGTTTAGTAATTTGTTAATTGAAGTAACGGATTTATTCGGCTTTTATTCGGTGCTAAGTATACCAGCCACCTCGGTGCTCATTGCTTGATCCATCGCATGGAAATGAACGTGCCGACATGATAATGGCATATCCAACGTCAGCATCTCACGTCACGCCATGTCTGACTATAGAATCTTTGAATCCTTCACGAAAAAAAATTGAAAACCACCTTTTTTTGTCATCCTTTCTCGGCAAATTGCCCAGGTTTTTCATGCTGGAGCTGGGAAGCGCAGCGAAATCATTTTCTTTTTAAAATGATATTTCATGCTAAACTGGCCCTTACATCATAACCATATGTATAAATTCGAAGTTTCTGTCTTATTACAAATACAACCGCTATATCGGTGTTTGGCACTCCTTGAGTAAGAATAAACAAGCAAATAAATAATTGACGGTGTAAATAATCAACAAACAAGTAAATATTGGGTTGTTCGGAAAGTAATTGGGATTTTTAGGGGTTTCAGAGAAAGGTTTATTTTCTCACAATGAAAAAACATTAGTCAATGATATATTTTCCGTTTTGTTCGATTGTCTTTCGCCATCTTTCTGGCAATTTCATAATTCCCCTCTCATAGAACTTCTGGTCTTTTTCGGCAAAAAACTGGGCTAGATGAGATTTGATATCCTGATCATCGCTAAATGTTTTCCCATTCAAATAGTTCTGCAACGATCTAAACAAATGGTAATCGGATGGCGCGAGATCAGGGCTATATGGTGGATGCAACATCAATTCCCAACCAAGCTCCAATAATTTTTGCCGAGACGCCAAAGATGTATGAGGTCTTGCATTGTCTTGGTGGAAAACCACTCCTTTGCGATTCGCTAATTCTGGCCGGTTTTTTTAAATTGCCTCATCTAATCTCATCAGTTGCTGACAATAGAGGTCCGGTTGACATTCTGGTTTCTTGGGAGCACCTCAAAATATATTACACCTTTGTAGTCCCACCAAACTGATAGCATAACCTTCTTTTGATGGAGATGAGCTTTGGACATCGTTTGAGCAGGTTCATCCGGTTTTGACCATGATTTGCGAGTAGCATTATTGTAGACAATCCATTTTTCATCACCAGTTACTATTCGCTTCAAAAATGGGTCGTCTTCATTGCGTTTCAAGTGCAAATCACAGATACTAACTCGCTGCGTCAAGTGAATTTCCTTCAACTCATGTGGCACCCAAACATCTAGCTTTTTTACTAGTCCAAGTTTTTTGACATGCTCGTGAACTGTTCCAATGGATGCGTTGGTCTTCTCAGCAAGCTCTCGTACGGTTACATGACGGTTGGCTTCGATTAATGCCATCAACTGATCATCATCAACGCCTACTGGCCGACCAGAACGTTGTTCATCTTGAAGTGAAAAATTGCCGGAACGGAATTTTGCGAACCAATTGTCACATGTGCTCTGTGATAAGGCATTAACACCGTATGTTTTACATATATCGTGGAAAGCATCAGCAGCTCTTTTGCCACTATGGAAGTAAAAAAGCAAAATGTGCCGAAAATGCTCCTTCTGACACTCCATGTTCAAATTGATCATAAAAATGCAAATGGAAATGAAATCTGCGCACTTTCTCCAAACAGAAACACAAATACGTCCTCCTAATATATATCGAATGAAAACAAATAATAACAGCAAAAACCTTCCAAAGCTAGCGTTTGAAAAAATTGTTTTCGAAAAGCCCAATTACTTTCCGAACAACCCAATAATTAACCAAATAAAAAATACATGAGAGGGAGCTGGTGAAAAGGTACATGGATTTACAAAAAACTCAATCACGAGGGGTTGGCTGTTTTCAACAGTTGGATTTCAATGAAGGTCTTAGGTTTGTTTAGAAATCGATGTGTTTACATGTCTTTATGGTATGATGCATAAAGGTAGCATGTGTGATCACGCTGAATACTAAAGCGAATTTCAGTTCCTTCAAACGATTCCCACTCCAGTGACATTTTTTAAAGATTGAATTCCTAATAAGGAGCTTTTGGGCGCTTTTTGCTCATCTACGTTCACAAAGTGCCAAAAAAAAAAACCCGCAATGAATAGTTAATGTATCTCAGAGCCAATTCGTGAATCTCTGTGGAAAAGAATTTCTTTTTTCGCTCCTTATTTTGTCTAAACCCGCATGATTCGTACAATTGACAATGTCATTTTTGTTGCAAAATGAGGCTGAATAGAAATAAACTTCTCCTGTACTTCCCTTCTATTGTTCATCGGATTCAACATGTTATCCGGGAATTCTGTCCAACAACGTCAGAAAAAAAGCACGAGGATCATTCGAAGTCATTAGGGATTTGTGGCTAGCTTCACTATTATCGCCTCGGATTATCGGAAATCGGCTTAGCGTAAGCTGCTGGTGCTCCGCGGAGCTTCAAGGTCGTTATTTGAGCGTTTGTAATGGGAAGATGTTCTCCAACAGCTGTTCATCTTTCGTTTATATAGCAGGATTTTTTATTAGTGTCATTGTTAGGAGTAGCATTGCGTTTTCTCACTACTTCTTTAAAACTTAGGTACTTATTTACTTACTTGGGTTCATTATCTCATGAACGTTTCTAGGTGAGCTCATCTTATGAAAAAAGAGTTTTTTAGTTTCCCCACATTTTTTCTTGCAATATATACCGCAAATGTGCATAGCTTCTAGTAAAAACTGAATCGTCTTCTTTTTTCTGACTTTCATGATTTCTGTGAGGAGTGAATTCTCATATGTGCTAGACCTACGACCAGAGACTGCTTGCGGCGTCGAGATTACCCAGGATGAACGTGCCAACACCTCACAGGCTTGCCCATCGTTTACATGGGCGTTGCCACATTTACTCTGAGTAATCTCATTAATGCATCCAAACACAGACGCATCTTTGTAAGTATGAGAGATCTCATGCTCTCGGGTATAGTTACCCTTGGGCAGCGGCTGGATGTAGACAACGTGACGCGTGAGTAAACATACTATTGGGTTCCAAACAATGGCTATATTTAGGCAAGTTAACAAATTTACCGCAAGTGACCCCAATGATGATGGACCTCTGATAGCAGCAGGATGCCACTCGGTCATGTTGTTACGTTTCTTCTATGTAGCACTTCTCTTAAAACCACTTAATCAGTTCTTTTACATCCACTCGCACTATATAAGTAGATTCCACGTCACTCTGCACTCCCACCTTGAACATTGCAAATTTGCATTAGGCAGTTATTAAACCTCATTAGTATGGCTAATACGATGAGAACAATTTGAGGACTACACCAGTAAAAGTGCAGAGCTGAAAAGACTTCCCGAGAAAGTAGTAAGCTTGTGGTATTCTGCAAGCGAATTTTAAGATAGATGCGAGAAATGCCATGTCTACCAATAAAAAGTCGATAATCAAGAAGAAATTAATATCTAATGTTAGTTTTGAATGGAAAGTTCAAAACTTCCTGGGGGGAAGATCTCCTGCTGATTTCCCATCCATCCCACCGAATATACTTAGGATCTGATGAAAACCGAATCACTTAATTAATTTAGGTATTATTTCAGAGAGTGAACCGAGAAAATTCCAATGTCAGAAAAAAAGAGAAAGAGCTCAAAATCTCTTCTTATCAATCCTCAGGGGTTGTTCTCCGCTCCTATTTCGGAATTCAGAAATTTCCACTCAATCGAAATCGAATTTTGGAATTTCACTATATCTACTGCATTATTCAGATGTATCGCCAGGCAACATCGAGATTACCCAGGATAAAGGTGTCGAGGTAAAATTGGGGGATTGGGTTAACTCGTTTACCGTGGATAATTCCAGTGAATTATGCTGACCCATTGTATTAAAACTCTCATACTGATCCACTTTGCTATACCAGCATACTGAAACCTGTGATTGTAGGCTATCGGGAGCAACCGTTTCTTTTCTTTTTGAATTTGTTTAGGTTAAACATAACCCATTTAATGACCTAATGTTTTCATGTTCATCTTTCTATTGAAGCCACTTCTAAGCGCTAATACCCATTCCACGGCTGATTTATGATTCCCTATGTCTGCACGATTCAGACACATCTTTATTTTTTTGCTTGTTCGCTGTTCATGGTAAACAGCGAACAAGCGAAAAAAAATCCCTGTACGGCGATTTCAGGTTTCTTCCCCTGAAATCATTCCTTTCTTTTAGGGCAATGGGAAAAGCCCATCTCGCTGAACTATCAACACGTTTTCAGATGTGATGTTATTTATTTTCACCTGATTTTTTACAATTTTATAAGTTTTTTTCAAAAGTAAAATCTGGTCTAGTCACTGCTTCGTGGAGCAGTCTCTGCCACCTATAGTCGTGTTCCAAATTTCACGGGGACAGCCACTGGCACATGATCCTCGCCGCGCCGTCTTGGCCCACATTAGTAGCTCTCCTACGCGGGCCGCTGGTCCCATTTTGCTCCGTATACGAGAAAAATGGATAAAATTTCCTGAATATTTCGATTAAGCATTGGCTCAACGTGTTCTCGTTGCACAACATTTTAATGACTAATAGAATGAACTGGATACTTTCTTCATAACAGTTTCAATAACCATGAGAGCGCCATATGAAAATGTCCTCTATTGTATTGTAGGGGAGAATTGGATGTCCACTCTGTATCCACATCGCCGCTCAAATTCTTTATTTCATGTGTACTATGCAAGCTGAAACATTTCAAAGGTTATGATCGAACTGCTTAGCTAGACTTTCCACCCATTTTTCTTTTCTGGACGTGAGCCCTTCCTCATCATAAGCTTTCTATATCTAATACGAGTGGAACAAATTCCAATTTCCTCCTTGAATGTCGAGAGAAGAGTGACGAAGTCACATGGCAGAAGCCAGCAGCGAAATAGACGCCCACTTCCGGTGTGTTGCAAACCCTGTTGTGTTTATCAACCCAGTTGTACATTTGTTTATCAATTATTTTGCCTAGACAACATTTCCCCCTGTTTATCTCTTCTCAAGTGGGAAGCAGTGGTAACAGGTTGAGGCTTACACACTCTGCTCTCGATAGATTCCATGAAGTGCGCTAGAATGTGGAGGAAATCCATTCGAACGAATGAATTTGTTTGTAAAAGTGAAGCGTAGGGGATTTCCTGTTCAGATTCCGTACTTTGAGGTGAAGCCCAGTGCACTGCACGGAGCCTATGCCACTTCTGTTTATCAGCTTCCTGCGTGATCCTATTTTGCACTACGCATCCGCCATCAAAGATGGATTCCTCCATGTCCTTTGTGGGTATTGTCTACGAGCATGAGAATAGAATGTTTTCCAAGAAAAGTTGAACGCCTTTTCATAGTTATGAAGGCCCTGGGATCACTGACTGGTACAGCTCATTCAAAATTGTGGTCTCTAGTTCTCGGAAGAACGAGGTGGCGGAAGAGCACTGGATGAATCTCCTTCTGACAGGGAAATGGAAGCCTCTGTGCAAGTGTCAGAGCTTTATTTTCACGGCGAATTGCTGAGGATTCCCCTACTTTCCTTACATTAGTTTTGTCGCTTCGATTTCCTTATTCATTCATTCATTCATTCATTCACTCATTCATTCATTCATTCATTAATTCATTCATCCCATTCATTCATTCATTCATTCATTCATCCCATTCATTCATTCATTCATTCATTCACTCATTCATTCATTCACTCATTCATTCATTCAATCATTTCATCATTCATTCACGTCATTTCAGGCCTAGAGATATTTCTTAAATTTTTG
The DNA here is from genome assembly GCA_037903475.1 of Ancylostoma caninum. Classification (NCBI taxonomy): domain Eukaryota; kingdom Metazoa; phylum Nematoda; class Chromadorea; order Rhabditida; family Ancylostomatidae; genus Ancylostoma; species Ancylostoma caninum. Next base: position 461,299 of record JBAJFG010000514.1, on the reverse strand, counting down.
AATATTCGGAAAATATTTGAGAACTATTAATGTAAGAAATAGAAAAGGACCCAGAGAGTTTTCGATTATTTGAATGTATTAATATGTTCTTGAACATTTGAACATCTGAATTTGCAGAATCTATCTAATACTCAAGCACTCATCTTCCCGACTAGTCCGACCCCTCGCATGTTCGAATATTCGATTTATGAAATAATCATGAAACCTCTGTTCATATTCAATCATTTCACTTGCTCATCCAGAGGGCTCACTCCTTATCCCGTTGGATACCTACGCTTTGCTGGCCAAAGGTAAAAGACTTGTATGTAGGCAGGTATCTAAGTTCTACCCTCTACTCTCTCTCTACCATTCCTTTCACTCGTAATTCACCGTGACGAAGATAATACCAGCTAAGAAGGTAGCCATTATGGCACTCAATCACGGTCTGCGTGAGTGACTCGCCTTTCCTCTGAACTTCACTTTGTTCCTACGCTTACTGGGAAAGCACTACTGGAGGACACAAGCCTTAGCTCGAGCGTTACAAATTTGCTCTTGGAACCGCCAGCGTCTGGTTGTATTTGTAGCAGTCATTTCCTCCTCTGAAGGTCGACTTCTGTGCTCAGTTGAATCATTCTTTTCATGAATTCGTGGTCATTTCAGAACTAAATGAGCCACGCCGCGTTTCTGGTGAGCGTCACGGAACGAAAGAATCGGACACACATGGATTTCCATAACATGCCAGCGGTGAGCTTTAATTGTCTCCGTTTGAAATGTAGTTACGGTCCGTAAGATTTTATTGTGGGAGCGGCTAAACCATTTTTCTTCTCGGAGGAATTTTAGAAGATATTTCTTTCTGTTTTCCTGAGCTCTTCCTTTTTGAAAGCTTCTCTGCCCTCAGGTGTATGATTCCTCCGAAGAGCCTATGGATAATTTTGTGGCATCTTTTGTGGTCTATGGTGATTTCTCGTCCACATTCACAACTTTATAAAAAAATGGGCATTTTCCTGCTCACTTTGACGTTATAATTCTGTTTTGTTCCTCTTTCCAGTCAAATTGACTTGCTGCCTCATCCCTTCCTAAATATCAGGTTGAAGCTCAGTTATTCCGCTTTTTTTCAAGCTAAATTTTCGGTCATCAGATTCGGAGTTTTGCTGGCTCCTTTTCCAGAAAGCATTCCCCAGGATCCACTAGTGAAAATTTCTGTTGATATCTATACCTATCTATATTTGTCACAATGTGTACTACACTTTCCGGACTGCTTCCAGCGCAAAGTGATCCTGGTGAAGCCAACTTGGTTAGCGGTTAGATGTGTCAGAATTGACGGTGAAGTTAACTGATTACTGCTTCACTGACAGCCTGGTCGAATTGACCGAATGACCACTTTGTGGTCTATTATACATACCTCCCCCAAGGATGTGAGAGCGTAATATTAGGTTAAGGAATTATAAATGTCCGTTTGACCTTCAAATTTAAAACACTACCACGACAATGTTACAAGAGCTCCATCCAAGTGGTATTTCCCAAACTGTTACATGACTCTTCTACTTCCTCTACAAAATGAACGAGTGCCCTCCGTGACAAAATCGCAGCGCTTTGAGACGAGGTAGCGACCCACTCAAATTTTAGCTCCACCGCAGTTTTTAAAGTTCTTCTCCTTCAATGAACGCTGCATCGGCAGGAACAGGTGCCAGTCTGATAGTGCCAATCCCGGACTAGGAGGCGGGTGAGGTAGGGCATCCCATCCTTATTTTTTGGTTCTCTTCTAGGTCATTTTCACGCCGTGTCGTGGATAAGTATTGTAACCGCTGTTCTGATACCATGACGATGGAGTTCTTAGTCCAAGCGGTCCAAATATTGCGCAGAGGGATCAGCACTAAACTTCTGACTACTAATCATCATCCTTGAATGGGGCGTTCCTTTAATATCTTACTTCAAACGCAGTGTCACCTTCCATTCGTGACCATCAGGTTTACGTGTTGGAGTAGGCCGCTGTACGTCGCTGAGCAGGAATGGTTTTTTGTATGCATGTTCAAGGCACACTCTTCTATTATCTGACACTATAACGGTTTCGAAGAGACGGCGACTCTTTACACGGCAGAGAAGGATTTGGCGGATGGCGACTCGCGCACTTACTATGTCCGCCTTGAGTAGATGCACTATCAATCAGAAATAATTTTTCAAAAGTGAAAAATTGGAGGATACTAAACAAATCATATTTCTTCTGAAGCGCCATGAAGCACCCTCTCACATGAATACACATGCCGTGCCAAAAATAGTGACACTGGGGAAAATAGAGGAGGAAAGGAAAACGAATGCAGCGGACATTTATAATTCCTCAACCTAATATAATGGATTTGAATATGTTTAACCAAAAGAAGCACCACTCCATGGAGAACGGGCCAGCAAACACTTTCAACAGGCAAAAATGATATGGAAATGATGGATACTTCTGCACTGACCCAAGATGGGTGACACTTAAGATATATACATAAAAATACTTTTCCACAGTTCGGTATTATAAATTCTTCCTGTAGAACCAGATTTTTTGAAGCTTGTACCTCTGGAAGTTAAGAAATTGCCTGAAACATTTTCTTTTCTAGAACCAGTTTGCCAAACATTTCCATGAAAATGTGTACGAGTGCTCACGCTTGGAAGTAAATCGCATCATTTGCAGCCATCCTAGATCATTGCTGAATCATTTATCGTCCTTTGTCTCGACATTCAAATGTAGATTACTGTGGGGTGGTGTATAGTATTGTACTAACAGTGGCACTAATTCTGCCCTTGTGTGCTCAAATGCACTTCCGTGTCGTGTCAGGCGTGCAGCAGTCACAAGACGATCCTTGAGCACTTCGGGAAGCTCTGAACGCGGAAAGAACTTCGTTCCCCACGAGGTGACAAAGAACATCATGAAAAGACGGATTACAGGATTAGCAAGCAGACACTCCCTGCTTGGAGTGACTGGCAATCCCATTAACCAAGATGTCATCGCACATTAATCCTATTGTCCACTTCGCTCAAGCTATTTGTCATTTTCTTGGAAATCCTCGAAGAATGTACGAAAAACATTTCAGAAATACCACCTTCAAGCACGACTATCAGTACGGCTCTGCCCTCTCAACTGAATATTTAGTAAGATTACGGGAGCTACAACTCTAGGCGAAGCCATTGGGGGAGGGAAGGGGGGGGGGGATGAGGGTCATTTATTGCACAAGCATAAGCTCATGTGAATAAAACAAAATAAACAAATCGAACGAAACATATTACTGTACTGCGCATACTCTGTAAAACCACATAGAAGACAGGAAGTTATATTTGGTGACCCTGTAACTTTACCACCGACGAGCACAGCTGGGTTTGAAAATATTGAAAAATTCTTCAACACATGGTATCATACTCTGTTCAGGGATCGCATTTATCATTGAGCTTGCGTGTGGTTATCGTGTGGTTCTCCGAAAGTTTCCCTTTTTTGACATTCATCACCGGCCGCATGCGATTACCCAGGGTAAACCAGCCAACATCGCACAAAGCTACCCATCGTTAACACGGGCGTAAACATGTTCACTCTGGGTAATCTCAGTGATGCATTCCGGGTCAGAAAGTATCTCACCTTCTTTATGAAGTCAAGAATTGAGTAATCGCCTGTCACTTTTCTCGATGCAGCAACCACTGTACTCAAATATTATATGTATACTGCCGTGATGAACAGGCCTCAAGATAGCGTTGTTCTCAAGATAGGGAACTTTGCTAGAGCTCATTATTTTGTTGTGTAATATAGTGTTCCTTGGCTTCGCTTCCAGCACTGCCACGTTACCCCGTGGTAAACTATTACCATCATTTGCAGTGAAGAATACGACTTCGAGGCGTACTCTTGGTTCTGCGATTGATGAATTCAATGCCCTTCCCGCTTTTTGTTATTCAGTCCTTCTCAGATTCACACGCAATTACACCAAATGTGCTACAATGCTACAACCTGACCACCTACGCCGGAAGAGTTAACATAAAAAGATTGGACGGTCTGGACGAGCAACTAGTAGAGGCCTGGGAACCACTTGTTCTCTCTCGCACAGCGGCGCTCTGAAGTAACCCTGTTTGTCGACTTCGTTGATGGACCTTAGTTCAACATCATGCAGCTAGTGTGAATTGGTTGTTATCCGAGCTCATGTCAACAGCCAAACGTTTCTTGACTTCTTCGAAAGTGATCTCACCCGAAGCTATGAATTTCTTCGGAAAGAGATTCGGAATACACCTGCTTTCTCCAAACACTGGTTTCATTTACACCTGTCCTTTCAGAAGTGAATATCTCGTCTAATGGCAATTTCCTACAAAATGTCTAAGCTCTTTCACTTCCGCAGCATTCTTTCCTTGGAAACAACCGAACATTGTTCTCTTTGATAACAATAGCTCCTCTGCTGCATTACACCCACACCTTTTTTGCACGCTTCCACATTATCTCAAACTCTGGCTCTTCTCTCTGGTACGAAGTTTTTCATAAAAATTCATTTATAGACTTTCGTAACCATGGTGATTTAATGTATTATTGTATGCGTTACCGTGTAAGAAATCCATGGCACCATTAAGGTGTTATGAGCTCTCAAACTGAACCATGCAAAAACTAGGCTCACCGGTGAGCCACCGTAGGGTTGAAGAAGTTTTTCCATCATTCAGATGCACGACGCTGATGTGCAGTTGTCGCTGTTCAACGTCGTCTCAGCGTGCATCGTCGCCCTGCTACTCACTGCAGTTATCATCATACTGGTTGTTGCATACATACGAACGAAGTCAAAAGGAACTCTCAAGGTGAGTATGCTAATGAGCGTTTCAGAAATTTCTACTCAAGAAAAGAGTTACTGGAAGAGAAGGGTAGTTGCTTTTTTGCTTAGCGACAGGGAAGCAGTGGTCATCTGATGCCAGTCGGTATTCCGAGGCGAAGCTTTCCTAGTATAAGGGAAGTAGCTCCAGTATGAATATCAACCAGTCAATTTCGAAGTAATCAGCTATAGAAAATGGTAGTCAAAATCTCATTTTGTGGAAAAAGAAATTCCCCGGAAAACCGTTACGGACATCTCTTGAAAAAAATTCGTTCCACTAGAATTTAGTATTACACCTTTGCACAAACTCCCAATTGAACATATAAGTTAAACGTGAAATTAATGTAAACTTCCCTTAATACATTTCTGTTTCTGTCTTTTAGCTCGTGTTTTCTCTCTATCCGATATTATGTGCTCTCTAGCCTCACACCGGAGGTGCTATGCTTATAAGTACGTAAGTAGAAAATAAATAAATGGACCTGTGTGGTCCTTAGTTTTTTTTTGAGCTCGCCTTTTTTTGCGAATAAATTGCACGAAATCTTGTGTGACAGTTTGCTCCTTTAAATTCTTGTCTCTTATCAAATCTCTGACCTCTGTAATGCAATTTTTCCAGGTGAGGCTGTAGCTGCAATATTTTCAGCGAGATTCCAGACTGACAGTACGTAATTAGGAATTTATATTTAAAACAGAATTTCCCTGCTACTGGGCTGCTTCTACGTATTATCTCCAGTGTGCCTTGTTGCTACCCCACGTAACGGGTAACTTATGTATATGTATGCCAGGTGTAGACCATCGTCTTTACTGTGCTGGCATCGAACCAAAGCACTGTAGTCTTTAACTCTCGTACTTATGATATCCAATATACAGTGTTTTTAGAAGTTATCGACGCTGTTAAGAATTTCACATTGACATTGGTTTTGATGTTTAATGACAAAATTTATTTATTTATTCATTTAGACTATCTCTACATCGCAATGGCACAATTTATTGTATTTTGAACTGTTCTTCCGAAGAGCTCAGCATTTTTCTTGGCATCTCCGTTCATTATCGTTATCCAGTTTGACTTTGCATAATAATAGAAATTAGATGAATGGAAAATATGATAAAGACAAAAAATCAAAAACAAGCTAATGAAAAGTATCTAACTTTCTACGAAATACATTCAGAAAAAAATTGGCAACCCTCTTGGGGAGCGGTGGAGGAGGAGATGTGTCCCTTCTCCCTCAGCGCATCGAAATGAGTTGGCAAATGCAAAAATCGAGAACGGGAAACTTTGCCTAGCCATTCCCATAAAAGAGAAGAATCCTCTGGAATTCATTCTATCATTATCTGTTCCACTATCTGTCATTATTCCAGAATTCGATCAGCACAAGCGTCACCGTGGAATCATATCTTGAATCGATAGCAATCAATAACAACAACGATAGCACTAGCAGAGGTTACTTTAGAAACCCATTTTATGCATGTACAAATGATAATAATCTACATCGTTACGACTCTATAGTTACTGTGTAACACCTAAGTGATTTGTTTAATAACCAACCATCCGTTGCTAACTTGACTGGTCATTCTTGTGCCGTCCCAGAAGTCACACATAGCCCATCGTGTCAGTTTTGACCCACTAGTGGCTTTTGGAAGGTGAGCCTTAGCAGGTGTGTTGTTAGTAACATTCATTGTGATTTTTTACGGGTGTTCGCATACTGGTTTCTTTATAACTTGATTATTGAATAAATCTCTTATTAATCTCTGATGCTACAGTAGTTGCCGTTGTCTTGAACACCTCAGCCAATCGAAGTTGGTGTTGGCCATAACCACTCATACTTGCCGTAGGGTAGAACAACCAGGTCAAAAGTAAATAAATAATATTGTATAACATATGTATAATAGTATTATAAATATGTGCATAATCTTCTTCTTCCTAGTGTTTTTCCCGTTTCGTTGCGGGGTCCGCTTTGCTGATCCTTTGACGCCATACTGCCCTCGCCTGGTCGGGATGGATCCTAACCAGCTCGAGATCGGCGTGCAGAGTGTCGAGCCATCTTCGCTTTGGTCGTCCTTTCGGTCGCTTTCCTGGTACTTCTAGATTGAAGCCAATCCCACAGACTTTATCGCCATCAGCACGGAGAACGTGACCGAACTGTCGCGGACGCGCCTCACGGAGCTTGTCGGTTTTCGCAGTAACACCAAATCGCTGCCGTATGTCCTGGTTGCAGAAGCGATCCAGCTGCGTAATGCCACCCACCCACCGGAGCATCCTCATTTCCATGACGTTGACTCGGCACTCCATTTCCTTGGTGGCAGGCCAACATTCGGCACCATAGAGCGCGACCGGGCGTACCACTGTTCGGTAGATCTTCCACTTCAGGCGTCTCGGATGCTCTTGTTGCACAGCACACCAATCAGTGAGCGCCACTTCAGCCACGCAGCGTTAACGCGTGCGATCATCTCATGAGCGAGACTGCCGTCCGATGAGACCATTGAACCGAGGTATTTGAACGCAGTGGCTCTCGGGAGATTCATGCCATTAACTTTAATAGTGCCGGGCTCGTGTTCGTCGATGGTCAGATACACGGTCTTCTTAATGTTGAGGCGAAGGCCAAACCGTGCCAGTCGGTCACTCCACGCTTGCGTCTGCCGCTCAAGTTCACCCTTGTCTCCAGATGCTAGCATTACGTTGTCGGCATACAACAGCGTCCAAGGCACCGGTCTTTGAAGGTCCCTTGCGAGGGCATCATGACAACGATGAAAAGAAGCGGAGAGAGAGGTGAGCCTTGGTGTACGCCAACGGTTATGGGAAACTCTGTCGATGTGCCGGCTGCCGCCTGCACTTTACTCCTATGATCGGCGTAAAGCATCTGCACCCATCTGAGAAACTCCTCCGGAATGCCTCGAAGCCGCATTGCGTACCAGATTACTTCGTGCGGAACGCGATCGAAGGCCTTCTCCAGGTCGAGGAACGCTAGATGCAGTGGCCGTTTCTTCTCACGTTGCTTCTCGGTCAGGAGACGGGTAGCATGGATGGCATCGGTAATGCCGCATCCGGATACAAAACCGCACTGGTTCGGGGATAGTTGAACGATTTCACGAATCCGGCGATCAATGATACGCTCGAAGATCTTCATGGTATGCGACAACAGACGGATTGGCCTATAGTTCGCGCAGTCTGCGGGACTGCCTTTACCTTTCCAGATCGGGATGGTGATGCTTCGTTGCCAGTCCTCGGGTACCTTCTTCTCCGTTATGACCAAGTTGAAAAAATTCGTCAACCATTCAGTGAAGCTCCAACCCTGTGCCATCCACACTTCCGCTGCCATATATGACGCTGCCAACTAATTTGTCCTCGCAAAAATGCAAAGTAGAGAAAGAGTGGCAGAATCCGAACGCTTCCAGTTATGCCACTACTTCATTTTCACTGTGCCATACCCCGAACGGTCCGGATTGTAGCCATTCATTCCCAACTTGCATTTTTACGCGGACAAATTAGTTGGCAGCGTCATATATCATCTGGACCAGCCTAGCTTCGTACGTTTTAATGCAAACATGGTCTCTTCGATGGTGATCGGCTGTACCGGTCCGAAAGTGGGCGGGATTTCTGGAACAGAAGGATGCGCAAATTCTTCCGTGGAGACTTTCTGAAAATAACCCCTCCATCGTTGCGTCGCCATCTTGCGGTCCATGAGAAGATGGCCTTGTTCATCGTTAACGCCGTGAAACTTCTCGACATCGTCTGCTTGGCGCTGACGCGACTTCTCAAGTCGGTAAATAAAGCGCTCAGCGCTCATGTGCATAATATATTATGTTGTAAAATAAGTTTCCTCTGTTTTGAAATTTTTGATGAAATTTTTTTAGAAAATTGTACAACAATAGGTACCAATCATAGTGTGGGCCACAACTGTCGCTGGCCTTTTGCCGTTTTTATTGCAGGAGCTCGAATCCGCTGCTCCAGAAATTCGTGGATTACGAAGCAAAGAACTGATAGACAATCTTGTGTTCTGATTGACGGCGCATGGTTGGAGCTAGATTTAAGCTACATAATGCGCAATTAAGAATTTCTCTGAGAGCTCTTCGCCTTTCCAGAGAGTTCGACCAACCAAATTAAGGCGTCCTCAGAGGTATGGCAGAATGGAGTGATTTCACAGAGCACTTGGGACTTGTCCCAAAATTTGACCGATTAGTGTCCGCAAACGGTTGCTGTTTGTAGCCACTATGGGAGAATTTCCACATTAATTCGCTCCAACTCCACATAGAAAAACGGTTTAATTCGCTCCAACTCCACATAGAAAAACGGCATAATCAAAATTTTGGGTTACCAATTTTAGTGCCTGTGCCTAAGACCACTCAACAATAAAATGCGGAGATGAAGTATCAGGGAGAACAGGAAAGGCCTCATGAGTACCCCATCCAAATTTAGTTAGTATCATGCAATTTTATAGTAAACTTACTATTCGAGCAAGTGGAGATACTGAACTTGCATTCTTGAAGGGTTCACTCCGAAATTGATTACATTTTCAAAGTAAGGCGCAAAATAGGACTCGCATTCGAGAATGTTTGCGGGATCCTGCGTTTTAAAATAGTTTCTAGGCATGCGCGAAACCTAATCGGTATTCGTTTGGTAGAAGCCTTTGAAAATGCCTATGCGAAAACAGAGGAAACTTATACTACAACCTAATATTACATGTGTATAATAATATTGTACACAAGGAATAAGCAAAAACTATAAAAAATGAATAGAGTGCATAAAAATAGGAAATCGGAGATAAAACACCATAAATGCATCAAATTCATTGGGTTTTTCGAAGCAGCCCAATGACGTCAGTGCGCGCCACTGGCATATTTACAGTACTCTGCAGCCAATCATAAACCTGGCGGCTGTGTGAAGATAGGAATCCAGCTTTAGGTTGAAATGTTTCCCTGGAAAAATTTTTTGTGAAATTGCTTTAGCTATAGAAATTAACACATGATTGCGCCACTGATATGCAATAATATTCATGCCTTCTGTGCTGTTGTTGAGACTACGGTATTCCACAGCTAATAACATGGAATTCACGTTGTCGATCTCTCGAACACTAACATAAGGGAATTGAATGTTTATTCTACCAATGAAAACCGATAAATAGTGATGTGCTGGTAGAGTTGGTCTGGTCGCAGTGATATTGGTGGGAAGTGGGACTGAAAAAAGAAAAATACTTCAAAAACCCCTATGAATTGATTTTTTCCTACAAGTTTGATGTCTTTGCATCATGTCTTTTTCACTACTCAGCTAAACTCACTTGATTGCACGCATCCTCGAATCCTCGACAACCAACCACGAAGGCGGAGTGGCGACTGTAAGTCTTTCCTTGCTTCCCCGCACACCCGTCAAGTTCCGTACCAGTATCAAATCGTAAACAACTGCAAGTGTAAACATATCTTAAGCTGAGGAGATCAAGAACGCAGCCACTTGAAGCACGCATACGCTTACCTTAAAGTTGACGTGACGTTGAGGTCAATCCCGGATCTGTTTGAGAATATCCTGAAATCAACCGAATTTTTTTCTGGCGTGTCCATTTGACCCTGACCAGAGGATGGAGTGACTGGAGCTTTTAAACATAGTTTCTGTAGTTCTTCAATGGGCACAATATTTCGACATTGTAGAATTTGTAGCAGAATCCAGGAAGTCAACGATATAAGTGGGCTACCCTCGCACAGACCTGGTCTTCTCGATGGAGAGAGTTCATTTAACTGGTACACTACGAAGCAACGTGAATGTGTCTCAAGTATCTCCTACTAAGGCGAAAAGGGGTTAAAGAAGGTAAGAATAGCGCTTTCTTCCTGCTCAACTGTAGATTCTTGGTCAATTGAAAGCAATGTTAGGATTTAAACTAGAGAATGTCTTGTCTATTGTCTCTGAATTTGAAATACAGCGATTCGCCCACTCAGCAAATCTAGAAACGGTGCTTTGCAATAGATTGAAGAAGCAAGTCCCAAAATCAAGATATATGTGCTCGCGCAGAACACTGTTTTAAATATCGATATTTCTATACCAGCAATGGTCAAACCATTCAACACCCATTCATCTCCATGCAGAACACATTTGCTTCCGAATCCGATGCAAATCTGGTGGGAAACCCATCAGAAACCCACGTTTTCTCAATGCCATGCAAAATTCATGCATACCTATGCAGAACACGGTTTGTTTTCCTGAGAATGGCAAAAAGAAAGCAGTGAAAGAAGTTCTCCCGTACAGCGCGGCGAGCGTAAGGACGTATTTGTACCATTCCTACTTTATCACATAGAAACACTGTTCGAACGGAACATGAAATGGCCCACACCATCACGTTCTAGTCCACAAAGCAACGGAGAAGCAACACATGTTTATAATATCTTTGATACGGTTGGAGGACTTCTCCAGTTTCGCCGCGTTCAGCTAGAATTTAAGTTCATTATCTCATCCACCTGTTTTGCTCGTTTTTAAGCATGTCTTTTTATTCGGTTTTCTTTCTGCTCTCGAGACATATTTGCGCAATGTTTTTATTGTGACTATGTCCTGTATCAAACACTTTGGATGCATTCATAAATAAGAGGCAAAATGGGTTCGAATTCCCTTCACTCGTGTTAAGAAATCCCCAGTCCCGGATGCATCATCAGAAGCACGGGCAGCAGCTGGGGATAGAAAGGGTTGCGTATAGGCAAACATGTTGGTGAGCACCAGGTAAAGGGTTAGCTTGGGGTCGTGAACATGCTTACCCTGGGTAACCCAAGTTCTGTTTCCATCCTGATGTCAACTAGAAGGCAAGGAACAAGATGGGTCGGCCACGTCTAAGCCTTGCACATTCCTACCACCCACCTCAATAAGAACGCTGGAACTGGGAGGCACATTCTTGTTACTAGAGAGGGAATAAAGAAGCGAATAACTCGTGTCATTTCCTTCCTTTTTTTGGCAAATTATCATTCTAGCGCGTGCTGCACAGTGGCAGAAAGCGCAACTGCCACGCATTCGTTTCTTGGTTCGATCCCGCTGCAGAAGAGCTTATAAGCCGCCAAGACCGCTCGTAAACTCCTGGTTTCAACGAAGATTATTGATGTTATGATACTTCGCGCACATAGATATACAGTGTTTTCCATAATTATAAGATCACCCCCAAATCTCGAGTTTTTAGAAAGATGTATCATCTCCCAAGAATGCTTCAGTAGATAGATTCTTTCTCCTAAAAAAACCTGCAGTAGCCACAATTTTTCTGTCGTGCCCCTTTTAATAAATTTTTTGATGAATAATTTCAGTTTTCACATACTTTCATAATATCAGCTTCAAGGAATCACACAAATCCTAGAAAAACGATCGAGCGCATGAAAAATCAGTTGCGCGCAACTCCTCTACGTACACTTGATGGCGACTTCGACGAGATGACGTAACATGCTGGAAGCATGACTTCCTGAGGTCGCGGAACCGATATCGCTACTTACTACTACTTCACAGGAGTGTACGTTTAGAACCATTGACGACGATGTTCTGAGCAAAAAAAAAACGCTATCTCTTGCGATGGATTGGATACTGAGGACTACATTTTGAGCGTTCCAACATAGGCTATCTCCAGAATAAAGCGTCAAACATTTCTTGAAGTGATCTAATATTGTGAAAGGGCATGAAAATACATAAAAATACCCATAAAATACATTGTAAAGGCTCGGGGAATGCAAAAACTTTGGGTAAAGTAGTGTTTTTTTTTGGGAGGGGGGGGAGAGAAGAATTTACAAATCGGAGAAGGGAAATTCCCTGAAAGCTACTGTTCCTGAAAATCTTGGATTTGGCTCTGGTCTCATTATTATGAAACGCACTGTATGCATCCCTCGAGGCATTTTTGTCCCGTTTCCCGTTTCATAATATCCCTAGCTGAGAGCAATTTCACAAAATTTCCATATTTCGGCTGTTTTAATTTCAGCTTAATCAAGTGAACAAAAACTTTATAGGAATGCAGCGAAGCGACATAAATTTGACAGATGCCGTGTTATCGCGCAGCATAGGTCATCTATTGCTTCCAGATAGAAAAAAAGAAAAAAAAGATAAATGTACATATTCACCTCATCATATGTCTGAATTTCTTCGCTGATTTGGTTTGGAGCGGGTCAAAGCAGTAAATGTGATCGAACTTGCCCATCCGGTCGTGGCAAAGCGGTTGCGGATCACGTGATGTCGAAGGCAGGTCAATTATTTCACCTGAATGGGTGAAGTATTGGTGCAGAAATTGGCGAAACCGGTGGCATTACATACCTGTAACTGTACCGTCTTTTTCTATCTCCAAATATGAAGTGGCAGTGACTTGCAGCTCGTGATTTTCCAGAGTGGAGCCCTGAAGATTTATATGCTGATCAGCAACAATGGCACCGTTGGGATCCGCTCAAGTTGTTCTAATGCGCTTTAGAGTTCACTACATGGCCCCTAAGTGTGAAGCTAATGAGTAAGTATTGAAACATGAAAGCACTATAATGCTTATATTGTGAACTCAAGAATTGAGCTGGGAAAGCCTATGATGTCCAGGATGTTTCTCAAGGCATTTTCCGGCCTCCATTACTAAGTATTTACTGATGCACATGGGAGTCTGCATGCTAAAAATTGCCGATTTCTTTTAAATTGCCTCTCATATACATACTACATAGGTTAGTATCATTTGGTTCTGTTCTTTTGTCGCTTTTTTTATTTACCTTGTTCGTTATTTTCGGTCACAGGCAGCTTTGATAACTGTTATCTCTGAGTTTTATAGCCCAACTTTGGGTGCATTAGATAAATAAACAAAGAAATACACAAGAAAATAAATTAATTAAATAACTAAATTGTACTGTGGGAAAAAAATGACTGATAATGCCCCCTCCCTACTCACCTCACCATCCAGATTCAAATAAAAATTGCTGGACAGATTCATCAACGTCGACTTGTCGGTGTTCGCTGAGAACTGAACGAGAATCTCGTTGTGATTGGTCAGCACATAGGAGACTTGTACGTTAGCGTTGCCAGGATAGCCTTCTTCACCTAAATTATCTGTGATAACACACATGTTTCCATAGGTCGTGCCTGTTTACAGAGTTCATTTCACTGACAACGATCCGGAGGGGGGTGGGGGGGGGGGGGAGGCAGGGATGCGGATACACGCGCGACGATTAGTGTTGCATGGATTTCCTCCGGAGAGATCAAGTCATTCGAATGAAAAATTTACACATATTCGCATGTAACGCGAATGTTTACCTAGCGTTACTTACGTTACTGTTTACTTAGCCGAGGTTTCTGTGCGATGTTCCGATGGTAGTGTTGTTTGACAAGATAAAAATTGTATCCTAGGCTGCAACAATAAAAAAAACAGAGCAATATTTTTGCATAAAGAACATCACAACATCAAAGTCCTTGGAGTCTTCTCTGCTTTTCATTTGATTCACTTCCCGTTTTTGCTTCATTTTTGACAGATTTGTGGTTATGAGATATCACGCTGTTTAATTGCCCAAGATGGAAACCAAGAAGACAATAAACAAGCATCAACCAACCGTCAAAATACGAACTATGATATATGTAGTGATAGCTGTAGTGTCAATGATTTCATTTACTTTTTTTGATGTTGTCACTTTTTCCCAACATTTTGCACATGGCTTACTGTTTGCTAGCGCCCAGCTATGCTTGGTTTTCAGAACCCAGAAAATAAAAATAAAAATGATGATGATGACCCTCCAAAATCAGCACCCAAGCGTTGTCCGGTTAACTTCTTAACTTCTCTGACAGTTAAAAAATGATAAATTTAGCATCTCTCAGTAACTGAGCGCTGTCGTAGTTGGTTGACTCGATCCCCTTGTCAAAAGCAGAGACTTTGTCAGATCGAATTGACATTCGCAGTCAATTCACTTCAAGGACTCTCGAAGAGAACTGCATAGAGATTTTTGAAGAAGAAGAACTCCTCGTCGCAATCCCGGAAACTTTTCAAAAGGCCCTCGTAGGTTTCTGGTAGTGCGAGCTTATAAGAGTTTACTCATTCGAGTCCAAGATCGAACCCCGAATGCAGCTTTGTGCGCATCCATGGTGGTTACTCGTCTTCTTGCTCGAACACGGGGCGCCTCGCGTGCACACCTGGGCAAGTATGGTCCGCCCGTCTCAGCAAGGAAAAACATATGAAGCTTTGATACATAACGCTGTTGAATGCTTGGTTTTGCTTCGTATTGGGAAGGGCTAGACGTCACGTTATATCTCATCCCTTCTGTACATCAACCGTTGATGAGCGTGGTGAAGTTCGACATGGGGCCAGGTTACGGGATCAGAAAGACTCCGAAGCATCCATCCCTTACTCCCACACACTACCCCACTCTAGCAATTACAGAGAAATTATATTTTAAGAGGATCTTACCGTCGTGGGATCTAACATTAAACACAACTCCATTTCCCTCTTCCAGCAGGGTGTAGTTCCAAACCTTCTGGAATGAAATGAGTTCCATAATATCATGCACAAAGCTCCTGCAGGACTATGGTTGGCCAACCTTGCTCAACGGACTCTTCGCCCCTCCGTTTCGGTGATGTGGATGATCATTTTGTGCCAAGAAGTACTCGCGGCTGTCGATGGCATAGCGTGCGTCGCGGATTCGACCAGCTACTCTTCCCAGTGTGGAGCCGATGTACAGCGGATCGGCTTCATAGGCTGGAGATAGAACATTGTCTTGAGGTTCGCAGGGCAGTGATTTCAACCCCCCATTCTCGTGAATTTGGCGCGCATTTGTTTAACTATAATATTTCAGAGGAGCAATCAACAACGATAATAACCATGAATGAAGATTCTCGAAATTCCGCTGAAGCATAAGGATTATGGAAATCAGTGAAAAGTTGATATAGTGTGTTTCACCGGGGAGCATAGTTGTGAAGATATTAGAGAAAGAGAGAACGCGCGAAATAGTGCTGTATTAGGAGAGGCGGAGGAGAAAAACGGACCATAGGCACGAATACTCAACTATCGTCGTTTTTGGAACGGACTATAAGTAAATGAGGAATACGTAGTAGGAGAAATTGTTTACATAGAGGGAGAGTCAAGAATACTACTAGTTGCGTCAAAAATGCCAAAAAAAGACTAAAATTTTGTGTGATAGCCTTACCTTTTACGCTGTCAAATCCTAGAGCCACATCAGTCATCACGCCTTCTCTATCGGGCACCACAATTGACCTAACAGTTGCTCCGAGGTTCAGCAATTCCAAGCGCATTCCATTTCCTAAATTGGTTTTTTACAACTTCTTTTTACAGCTTGTGCTACTTTGCAATTCTTTATTATTATTTTGCATTGGGTGGTTTCAATGTTTCGCGAAGCCAGGATATCTAACAATTCTAACAACAACAACAGCTGACTATTGTTCTTACTTAACCTGTCCCCCAGAGCTTTTCCCACTACAGGTGCCTCCCACTGCACTTTTTTTAGTTTACTCCGATAATATTGGCGCTTTTGAGCTCGACATTTCAAGATGCATATGTCGGCTCAAACTGAGCATTCAAAGTGCGATAGTGCGAATTTGCCATATAAAGTAGATAAAAAAAAACACAAACCGTTAGTGATTCGTATAAGTACTATACGACGTTCATCCCGTGTCTCTCCAAATGACTCTATGGTCACCGACCTCATCTCGACTGGGTGTCAGCTCTGGGATCTAAAACGACCTCGACGTCGTTAAGGTAAACGGCATCGTTAACGAAAACACAGCGCAGCAAACGTGAACGTTACATATTTTCGCACATGAGAGATAAGTAAGCAAGGAATAAGCAGGAAAAATCATCAAATACACAAGTACACACGTGCAGCGTTTCCACCCAGGAGTAAATCCAAAGATTCGTCCAAGGATGGCTGTAATACTAAATTATTATTGGTAATAAAGGTTCGAATATAGAGTGCGGTGCATGAACCCAGATATCGCCTGCTGATTACACACCTTGACCTCGTCAAAGTGCCTCTTGAGCAGCGCTTTAACTTTCTGTCGAGTAATAGTGGTAAGGGGGGAGGGGTTATAGCCGGCTGCTTTCATGAGTAGCCAATTCTTTTTCCGTCACTGTCAACCTGTTTTTACCTTTGGCCTCCGGTTTCCACTCTGGTTAATACATTCGTTTCTATCTTACTGTAGTGCAAAAGTAGGGGGGGTGGCGCCCACCCTGAGAATGGGTAGGCCAAATTTTTGAAATCACTTTATAGATAGATAATAGTATTGTATGAGCTTATTCTTTATTGTTTATTTTATTATTACTTTTGAAATATTTATTATTAGCCATCTGATACTCGAATCAATAAAGGATAAAAAGGATAAAGTGGTCGGCGTTAATCAATCCCGTCACGAGGGATGCGCCACGCATTCGACTTCATCTGAGCATCGTAGAGGCGTTAAATGCGTATGTGCCCTGTACAATGACTTGCGGGGGGCACCCGATGTACCAAGTCAGTGCTTCATCCTCCCAGACTCCTCTGGTACCAATTTACCGACCCCGAAGGAATGGAAAGCTTGGTTGGCCTCGGACGGGATCGAACTATCAATCGTGTGCGTGCGCAGCGAGCCTCTTACCACTGCGCCACACGCGCCCACTCGAATCAATGTTTTTAACAATTTTATTATTCCATTTGGATCCACGGAGTTGCTGAGTTCCCACGTTTTTCCTAAACCTGCTCCCTCTAGCTCCTGCGTCCGACGCTGTATAGGGTGCGTCATGAATATTGACGCACTGAAATTATGCTGTAAGAAGGACAACATCCCAACAAACCACTATATATGCATATCCAGAATGGTGAAGGTCATGAATTAGCGAATACAAAAAATTCATTCTTGTTCGAAGAGCGCTCTCTCCTTGTAAAAGCAGCCACGAAGACGTCAGTAGAGAATGTGCGCCGCAACTGGAGTTCGTCCATTATTCTTCCATACTATAAAGAGGGTGAGATTCAGGAAAACTTTACTCCTATGGGAAGCGGGGCAAGTCTTGCTCTCCAAGTATCATATGAAAGCATGTCCTTGTTCGCAAGTCTTGTCGTGTTCCCGCCAATGAAAGCCATCTATGTTTTACCATAGAAAATTTTTTCCTTTCCTTGTTTCTCATTCAAGCAATCTTCTAAGGTCACATTCTCTTGCTTATCTTAGTTCTCATCACAAGGTGAATTCAAAAGTGCTTTGGCAGGGCGTGGCTGTTGTGCAAGAGACAAAAGTAGTACGGGCCCATTTTCAAAAATCTAGTTGAGGGACTTCAATTTGGCAGAGAATAGGCTTCCTTGTAAACCGAGTTCCAGTCTACGGATGACCCCATATGGATTCCTTAGGTAGCAAGAGCTGTGCCATCATCCACAGAAACATCAAGCTCCCAAAAGCTTATCTCTTCAACATCTGGGACAAAGTCGACCTGAGTTAGTTGCGGCGCAGAGGCTATGCGATCCCTCGTCGTCTCTTTGACTGCTTCAATAAGTAAGGAGCCTTCTAAGAACAAGAGTGTATTTATTCTGATCGCAAAGACTTGGCCTTTATTCTGCATATGCCTACTTAAAACGTCTTCGTATGCTCTCTCTTTTGCAGTCGCATTTTAGCTGCGTCAACAATTCCTGTAGTATATTCATTTGGTCACCCAGAGAGTAATTCTTGTCAGTATTTCATTGGTGAATTCTTTGATGGGTTTAGCTGTTTTCAAGGACTTATTGGGTTCTTTTTTCTCCTTCACTAGAACGGTTGGTTGCTTGGTTGCTCTATCCCTCCGAAAGTTTATTTCAGCTCATCAGCTTCAAAAAATGCTGTAAAACAGAGCGAGTATCCAATTTTGCCGACAAAACAGCCGGCAAAAAAGCAGCATTATCGACTTTTTCGTAACGACTCGCTCCCCAGACTTGCAAAACTATGTAACGCTGTCTGCTACATAGAGATGAGCTGACTGTTTTTAAGAGGCAAGGAACATAGAAGTTCCAGTGAATTCTACTATGGTAACAGGGTTCAGCGTATTCGACAACCCCAGAGCTCGGATGCATCATTGAGACCACCACAGTAAACGTGTTAACCTTCACAAATTTACGGCGGAAACAAAATATGCTTGAACTACCCTTTTTAAGGATTCTACTCAAATTTTCAAACTGTTCGACTAATTGAATTTTAGAATGCACGAATAAAAAAGCTACATATTTGAACACGAAAAGTTCTTGGTTAATTGGATTAATGAATAGTTCTAATGGCACACAGAAGTACTTCTTGAGAGAGTAAATGACCAAACGATTCGATTCGAATACTTGTTCCTGAGCAAATAACATGTTTGAATTATTGAATGCATGTTAAAAAAAGAGATGGTACGATCGCAGGTATTTTTCTGAGTCAGTTTGAGAACCGTTATTTCCGGATGTCGAATAAAGAACCTATGCAAATGTTCTGGATTTCGATAGCCCACATGAATGACTAATTCGAATACCATTCGAATAACCCTCACTAAAAACAGAACAAGGCAGTTATTAGAACAAGTCACTTTTCGACGGAACCGAATGCTCGAATTCGTTCGAGCTCTCCATATTCCAGAAAAGATTTGATGAACAATTTGCTTGAAATTCCGAACATTCGAATATCTCATCAACTGTTCAATTCGGTCTACGTTTTAGTGCATATGCGGAAAGGGAAGTCTGGATGGGTGCGGATGCAACAATGTTGCCAAATTCGGCTGTAATTGCATACATGCACAGCTATTGCAGAGCCTTTGTAAAAACCCAGGAACTTCTGAATTGCAGGAAATGCTCACAGGAAATAGCGCTGAGGCAAGGGAGGAAACAAAGAGTGGCAAAAGCAAGCCATTTGAACAGTATTATACAATAAGTTCGCGCTCATGAAAGCGACACAAAACGCTGCGCCCAACGACGCGCCACACACCCTCGTACGCACTTTTCCCATGGGGTTTACGAACATACCAACGGAAACAAATGCAAATAGATTCAATGTCATGTCCGAGAGTTCGTCAAGCGTCGCAAAAACAAAGAGTGCGTATGCGAGCTGAGTCGTAAGGAAGCACGAGTTCTTGCCCCGGGAAATGTCGAAGTCGAGAAAGAAGGCCAGGCGCCATAGAGGCGAAAAAGTATTCTACTGATCCAAACCAGCGGTTTCAGCCAAGAGAGGGCCAGTGGAAAGGCTTTGTCCGCAATTGCGACCTTAGCATAGTGTCGGCCGACTGATCTAATTTTCACACTTTTTCTTTAAGTTTTTCTGTGAATTTCGACATGTATGCGGAATAGTCCTTCAATTTTGATGTTGTCCTACTGCCACCTAGTAAAATCTCCTTCAATCCTGCGGTGTCCTCCGTCGATGGTCGTAATTGCAGAAAAAATCACTCCATCGGCCCTCTTTGAGCCAAGAGACTACACCTTTGATGAGTTTTACGAAAGCATGTTCAAAGATCATAATGTCATGAGCCTTCTGAGATCGCTAGTTTCAACTCGTGCAAGTCCGCAGGTCTCATTATTAAATGGGGAAAGCTCTCCTATGTTTTTTTTCTTCTGGTTGGGATAGATCCTAGCCAGCATGAGGTTGGCGTGCAGAGTGTCAAGCCATCGCTGTTTCGGTTGCTCTTTTGGTCGCTCTCCTGATACGGTTAAGTCGAAGAAAATCCTATACACTTTCTTCACAAAAGTACCAGTAACAAATCCAGGATGAAATCCTGGCTTTGATTGATGGATAGTATAAGGAGAACCATAGGAATGCTGGTTTATGTTATTAAGGAATCCAAGCACAATTAAAACTCGCCCATTTGCACAGTGACGGGAGATGTTGCCATTCACGAAACACGGAACTTATGTCTTTTTTGTCCGTAAAACACAAATCGTAAAAAAGCGCGTGAAGTATTATAGAAAGGCGGTAATCATCAACTCATAAATCGTTAATCGTAGCTATGCACAATCCGTTGAGGAAGAAGTAGTTCAATACCGTGGAAATCAGCTAACTGTCCATAACTGTCCATGAGAAATAACAGCAAATCTCATGGTCCTGGCAAAAAAAGAGAAGTCTTTAAAAAATGAGAAGTAAAATGAAATGAGAAGGCAAAAAAAATGAGAGTTCTGCGCCTCCACACACACAGGAGATTCCAGTTCGGCTATTTACATCTCAGCAACGACTCAAACTCATGAAAAAAGTGATTTTCCGGAATTATCAGCTTTGATTTGAAGGAATGCTTGATTATCAGCTTTAACTTGAAGAAATCTTTAAAATGTTAGAATAAAACACAGTAATATGCCTACGCATTCTGCCCCCCTAAGTAAAATTCTGAGCGAATATCAAGAAGGAAATAGCCCTTGATGAAAGAATCTGAACAGCGGTTGCAAAACGGGACGAGCTTGTTTTGAAACGACAAAAACAAACTCTTGAGTACCACTTGCGGTTCCTCTTAAGGAGGTAGCGCAATTGAGAGGAACAGCCGCCCTAAAAACCACTCCAAATTTGCTATGTAAAAGAGAGCGGAAAAGAATTCCCACCTGAAATTTTCATCTTGAGAGTATTTTGAAAGGTGAGAGGAGCGATAGATGCACAAGAGAATTGGAGTGGGTGTAGGGACCCACGATCGCCTTGCTCTTTGGTTACTGGACCTCACTTGCTGCATGAAGGGAAGTTCTTTACTTTTCCCATAGCAGTGGCCAATGAGTGAACAAATGTCCTTGAGTAAAAGAGTGAAGGATTTTCAAATTACTTTCGCGTGAAAGGAACACCTCAACCAAGGAGGTGAAATTTTTCTCAAAGAATTCTTTCTTTTTTTTGCTGCTATGCTGGTGTAGCAAGCGCGTGAAGAGGTTCGCTGCACTCAAGGACAAAAAAGAAACAAATAGCACCCAATTAGCGGTCAGTACTAATAAAGAAAACAGATGAAGAGCTGGGCAATGCCGGTCTGTTCATGCATTCAGACATGCATATTTGATTGGCATATGACAAAACAGCGGCTGTGACTACGGCACGACGTTGAGAAGCGCCTAAAATGGCAACAAGGACCGAGAGAGGATGAATTTGAGAGAGTGAATGAATGGTTGAAGGAATAACTGTAAATGAATGAACGAATGAATGAATGAATGGATGGATGAATGAGTGAACGAATGAATAAATAAATGAATGAATCAACGAATCAATGAGTCAATGAATTCTTGAATGAATGAATTGAATGAATGGAAAAAAAGCAGATGATCTCACAACAAAGGGGGAGCGAAAATAAGCAGATGACCTCATAACAAAGGAGAAAGTAGCGGCACCTACGAGAACATAGCAAAAACCAGCGAAGTAAAGTATTTTGAGCGAAATAGGGAGAAACAAATAATGAAATAGCAAAAACCAGCGAAGTAAAGTATTTTGAGCGAAATAGGGAGAAACAAATAATGAAATTTGAAACTCAGGAGATGTACAAGAGGAAATTGGTAAATGGCATCGTCTATGCAAAGATGTAGAGAATGAAGATTGAAGAAGATCTAAATTGCTTCTTCTTGGCATAAATTTATGGTAAGACTATTACAAACCCCGTCCTGGAAAACGTCTAAAAATGTGGTTTAAACACCTTTTTGTAAAATTATAGGTATACATACTGTTGGATTCAGCGTGTCGAGATGATTCAAAATCTGGTAAAAGCTCAGACATGAAAGCGAGGTGACACACTGCCTTGGAATTGATAAACGTACCATTACGTTGTAGCATAAATGTTAACTATTTCTACATAGCGGTTTTTTCAGGCTTGCAATAAATGCCTATAATGAATATAATAAGTACTATATGAACATAATGCTTAGTCAAATGAAGATAACACTGGGATAGAAAGCGAAAAAGACAATCATGTTGGCCTTATATGACCGATGAGAAGAATCACTAGTGAATAAATTGGGTTCAAATGTAGTTAAGTAGGATACTTCTGAGTTACATAAATGGAAGTTGGAAAATAGAAAAAAATTCTTTTTTTTACCAGCTTCCACAGGAAGATTATTATTTGGATTGTTCTGGCTAGTGACTTTGATGAACCTTAAGTGTAGGGATTGTCTAACAAATCATTCTAGAACGGATACTATCTGAATCAGCAAGGAGGGACTCAATTAAGACTTTTTCTGTCCCTTCCTTATATGTTTGCCACACAGCCTTGGACCCCTATTACTCTTCCCCGAAAATATTGTAGTTCCACTAGCTGAAAGAGGTCAGAACATCTTTCTCGTCGGGCAAATCACGACTCAAAAGAATCCAGGATGCAATTCGAGCCGAGCTCGTTTTTTATTCAAAAGATACGCTCGGAGAAGCTTTGCAGTACGATGATTGAAGTGTCGAATGTCAACGGACAGGAAATTTGATACGCCGCCCATCGTGAGCTCATCTACGTCCGCTAAGGGAGTGTCAGTGCCTGCGAGTAGTGAGACGCTCCATGGCTGATGGACAGGATTCGGAATCGCAGCGGCTTTTAGGTCGTTTTCCTGGATGAAAGAGAAGCTCAGGGGACAAGGGTTTTCCTACTGACCTGGCTCACAAGCGAAAAAGTGTCGGTATATCGGCACTGTTGCAGCAATCTAGAGCAATTTAGAGGGAGATTGAGCAAAAAAGCAGGGAAAAAGCGCGAAAATGTGCTTCCGTTACGCACAGATTTAGAGACGACATCTAATATGCGGACATAACACATGGCTCGTAAACATCTGGGAATTGGACACATGAATTGAGTTCATGCAACCTTCCGCCATTCAAACATCATTAGTCTAGGAAATAGAATCCATAAAAGAATTGAAAGCAAAGATGATTCTCCCATTTGGGTAGAACAACGCAACAGCTGAGAAATGACTCCACTTCCTGCTACTTGAGGTTCTCAGAAGGACGCTCCAACTAAAAAGGAGTAGCAGTCTTATTTCTCATATTATCATACATCTCCTTATTTCCTGGATGAAGGTGAGATAAGCTGTGCGTGGATTCCTTATTGAGACTACCCAGGGTAAACGTGTTGACGCCCTTGTTAAAGATGGGTAAGATTGTTAGCACATTTGTCCCGGATAACCTCCATGAAGCACGTGGTCCATGAGACTTCTATGCAAAGGGAAATGCGCTTTTTTAGAGATAACACGCATTGTCGAGAAAGACACAAGGTACATAGTGTGGCATGTAGTGAAGGTGTGTTATCAAAGTCTGGTTAATATTCGTGACAACAAGCAAGGTTTACTTACCCAGGTTTAATTGCCTAAGTATGAGATACTTATTCTTTTTTCTGCTCTGATATTCTCCGCTGTTCCATCACGCAGAACAGTACATACACATCGTCATAATGGACTGACGAGTTCATTCCTTTATTTTATTCCGCTTTTAGCTATGGGATTACCTTCTCTTACTGGTGATTACTAAAAGAAGCCCTACGCTTCCAGTATAACTTACGTATGAAGATATAGTACGAGAAAGAAGTTAGACCTTGCTTTCTTCCTTTTTTTCTTCCCAAGTAGTAAATTGTCATTTACTGATGATCGCCCTTCCAATCCTTTCTCCCTGAGAGTATTTATAGAAGAAGTGACCCATTCCGCTTTCTAGTGCTTTTTATGGAGATCTCCAGCCTTCTCTAGGAACTATACTGCAATCTCTATACTGCAATCATCAAAATGATTCAAACTATAGTTGGATTTCGATCCTACAGTGGTTAAACAGGCAAACAAATAACGGTTGGATATGCAAGACACGGGGTAAAGTGAGAAGAGAACCAACTATGTACTGAAGTTGGAATATCAAAATCCGCTGGCGCACATGCATTCTCCCTAATGGTATTGACTAACAATTGAGTTTTTTCACCAATTGTTTGCGATAATTGCACTACAGGAGATAACATTAGCCCTAATAGACCTGCTGTTGCTTGCAATGAACAAAGTAAAAAAAGCGATGAAAGAAAAAGATTGGAAACTAGGTGGGCAGTTTTTGCGTCTTTTTACACCTTCATGTAACGTCAAACAGCAAAACTACGAGATATTATTATCGCACTCTATTAGCAGAGTACTGATGTCCTACGCGCTTTGTTTTTTTCTATCTCGACGACACAAATTAGCCGTGTGCTGTGAAAGAAAGAAGAAAGGGAAAATGCTGAAAAAGCATCCTAATTCGATCAAGCTAATGTAGCAGTAAAGACGATACTTTAGCCAGATACAGGAATCGGAAATCGCGAACCTTCTCGGAAAGATCAACGCTTTCCCGGTCTAATAAAGCGGAAGACTTTTCCCTGCGTAACAAAAAGATTTTATGAAATCCATTGCTTATGATGGGCAGCAATGACTTTGACTAGGAAATCCATGAACTCTTGTCTGAAAAAATCGTTCAATTCAGATGACTGGAAGACTCAGAGCCTACCGAGAGCGTTCATAAATCCCACCATAGGTGGAAAGTTTCATAGAAACACAATGGAAAAACGCAGCTTCACTTTTTAGCACCATTTTTATACCTCCTGGTTCATTAACTGACAGTAGGAGATCTTCACTGGAAGATGACCGGATTGCAAGAAGAGAACCTAGAGGACGAAATTTGCGCTTATTCAACCTGATTCGTGCAAGCAGAGAGTATGTGATTTTGCATCCTCTTTCAGACAAAAATAACCGGAGAGGGAGTTCAAGCGCGCAAGTGATAGGTCAGCAAAGCAACGAGCTAGAGCGAGATATTTTTAGTTTCACCAATCCGCTAATTCGTTACGTTATTGGAAATAAAGTTGTTATGCGTTAGCGCGTTAATTCGATATATTCCAAGCCTTAGCCAAGGTGCTGACAGTGTGAGAGCAGTGGATGAAAACTAATTATCGTATTGCAACGGCTTTTACGCGAATACAATGAACGACGTGCTACAGGTATTAGAAAAAGTGAGAATACTTTCACTTTCAATGACTTGCACGTAGGAAGACAGTGCCGAGCTTGCACAATGGCCAGCCCACCTGGTGGGTAGGAGCAGCTGCTCGTAGCTATTGTCATGATGAATATCGAAGCAGTTTAATTTCGAGTGAGGAAGGAGCCAAAACATTTTACGCCGCTTAGAACGCCTCAATGAAAGCTCCCTTGCAGAAAACAGGGCAGCATATGAGAGATCTGACAGCACTAGAACGAGAAGGCGAGAATAACATTGTAAAGTGAGAGGAAAAATGAGATAGGGGAGGAGTAGGGAGGAGAGACTAATGAGAGGGCTGTTGACGAAAGTGAACGGTGACCAGAGTGCACGAATTTCATAAAAAGCTGTGACTTGCAAACTAACTGCAGGGTGGTTGAAAAGTGTTGGCATATGCAAAAACTCCGTCTTTTCGAAAATATGCGTTCCCAGACAAAATTTTTTGAAGCGATGGAACGTGAATATTTCAGACAACATTATTCAACTTTGCATATTTTTGTTGATCAGGTGGCAAAATCACACAAGATACAATAAGGAGGAACCCCGTTAGTACCTCATTTTCATAAGAAGTTGTTACATGCACTGGAAATACCGTTTTCGAATTCAGGGCGTGACTGGAACAGGAGCGGTAGATCATACGACTATTTCAGGATTTTCTATGAGACAAGGGCGACATTTCCATTAATTTCAGAAACGATTTTCATATTTCCAGCTGTTCTGATAACAAATATCCAGAGAATATCGATTCAATGACAATGGATTATCACACATCTGATAGAGCAGGTTATAAAGATTCCCACCCTTACCATTTTGAGACCTATGTATGCATAGGTCTTTCAAAAAAGTGGGAAGAAAAAAAACTATCCTATGGATTCTGACATTAGGCCTAAATCTCATTCATGCCGCCTCGTCACGAGTTTTACAGAAATGACAGCGACATGGAAAATTATTAAGAAACTGATGCTAAAGAGCAGCTCAGGCATAGTGTGCAAAGTGTACATGTGTTCGGGTCAGAAGTCTGACGTCGATTTTGGATGAAAAATAGCCACGCACCCGCGAATCGCTGTCGACAACATCATAAATATCTGTTATGTATGACCCTCTCCAGAGGATTTGCTCCTAATTTTTCATTCATGGAGATTTGGAAATATTTACTGTGTAACAGCAGCTAGTAGGGCAGGATTGAGAGATCCACATAGCTCCCGATTTCACCCAAACATAGGCTCGTGGGGACTGTGGCTCACCCTAGGAAATGTCATTCAACCGTGAAAATTGGCTGTTTTGAGGCAAGACGATGTTTGAACTCTGGCGCCAGCCACAGCCCTTTGGTCCACGGGGAATTGCCAATGTGGTCAACGGCTTCTGACATGGGTTGATGCTAAGGAACCATGATGAATGAAGCTAAGGCTATCTATGAAATAATCAATGTTATGAGAAGATTTTATATGAACAATACTGTAAAAACTTTTAAAAAATTGAGTTAAACTGAATAAGCAATTCGCCTATTTGCGCTTTTCGTTTCTTTTACCCATAAACGGGTAAATAGATATGAAATAGAGCCTGCCGGGAACTGTTCTAAGTGGATTCTATTCCGTGCAATGTGAAAAAATAACTAGCAGGAGTCGTCTTCGTATGTTTATGATATCCTTGATGTATTATATATTCGGAAGGAACCTATGAGTATAGCAGGATAGAACGATAAAGTATAACTGTAGTATTTTGGCATTACAGGGCATAGTGGAAGAATGTCATCAATAAATCATCCAAATTTTCGCCGAAAAAAATGAAGCAGTACGTTTTTACAGGTGCATGATCCATATAAATTTAATTGAAGATCTTGCCGCATCCTTTGTGTCACTAAAACCTAAAAGCCATCTTTTCGAACGTTCCAGCATTTTGTGGAAGTGTTACCCTTTCGAATATCTACAGTGGCCAGTTTTTGAGGGCAAAAGGTAACTTTCCTGTGAAATACCATTTTATAGAGAAAGAATGCAAAAAATAGCCCCAATATGAGCTTATACATGGTTTATGTGAACAATTTCTTTCAAACTATCTGAGATTTCATAGCACTTTTCTTATCCTCATCATTGCGGAAGGACCGCAATTTTGTGCTAGATGAGATGAAGACGCACAATCGCTGATCAAGAGATCAGTGACTCATGCAGGGTTATCTCGTTCCAGCAGAATGTTCTCAAAATAACAACTTGCCCTCAACAAAAAAGCTGACACCATGCTGACATAAGCCATTGTCGTCATCAAAAAATCTAGCACATAAGGATGGACAAGCCTGAAGAGATGCCGTCCACTCATATCCAATGTCAAAAGTTAGTGCCACGCATAGTAACTTGTTGCGCATTCAACTATATTCTTGTTGGTCTTGCACCTTGTGTTTAGTCTAGTTTGTACGCATAGGAACTTAACTGAGAGAATGTATTATTTACATATTTTTTGTGCTTAGTTTTATTGCATATATGCCTAGCTTACTTTTATAAATAGAATGCGCTAAACTGTTGTTGTGTTGTGCACTAATATCACACGCTTAACCATATAACTCGTTTGTACCCTGCTACTGCAATCAAAGTTTCTCGTAGTAAAATATTATGTTTTGTTCTCCCTAACTATAACGTGTTTTATGTACCACGCGCTTGAGTTTCATAACCTTTTTTGGTCGTATTGAGGTTTAGTTTGATCGTTTTCTGTAGTTGAGCTTCGCAATTGTGTGTGTGTGTGTGTGTGTGTGTGTTACTTTTCGGGCAGTGGATTAATTACCCAATTTTGAGGAATTTAACTTATCCACAATCCGTGTTGCAATGCCCTGAACCAACCAAGTGAATTGAAACTTGTTTACTTTTTTTTGTTGCAAAAATGGCTTCCTCATCCCTGAAATCACGCGAAAATGAGCGTAAAATAGGTTCACAGTGAACTCTCCGTCGACGATGGACTTCAATGAATGCAGCAGAAAAAAAAGTCGTTGACATGGACAAAAACAACTCACGCACACCTGCACACAACACCATTCAAGTCAAGCAAACAGGGCAGTCGTGTGAAGGATTCAGAATGCAAGCCCGAAAAGAAAGAGAATCACTGCAATCAGTGTAGGAACGCTTCCCGGAAGCTGTCGCTGCTGCGCCATCCGGCAAATCATGAAAGCGAAATGAAGTCGAACGGCGAAAAGGCGGAGCGAGTGCGAAAGCTAGTCGCTGGAACAGCGTCACTGATATTGGTAGTACTTTGAAAAAAAAACTTTCGAAAAACCATGTATTACAATTTCAGCAAAAAGAAGAAAGGGATTATGGAAAACTTGTCTCATTTAATCCGCTTATAAATAAGAAAATAGATCCGTGGGGACAACCAAAGCCTTTAAGTAGTTCCAAAGTAGGGTGAAATGTGGCCAGGGGCGTGGTGCAGTGTTCCTCCTAGGTTTTCCTCCTTTCAAGGATTTATGGGCTGCAATAACATCAACTGAGTTTTTAATGAAAATTATATTAAATTACAAATATCAAAATCTCAGAGAGAGAGTGAGTGAGAGAGAAAAAGAAAGAAAGAGACTGCCACCGATCATGAGCAAGGATTCAGAAATGTGAAAATTTTTGAGGATACCCTCCGTGATAGGAAACCTTCACTCATTCAGTATGAGAATGAGGAAATAAGCAAAAAAAATGGCTAAGTGAGCATTATGGACATCAAATTGTTTTTCATATTGAACTGGATAGAAAACCAGTTCTACCTAAACCCTATCAAAAAAGAACAGGTGAGTGAGCAAATAAATAAATAATATATTTGCCCGCTGAGAAAGCCAATTTCCCGTATCCTTTTGCTATTCTTTTGATCTTCTTATTCTCCCAGACTATGAGAAAAGAAAATCCTCGGCACAAAAAAAAACTAGCCTGTACTGCACTTGAAAATGGAGAGGCTAGAGCTTTGTATTCATAACAGAAGGGAGAAATGAAACGAAGATGAAAAAAGGAGCTCGGATACCCTCTGGATACTAAACAACCCCACTACGCGGCGCGTTGTAGAGCGATTTGTTAGACCAGTGCCAGTGAGTCGCGCGCGCGCGTATCTATGCATAGCTGTCTAATGAGGCATATTCTTTGTCGCTTCACTCGTCCCACGAGACTTCGTATCAGCGCCGTTGACAAGGCGTCGAGAACACTGGCTGCGGCAACAGATGCCGACTTGGCAGCGACAAAGCCCGCATTGAAATGGAACTATCCGGGGAAAATCACGGAACGGTGAGCTATTCCTTGGAAATCTGCCTTCTCATTGTCTTCCACGTCAGCGGGAGGCATCAGTTGTATCATGAGGTATAATTAATCGAGTTCGAGCCTTATTCATTAGGAACAACGTACACTTATTGATAAAATGTACGGAGATTGTTCAGTGGCACTTACATAGCTGTAATTTCCATAATATAATCGCATACAGTGACAAAACATCAAAAAAATTGGCAACCTTTTTCTTTCTTTTGGAGAGCAGTGCAAAGCTTCCCACGTGGGAAGCTCCAACAAAAAAAAACTTTTGTTCAACCTATAATTTTTGTTTTCTTTTCTTGTTATTTTTCATTGACTTTAGCATTTCTGCCGATCAAGCTTTTGCTTCCCTACTTGATAATTTTTTTTTACTTCTAATTCCACGTTTCCTCTTCACTTTGATTTTCTTACATGGAAGAATTACTACAGGGTGACAAAAAAATTATGGAACGGGTTGGGAATTATTCACAATTTTCTAGGGAATTAAATGGAAACATACGGAAACAAAGTTGTTTGTACTCGTACTCTATGGGACAGTTCTCATAATGGCCACCATTTGCTCAGATGCTCTTCTCTATCCTTTTTGAAAAGTCGTCTACAGTTCTCGCCCCTGCTGTTTGGAACTGCACGGAAATTCCAGGCTTTGTCCAAGGTATTGCTCACCGCTACAAAGCTCACCGCCTTTGCTCGAACAAATTACTTTGGTACGCACCAATTGACGTGACTTGTTTGGTATAAGTTCGACGATGAACGACCCTATGTTCCAATGTGGGAATTTCGTGATGGAGACAAAAATGTTATTTGCTTTTAATTTCTATGTATTTCCGGATTTGGAAAGACGAACACCACCATAATAGAAGGCCTATATTTTCTTGTTGAAATAATCACAGCCACCAGGCAAAGCAGATAATGTAGCGCAGGAAACTGAAATGGAAACTCCGTTCCAAGATTTTTTTTGTTGCCTCGTATTCGTTCAGCTTTTTTTTGAACAGGGAATAGCGGGACTACATAAGAGCATCTGGTCATTTTTCCTCTGCATAAGCATTAAATTTTTTGGATTCAGTAACATGCTTTATGAAAATAACTGTGGTTGAACAAGGGTTCTTGATCATTCCAGTGAAACAGCTATTAAGATTGACCTCTATGTGAGAAAAAGCCCGGAGTTACTGTATACATACGTCCAAAGCCTATCTTTTGTCCCCCTGAATTGCTTCCCAAAGTTCCATAACCTCAGAAAACAGCGTGGAATATTGCACCATAGTTGTCACTACCAACATAACCTACCACGTAATGTCTACAGGAGAGAAGAGAGATTCACGTAGGTGTTATATTTTACCATGCCAATCTGAAGTGGCAAAGCGAGCTTATGTGCTTCTCTGTTCAGAGAAACGATTGATAGAAGAAAAATGGAGTATTTGGATTTCTCTTCAGAAGATTTCCAGATTAAGTGCAATGAGCGTAAATGTACACTAGCGATAAAATTTGCGAAATTCTTCCTCATTAAACGTAGGCTCCAAAAAGCGTTTCCCACTCGCATTTTACGCGCTATTAAGAAAGCACAATGGAGGCAAATAGCATGGCGGGAAAACATCATATGCTTATTGTGCTGGTGGTTGTGTAGTAACAAGAACACAAGGCTGTAAGAGCCATTAAATTGGGCGCAGTTCTCTGGCGAAGGCCCTCGTGCAGGGCCTCGAACAGAAGAAGGGAAATTAAAAGGAAATGAAAAGCGCTGCCGATGAAGCATGAATTCTGTCCCCTAAACGTGGAATCAACCCACGACGACGGTTTCGTGAGCTGGACAAGTTTTCAACTAAATTCAGGCATAAAAACAAGGCCAAATAAGCACATTTCGCTGCATACCAGGGCGGTAAGGTGGGAGAACACTATTTAGAATGTGTTCCACGAGAATGGCTGCAAGGATCGAGAGAATTGCGATTCAATTGCTCTAAAGGGCAGCTTCAAATGAAGTACGGTCCCGTCGGTGCCGCCTTTAAAATCTGCGAAATAAACGCAATGTCGCGTCGGAAGCGCCGCATCGCCGTAACTCTGTTCATCGTAATCTATTTGCAGTGAAAGTCACATATTCGGAATCACCGCCCTCTGTTCTATTACATGGGCTATTTCAAATTCACAAATTCCGAAATTTTTGCATTTATGGTGACGTCACAGTAGGCTGGCGCTAGTGACACCCGGATGCTCGTCGAGTCTCGCCTAATTGTGTCCTCAGGTAATACCGACTCCCCGCAATCCCAGGAATTCTTGTAAAACTGAAGTTTTTAGGAAATGTTTTCCAATACAAGGAAAATGTAGAATTAAGAAGACCTTTTCTACAGATGTGAAATTTCACAAACTTTAGGCATCAAACTTCAAAACTTCGAATCTAACACCGTTTTGTTGGAATTCAATACGAGATTAAAGGGAGCAGGAATGTTCAAAAATAAATTCCTACGACTACTGAACAATCTACACAGTAAATTCAATTTTTGTGAAAAACCCACACTTTGAATGTTCAACTGAAAAAAATCACAGTTTGGCAACTCAAGCTATAAAAATTCCGTTTTTGGCAGATTTTCATTGATTCCAGGTAATTTTCAAGTGTTGCGTGATTTTTCCACGTTTCGTAATTCCACGAAGTGCTAATGATTTTCTTCTGAATTTTGAAAATTGTTCATATTTTGAAGTTTGAATTCAAAAATTCACTGTTTCACGGGTGTAACAAATTCAGTTTCCTTTTGTGATCTATTCATGTTTTGCCATTTCAATTAAAATATTTCTGCTTCACACAATAAGTATTAGTTCTATCCTGATTAAGCTCTACGAGATAATGCCAGAAATGAAGAATGAGCGAGGATTTTGTTCCGAGCATTTCTTTCCAAATCTAAAAAAGCGCCTCTTGCATAGCAGTTAACATGTCTTTATCAGTTTCCACACTTTCTCTTCAATTTCCTTTGGAATCGACTTCAATTACTAGCATCCCCATAATCCTCAGATCGTTGCAGGCGTCATAGCGAGGGCTCGCTATCGCGGCCTCTATGACAGTGCTGCGTATCCTGAAGGCTCGCAACGGATAATCGATTGTAGAGATGATCCCAGCAAATTTTGTGTTCAAGTGCACAATCTATACGAAATGGTCTGTGAACAAACCTCTATAAGATGATTTTATGAAACGATTTTCATCAAGAATCAATATTTATGCAGTTAATTTTTATAACCGCTTTTTCATTTTCTTTAAAATGCTTTGATGGTCGATGAAAAAATGTGCATATTTGATTTTAATCTACGTGCGTTTAATTCGAATTTTCCAGAAGAAAATGTCTGCTCCTCTCATTTTCTTTTTGATGTTCCATTAATTTAAAAAATGAGAACAAAAAACAAATAAGAATTCAAAATTAGAAGAATAGAGAAAAGATAACTCCTTATTCACTGAAAATCAGATAAGTTCACTTTTCTACCCTTCATTGAAAGTATATACTTTAAGAGGAAATGAAAAAAAATTAAAAAAATAAATTAATTTCATAAATATTGATTCTTGATGAAAATCGTTTCATAAAATCATCTTATAGAGGTTTGTTCACAGACCATTTCGTATAGATTGTGCACTTGAACACAAAATTTGCTGGGATCATCTCTACAATCGATTATCCGTTGCGAGCCTTCAGGATACGCAGCACTGTCATAGAGGCCGCGATAGCGAGCCCTCGCTATGACGCCTGCAACGATCTGAGGATTATGGGGATGCTAGTAATTGAAGTCGATTCCAAAGGAAATTGAAGAGAAAGTGTGGAAACTGATAAAGACATGTTAACTGCTATGCAAGAGGCGCTTTTTTAGATTTGGAAAGAAATGCTCGGAACAAAATCCTCGCTCATTCTTCATTTCTGGCATTATCTCGTAGAGCTTAATCAGGATAGAACTAATACTTATTGTGTGAAGCAGAAATATTTTAATTGAAATGGCAAAACATGAATAGATCACAAAAGGAAACTGAATTTGTTACACCCGTGAAACAGTGAATTTTTGAATTCAAACTTCAAAATATGAACAATTTTCAAAATTCAGAAGAAAATCATTAGCACTTCGTGGAATTACGAAACGTGGAAAAATCACGCAACACTTGAAAATTACCTGGAATCAATGAAAATCTGCCAAAAACGGAATTTTTATAGCTTGAGTTGCCAAACTGTGATTTTTTTCAGTTGAACATTCAAAGTGTGGGTTTTTCACAAAAATTGAATTTACTGTGTAGATTGTTCAGTAGTCGTAGGAATTTATTTTTGAACATTCCTGCTCCCTTTAATCTCGTATTGAATTCCAACAAAACGGTGTTAGATTCGAAGTTTTGAAGTTTGATGCCTAAAGTTTGTGAAATTTCACATCTGTAGAAAAGGTCTTCTTAATTCTACATTTTCCTTGTATTGGAAAACATTTCGTAAAAACTTCAGTTTTACAAGAATTCCTGGGATTGCGGGGAGTCGGTGGTACCTGAGGATGCAATTAGGCGAGACTCGACGAGCATCCGGGTGTCACTAGCGCCAGCCTGCTGTGACGTCACCATAAATGCAAAAACTTCGGAATTTGTGAATTTAAAATAGCCCATGTGATAGAACAGAGAGCGGTGATTCCGAATATGTGACTTTCACTGCAAATAGATTACGATGAACAGAGTTACGGCGATGCGGCGCTTCCGACGCGACATCGCGTTTATTTCGCAGATTTTGAAGGCGGCACCGACGGGACTGTACATAGCCGTCTCTGCGTCTCTGACCACGAGCCGCTGGAACAGTTCGTAGTAGGCAGAAAAAAAATGGAGGGAGTTAGTTCTGAAGAACGAGTGCTCGTCTTAGTGTTGTCCTATGAGTGTGCTCGCAGTAGCATGATTAACATGCGGGTGGCGTCCACTAATCCATGGATTTCGTTGCAGTTGTCCGACAAATAAGGGATTAGACGAATGGGTAAAACATCATGTTCGAGTAGTCCCCACCTAAACCACGCTGGCTTCCTGCTGCTAATGATTTACTTGTACTAGGTAGGTTATTGAAACTTGCTGGACCTTTTTGCAGTTGCAGTTGCAAATATCAGCAATTGAAACACTCAGAATGCGCAGAACATCCTCGTAGGCACAGCGAATCACAGGAGAATTGACGAATGACTGACAGAGAAGTTGAAGAAGATGATGTGCGAAACTGAATGAATGACACGATGACAAAACAACTGAACGGGTGAACGATATCCGACAAGAGGACTTGTTGAAAACAGCAAAAACGGAACGTTTCTTGGAATTTTGGTGCAGTCTAAGATGATGACCGCTTTGGAGCTTAGATTCTCAATACAGAAAAAAACAACTCCGTTTTTTCGTCAGATTTCTTCGTCATTGCCTGGTTTTGAAATATTATGTCCATGATTACTGTGGCTCAGTGCGATGACTGTTGCCCAGTGCGCAAGTCTTCGCGCGTTCGTTTCCTCGCTAAGGCTGTCTTTGGCAAATAAGTGGAAATGGAGTGGATGTAGTTCACGTGATGACAAGAATTTGGTTATATCTAGGTTATGAGTCGGTTAACCTCGAAAACCGACAGTTGTTCGAATTCACAACTTTCTCTATAACCGTCGGCCCGGCGCTATCACTACGGCCTCAGGTTTTCAGCTCGCTGTTTGAAAGATGGGTAGAGCTGTGCGGTTCACTTCCGTTCCAATCCCCCTTCCGCGCATCTGTATCGAAATCCAGGAGGTCCACACCCCTGAGGTGAGGATCATCGATGTGCGGAGGTGGAATTTCAAGAATGTAAGACGGAAAAAGGAAGTGTGAAAGAGCACTAGAACGGAGAACGGAAACTTCCGTACAGCCCTATCGAGGGAAGGGAGCGATCGAAAAATTCAACGAAATTCAAATATCAATGAACTCACTTATTAGATTGTATTATTCATTGGCACCTAGATAAATAAGAAAGCAGTGGGTAAGAAAAGATGATAATGCCTTCTTCAGGGACATCTTTTTTCTTGTACAATCGCCTATGTACTGGTTTTGTCTTACACCTTTTCAAAACGGATGAAAGTGTACAGGCGTTGAAGAAAACGCAGCAACAAATACTTAAGTGATTGAAAAAGGAAAGGCCGCAAAACTACACTAGAATAGAAACTGAAGCAAAATTTAAGATTTCTTTGAAAACTGGCAACTTAACAAGTGACCAAGCAGCGAATTTCGAAAGGAAAGGGAAGAAAAATGGCATGGTAATCCTCTTATATAAATTTGAAAAAGAAAAACATTGAAAAGGAAAAACGAAAACTCTCCAAGAAAAGGTTCGGAAGAGGACAGGCGGGTAGTTGACAGCCGCCTGTCCTCCTTACAAACCTCCAACATTGTATGCGAGCATTAGCCGCACAGTGTACATATTAGCTTGATGCGAAAGGAATGGTGCCACTTTTCTCAAGAACATATAATTTCGCTTAGACAAAGCATTACATCCAGATATGATAATATACTTGTAGAGTGGAGAAAGCTCTTTTATTCTGTGAGTATAAGAGATTTCTCCAGCAGTCAGCAGACGTGAAATAATTGAAAATGTCCAGGAAACTCGTCCTCAACTTTTCAAATTTTCTGGATTTTTCCATCACACTACAGGCGATGCTGTCCAAAACACCTTCTTTGTATTAGTTCATGATGTCAGTACTTGCTCCATATGTGAGGTCTGGTACAACGGCTTCGCTGTTGCAGAAATGTGGATGACCACATTTTCAAGCATTTTCCTTGTTGTTTCTAGCATTCTTGATGGATGGTGCCCTCCAACCGGCTTTGCAGGAAGTACACCTTCATCAACACCTATCGCTATATTGGCTCCAAAGAGTCGCGAACTCTGTGCTGGAAAAGCGCATGAGACACTCAAACGTCCATTTTCTGCAACCCAAATTTCGGCCAAAATTTGCTTCCGAGGGCTGACTTGAGCTTTGATTATTTAATTGGAAAACTGTTGTGTAGTCATCGTATTCTTCAAGAAAATTGTACTATTTCTAACGCTTTTCCCAGCACCAGAAACTCCGGAAGAAAAAATTTGCCAAACATGACGACCCTGCTCATACGATGGTTGCTGCTAATTAAATTACCTCTATGGTTCGCTGAAGTTATTATTCATTAAAGTTGCGAAAGAAAACAGAGTCAACTCGAAAAAACGCCATTTCTTTTGCATCAACCTAATACTTAGGACAACCTATCGACTACATATGACGTTTCCACGACAGACTCCTCCTATTCGTTCCTCGAAGAGAGCTCACACTAGTACTGTATTCTTTTTTTCCTTTAGCACTGATGTTCCCTGGTGGTGCCTGGCACCCTAACAAATGGTGCTCGCAGTTGGAAGAGAGTCTTTGGGAAAAAAGGGAGTCCACGCTGAAAAAGAAGCACGGACAGCTGCAATTTCTAAAGTGAAGGATGATGGATGAATGATAAAGTGGGTGGAGTGAATCAACTCCTTCGTGGAAGATGCCATGTATTAGAAATTGGAATCGTAGATGATTTTGCAAGTATGTATGAGGAGAAGTCGCTCAGATGAGTGGAGAGGTTGCAGGACCATTATTGGGACGCTAAAGTAGTTATGGGAAAAAATGGCCTTGAGATGGAACATGTCGAGCTCCGAACTGAGAATAAATCGGTAACAACATAAATTACAACAACTAGAAAGCACTACATGAAAGTGAATGTAGTACGAAATTTGATCAAAACCAGTGAACGGATTTCAACGAGCAACTCAGAAAATGATGAGTCAATCAAACGTATTCTCTTTGAGAACGGCTACAACAGAGGGGAAATGACTACTTGGAGACCGTATTCGGCTCCAGATGGGATCGCACTGGTACTGCCGTACCTCAACGAACACCTTGCAAAACGTGTCAACGCCATAGTGGAGAGGTCACGGCTCCCAGTACGCCTGGTATTCAAACCCCCGCCCACCCTCAAAGAAATACTGACATCGTCACGATTGTATGAGAACGGATGCGAAGAAGAGGGGTGCCGCTATTGCACCGACCAGAAGATCTGTCACTTGCGCGGCACGGTGTATCTGATAAAGTGTAGAGGATGCGGTCAGCGATACATTGGAGAAAGCGGAAGACCACTGAGAAGGCGCTTGGATGAACATCGTCGAGCACTCGCCCACCCACAAGCCTACCCTAACAACAGTTATTCCCGGCACCGTACGACGGTACACACCCGAGATTCTACCCCAGGATTTGAAGTCGTTGTGCTGCACCGTCACCTCGAGGACCTCCTTCATAGGAAGATCATGGAGGCTCGGGAAATCAAACGGTACCAGCCGGAGATTAACAATAAGGAAGAGCTTGTTGAGGCGTTAAAATTAATTGCTTGACAACATCCGCTTAAACATCTTAGAAGTAGCAGTAGTGTTTCGTATAAGAGCCATTCCTCTAGATAACATCAGATATGGTAGTCGTTAGTTGTACGTTCACATCTGCTCCTCTTCACCTCTTACTCGGTTGGTCATGCATATAACAGTTGTTAACATGTGTTGCATTGCATATTGTATGTATTAAGGTCTGACGAAGGCGCTAAGCGCCGAAAGCTTACTCGAATAAAATACTAACGCAGAAGCCCTCATCGAACACTGAGAAAGAAGATAACAACTAGAAAATTAAATAGAGGATACTTAGAAAACATTAGCTGAAGTGATCATTTGAAAATGAACCCAGACCACATTTGTATTCGTTGTATCGGGCGTTTTTATGAAAAGACATGTAGGCCTTTTCTGGGAACTGTTCCACAATAAAACCAACTGTGATTACTTGTTGTTTTTATTTACTCACTTTGCTACATGGAAACACGCAATAGAAAACAAAATGTCAGTGAACGACTAAAAAATAAAGAATACATAGAAGTATACAGTATTTAAAAAAAAACCCTAATGCGCAAATTCAGAAGAGTCGAGCGCCTGTTTTCCCTGCTAGATCAAAGTTTTCCCTGGTTTCATTAAGCTGCTCAACTAATGTACTTTACTTTTGTCTTGCCCCACCCACGCTTACCCTGCCTTTTCGAGCCACTATTCATTTCACACCCACGGAACGCCTCTCGACCCATCTACACGTCGACTCAGATTTTCTCAACATAAAATGTAGAGAAGACCACAAAAAGAAAATTCTCTCCCTGCTTTCGTGTGACCCGGAGAGCAGAATTTATTCAGTAACAGACGAGCCATAGAGCTTATAGAAGAAATATTGTTATTGTAAACAAAAGGAGGTTAAGATAACACCAGAAAATGGAGTTCTACCAATTTTTCGGAACGCCAGCGGAAACCGGGAAAGCGACAGGAAATAGGGATGTCAAGTTAGGAAGTGCAGTGCGCTAAGCAGCTATTCGGTCCCAAGAGACATCTAAGCGCTGCACTGTCATGACAAACAGCCCTGTTAAAGGAAGGCTTAGCCAGCTCTCAATGCAGCTTTTAGGGATCTTACTTTGTTTTATGACATTCAAATTAAAGTGAGCCTCCAACGGAGGCTTCAAAAGATGTTATTCCATAGATGGCTGTAAATTTACTAATAAAAGTCTAGGGGCAGATCATTTTGAAGTTGAGGACTTGTATCTTAGTTTCCAATTTGTAAAACAACGCCAAGGGGCAATTTGCAAACTAGTAAAATCCATAGTACTTTCTCTATTGGTCACGATGTTCGCAATCTGCACCCCCCCCCCTTTTTTTTCAATAACCACCACTGCAAATTTATTTTCGAAAAAATAGTCCCTGTGATCAATGTACATAGGAAATCAATCGTTACTACACGTCTGAAAACGAGGCCGCGTCGCATTACCTGTGCGGCGCGGCAGACCAGCTCAGCGCAGTACCTCTAGAGCGCCATTGGGACTGCTGTCTTGCTAGTTCCTTCCATTGCTATATAGTTCCTTTCTGTATGTATATCCATATTCAATTATCAGCAACCTTAATAAGTTGACCGACATAAAGGATAGAGTAATGGAAGAAACGAGCAAAACATCGGTCCCAATCGCGAGCCACAGCTCTCAGCCGGATTGCCGCGCCGCACAGGTGGCGCGGGCAGCCTCACTTCCTGGGTGCAATAACGTTTGACTCCTGTGCTAATGCGTTAACTGCGTATCAAGCATAATTTAACCGTCGTCATGTCAATTTAGCCGTCCATAAGTATATTTGCTCTGTCAATTCAAACAAATTTTTGCCAGTGTGGAAACCCATTGCTTCAAAAAAATGCTGGAAATCCGATAAAATCCACTATATAGCACTACCAACTGTACGTTTAGCTAGGCAATTTTCGAAACTTCAATCCTTTTGTCACCCCAAAACCCATCAATTTTTTTTTCAAAAAGTCAAGCAAGTAGAATGACATCGAGGCACTGAAACTTAGTTTGACGCCCATAAAGCTCTCTCATAGCGATACTCAAGACCTTTCTCGGAAATGTTGCGAACCTCGCCAGCTCTCTGAACTGGGTAACTCCGTTGGGGTGATGCGGCTCCGTTAGAAATGAGAAGTAAATGTAAGCGTAGCAAGGCTCGTAGAATGAAGTCATTCACCCTAGACAGATGAGAAGCATGAAACTTCGCCTGGAATGTCCACGAGTCTTGAAAAATCCCAGTCATGGCTTCCTTTTGTTTCGGTAAACCCAGCCTGTTCGTGAACAAATGAAAAATTTGAGTCAATGAACGGAGATACCCACTGTGTAACCGAATCGGAACACTCGTGCAGCATCATTCCTTGCCTCTTAGAGAACAGCAATCACCATTCACAACGAGAATAGACAGAATTAGGTGTTTAGAAAGAACTTTTTCTCAGTAGAAGTTAACTGAGTTTCCTATTGTCCGTTTCTCTCAGTAAAGTTACCAAATAGTTATATTTTTCCAACTACGAGGTACCATAAATAAATTCATGAGTTGCATAATAAATAAGTTTGCAAGCCAAATTTATGAGGAATCTAACAAGTGAGAAAAGAGCTGTCTAGATCAAGATCAGGTAGGCGTAGCTGCATTTCTACAAAACAGTAGAGACATTGGTACAAGGTACTGGTCAAAATTTCATTTTAGCACTTGAAGCATTTCATCCATCTTCCACGAAGGTTGCTAAATTGGTAGCAGCTCATTGACAAACGGAGAAGAGATGAATTGGAAAACGACTGGACCCCAAAAAATGGAGTGGTACCAGGGAAAACGTCTTGCGACGTATACCACCTATGCCACCCTGCATTCAAGTTCATGCAGACGGATTTGATAGCGAAAATGGTTCATTATTCCAATCTTCAAGTCAAAGCCTAGAGCAAGACTTACCTGGAATACTAGGCGTTCTGTTGAAATACGCTCTTTCTTGCCTCTTCAGAATCAAAGAAATAATCACAGAAAGGATATGTCAGAGGGAAAGAGACAGGGAGGATGAAAAGGAAAGTAAGATAGAAATGGATGGTATTATAGACTGACAGTTGAAGATAGTACTCTCTCAGACGGAATCGGCCCTTCTGGGCGTGGGGACACATTACCGCCGTTGCACTGTCGACACCGACGGCGATGATTCAGAAGTGAGAAAATTATCGATCGACGGCCTGAAAATGCCCAGAAGCGCACTAGTGACTCATGTGGTAATTGGCTTTGCTGCTTACAATTAAAGGGCCGACGAGATCACGTTATTTTTGGAGGATGTTTGGCGAAAAACTGGTCTCCGCTTCATTAGTTGAATAATTAATGAGGGAGTCGGATGTCTAGAGAACTTCCAACGCCCTCGCAGCAGTGAACAGACATCCAAGTTGAGTAAATTATGTGGGTCTAGCGACATTTCAGTGCAGTTTTCTTTCGAAATTGCTCGTTGTACTTTGCTATGTAGGCGTAAGCATTCCCTGGTAAAAAGGAAGTAACAGCGGAAACGAATTATACGCTTTCGACGGAAATAGTGGCGGAAGTGCATTATCACCAGGTTTTTCCACCGTTAAGGATTTAGAGGTGCTTCTTCATTGAGCGAGAAGGGTTTTCCAAGCTATTTCTCATTTTCTGGTGGAGAACAGCGGTAAAAAGAGCTGCACTTCCCATTTGATTTCTATTGTTTTTATTGTTTACTTCACCGATGCACGAGAAGATACCAGCGGCACCAAATACTTTTCCAAAATTACTGGTTACTTTGCTGTCCAAGACATCTAAAGTGAGTTTTTTTCTTACGATTATCAGTTTCGTCTTTGTGAAAGTTTTCAACGAGTTTTCACTAACTTCACTTGCCGCAGGCGTCAAGGAGG
Organism: Ancylostoma caninum; assembly: GCA_037903475.1. NCBI lineage: Eukaryota > Metazoa > Nematoda > Chromadorea > Rhabditida > Ancylostomatidae > Ancylostoma > Ancylostoma caninum. The sequence continues at coordinate 419,203 of JBAJFG010000514.1, read as the reverse complement.
ACCGATCACGAGTACATAGTTCGTTCAGACGGAGGCAGAACGAACCAGCTGTTTTATCCTATTTTTTAATGGTTTTTTTCTATCTTTCTGCGGAAATTTCTCGAAAGACAAAAGCCCTTCCAGTTGAATGGGTGGATTTTGCGCACTAAATTCGTTAACGAGTACAGTTAATTTTGAAGGGCGCACCCACGATAATTTTCGTAGCCGAGATTTTGAGTTTTGGTCTTTTAACAATGGTCCCAATAATCCTGCAAATCTTGCACCGTAGTAAAAATTAGCATTCTCGAGATAAGGGTAATTTATACTAGCTGCGTGCGTCAATCGCGCATCAGTCGCACGCATCCATTTGCAAGGGATTTCCCATGAAGACCGGTTAACGCGGCATGTACATCCTCAATGAAAAAGAACGCGGGGCCGCCGCAACGCGGTAAACGCATGCGTCTGAGCTGCGACCGCGATGTGACTGGGCTCTATTCTTCAACATATAGGCGCACGCACTTCAGTCGCTCGCATTCAGTATAAATTACCCTATACAGGAATGTAGGTGGGTATCCGTTTCTCCCCTAGGTGAGTTGTAGCATGAAAATGATCGGTTGTTTTGCCTGCTACCGCTGCCTTTCGCTTCGATAAAACTTCGTCTCTACACCGATTTCCACCCATCATACCTAACTCTACTCGTTCCAACTCGGTCACCTTTTTTATTAAGGTCCGAGAAAGGGGCCTTCAGTCAGTGTATTCGTGTTAATCATTGCAGGAAGCCTAGAATTACAGCTATATCTTGGCGAACAAATTTTCCGTGAGTGCTGCCTTTAAGCCATGGGTGCCATGTCCGTGGAAACTCATGGATTGCACAAGTATACTCCAAACAACAAATAAAATGAATAAAAATGAGACTGCACGAATTCTGATCCATTTCCTCTAGCTGCACACTTTGCGGAACCATGAAAGGCTTTGCTGGCCAGAGTGATGAGGATCTTCTATGCGTTCATGTCTCCACCGAGAGTAGGATTCATGTACGCGAAACAAAGCCGAACCAAGGCTCAGTGCATTATCGGAAAGATATATAGTCAGTACTCATAGTTATGACTACATACCCAAGGATAGCACTCGGTTGTGACATCTAGGCCAGAAAAGGTATGTATAAATTCGAGTACTTCAACACATTTTCCAAGAGTAATCTCAATCTCCAAGGGACGATTAGATTTTTCAAGGAGTGGGGAGAGTTGTTTAATGGTTTAATGCTTCCCACCAAACTTCATCTTTTTTTCGATCTCACGGTACAGAAAAAAACTTAAAATCATCTGCCTACCATTTTTTCCACAAGTTTAGGCAAAACTGCCACGTATGTACCAGTGCCGGCCGCAAAAAGTGGGCGGGAGGTGGGCATGGGAAAAAGTGGGGTCTCCGCCGTTTTGGGAACCCAGACGCAAAATAAAATTAATGAAAACCTTAATTATAATAATAAATAATTAATGAAAATTATATTAAAAGTAATAATAAAAGTAAACTAATGAAAGTAAACTAATGCAAGATTTTTATATGTATTGTAAAGTAATCTCAAAAACCCATTCTCGGGGGGGGGGGCGCACCCCCCACCACTGCGACCGCCACTGCCAAGTACCGGTGGTTATTATAGTCGGAAACCCGAGATCGGGAGAACACGCGAATAATAACATTGGTGCTGGCTTTATTGCAATCGCCCGAAAGAACTAATCATGTTATATAAATTGAAGAGGATTATTTGCTGTTAGCCAGACATGTTGATGAGCAAAATTCGAATAAGGCGCCAATCTGGTAGGGTAACCTACCCAGCGCCTTTTGTCTGGTTTGCATATTTGAATTTAGAGCAAATGCAACATCCGTAGAAGCGGGTGCTAAGCGAGCTTGAACATCGGACTTAGTAGGGATGGAGACAAGGAGAGATACCCAGCGGATGTGCCTGTCCTAAACTCCAGTGCGGAAGAGAATTTAGCGGATTTTACGAAATAATGTGGGCGCTATTCTGCTCTATCACAGGATATTTTTTTCTATATGAGCAGGCGCATTGAGAATCAGGCACTTATTCATGCTGTAGGTTATAAAACAGAGCAATTCAACGTACATGTGACACATTCAATAGCGTCATTCACAGAAGAGCACTGCCCTTTTTACAACAGATAGCGTGCTATAATGCTGGCAAGTGCAGCCCATCGTAGCCAGCTCTTAACGGTCCTATGCAACGTTGAAGTGTCCAAGCATTGGACATAGAAAGAGGAAGCAGTCAAATGGGAAGACGATTGGGGATGCGTTAGGAGCTCACCACTTCAGGTGCATAGCTTTCTGGTTTGTGCAGACTACCGCCGGATGCATGGAGGTACAGTAGAAATCTTTCTCCACAAGATGAGAAGCAATAAGGGAGTAGTCGCTCTACAGGGCTACTATTTACTTCTCAACTCCTTCCGCAGATACGTACAGGTCTCCGAACCGGACAGAAACTGTTATGAAAAACACGGCATTTACAAAACACTTCGTCAACTGAGATTTTCTGCACATGCCATCTACTCGAAGAAGTGGCGTCATCCCTAGCGCCATTTGCCTCTTGTGTACGGATAATGGGCCTGGAATTATATACCGCTTATGTGCTAGACACAGGTATTTCCTACCGTTGTAGCGTAAATGACGAGGCCATGCTTCGTACATAAGGCATTACATGCTGGCCGACATCTTACCAGGGAAGGATACCAGGGGAGTCCGACAACTCGTAACGAAGTGTATGTACTCTATCATATGCTGTTTGTGATGCTGATCTCAAAATCTTTTTTCCTTTTTTGCTGCGGACCTGCCTCTATGAAGAGATACGTGGTATGACTCTAGCTTGCCCCACGCAGCCGAAATTTGGCCTACTTGTTAAATTGCGCTAGAAAATCGCAAAAACTTATCTCTATCCAAGAAGGCTTTAGAAGCATTAATTAATTGCAGATATCTGACAATTTCAGAATAGTTTTTGCGCACATTTCTAGCAGAATATGACTCAAAAGTCGGATTAGCTCAGTCTAGACAAGCCGAAATTATGTCAGGTAACTCTCCACAGAAAACTCCGCAGCAGATAAGGAAAACGGATCTGAGATCAGCATCACAGACTGCATGAGACAATACACATTTCGTTACGTGTTGTTGGAGCCCCCTAGTATCCCTCCCTGATTAGGTCATTACCTCACATGATCCCTGAATCTAACCAGTACCGCTACAAAAACAATTATGCCCTGAATTGTTATTGGCGCACCCCCATGCTGCATAAAATCTTTTCTATATATTAAGAGGTGAAGCTATTCCGGAATTCTCTCGCTTTTCTCTTTCTCGGGATGATTTTTTTTTCTGATTTGAGGTAGCTCAAGAGCAACGTGGCGCACAGGTCCGAGGCAGCTCTGGCTCGTAAACGAATAAACAAATAAACTCGCATCATTTTCCGCTACAATCTCCGTGAGTGACACGGCACCTGGTTTTTGCAAAAATGAGCACTAAACTTTTTACTCGATGAACAAATATTATACAGATAACAGAGAGCGACTGACAAATCTTGCATATTCATGAAGGCATGGAAGTATTTGTTTGCGTGAATTTTTTTAGAAGAAACAAACAACACCTAGCACGTGAATTTTTGGATGTGGAAGTCAAGAAGCGGCTAAGAGCAGTCTCAAGGAAGCGATAGGAGGACATTCTTGAGAGAGCAGTCTCAAGAAAGCGAGAGGAGGACATTCTTGAAAAAGTTCTGGAAGAACTTCGGTTAACAGAGGAAGACGCCCAGGATTGCATTTCCATCTAGAGGGACCCAACCAGCAGACAGTGCCTGAGAAATAACAACGAGTAAAAGAAGGCGAAGCATCAGCAAGTGATGTGGACAACACTTTCTTAAGTTGCTGCTGGTCTGTTCGAATAAGTTCAATCAGGAAAGAAGTATCCTGGGAATGACTACCATTCTTACGAGTTCGAGTCAACAACTCCATAGGCTTGCGCTAAACAAATTGGTACCATAAATCCTGCAATGAAACATGCTTGCCCGATCCCACTCGGTTGATTCATTTCAACAATAGAGAGGTCACTCGGTGGACACCTGGAATAATGAGTGCTTGTAAGGGGGCGAACTGTGTGATAGAGTCGATTAGCGACTGAACTTGGGAAACCCTCGCGCAACGGCTATGTATGTATTGCAAAAGTCATGAACAGTAGGAGGTAGGTAGTAGAAAGTAGTTAAGTTAAGTAGTAACAGTAGATCAGTGAAGTAGGAAAACGAGGTTTGCAGCGCTTTGCTGGATCAAACCGGTACTCTGTAGCAACTAATGCCTAACTAAACTAAAAATTGCCCCGGAGATATCTTAGTTTGTAGGAGAAGCATCTTGTGGATGTGATGACGATATACATGTGTCGCAACCCTAGTCCTTTGCTTCACCATATCAATTTTAAGGAAAAAACGACAAAGTTGAGGAAAATGGTCGTGATTTCGATCGTGAGTTTTTTAAAATTGCTATAGCATGAACGAAATAAGGTATGAAGTTCATGAAAGTGTCAGTAGCACGTCTGCTCACAAGATACTGTTCCGACGTTAATCCAAACATAATTGTATATAAGTTATATGTATAATTGAAATTGCGCTTTACATAATTATACACAAGTTATACAGTTATAATTGTGCATGCATAAGTTGTAGGGGTTAATCCGAACATATTGGTCCACAAGAATATGATAGTTTGGAAGATGTGAAAAACCATGCATTACGATGTATGTATGCAGACCTTTGTCTCTTTGAAAACTCATATGGTATTGTTATTAATGTGGATTTCTCGGAATGTTTTTACGAGCATATCCTAAGACTCACCAGGGTGCTCCTTGCATAATATTCTCAGCCATCTCAGCTACAAAAATACTGAGCTGTAATTATTAGCTTTTCTGAGCTAATATTTACAGCTCAATATTTCAATAATTCATAGTAATTTACAGCTTCCAATTAGAACTTCATTTTGTGCCACATAACTGTTAAGACGCTAAGATCCAGCAGGTAAGGGCTCAACAATGTTCACACAATTGCTGTGTGTTCTGGGCACTTCGAATGTCCTATCACAGCAGCAGCTGAATTTGCGGGAACAAGGATCTTAGGTTTCAAAAATGGGCTTTTCAACATGAACAACGTTTCCAGGCCATCATTTACTAAAGATGCGAGCGCAGTAATCGTCGAATAAATATGAAGTTCAAACACTCACAGAAGCACTGTATTTCAGGGTTTGCCAGATTTGAGATTCCCAGACAAACTTTCGGAACTTCCGCGGAGCTTGCCGATTTTCGGAACTTCCGCGGAGCCTGATTTACTACTAGAGCTCGATTTTCGGAACCTCCGCGGAAATATGACGTCACTTGTCGATTTTTTCGGAAGTTCCGCGCAGGTTCCGCGCAAGTTCCGAATGGAGACGCAGAGAAAAAAGTAGCTTCGGAACTTCCGCGGAGCTTGACACTTTTCGGAACTTCCGCGGAGCTTCGAGAGAGATGGAATGATCCAAGAAACTAACAGATCAAATGACATGTTTTTGTCCAATTTTTATAGTGATATGTTCTTGATTAACTTCGGCTAACCAAATAAGAAGCCGTGTAAAATACAAAAATTTTTACGCTATTTTTTCCTCGAAATTCACTTCGGGATGCCCCAATAATGACATCTTTAATGTCGAATTTCGGGTAAAACTCGTGTCAGATAAATGTACGCCTGGGATTATTCCCATAAATACGAAAATTTGACAGATTTTTACCAAAGAGGGATTTTTCCATGTTATCATTGATTTTGAAACCTGATGCGGATACGTAGCACAGTCAGAGGGCAGACCTGCTTGAAGTTCATCTTCAGAAAACATGGTTACTACATGCGCAATTAAGTGCTACGTGGTGGAACGATCTGTGCTGGGATTCATGATCCCACGATTTTTGGCATCGGGACGCCTGGAGGTGTTCATCACTCAATGTTGGACCATTTTACCTTATTATTCGAATTATGATTCACTCTATTATGCACGGATTACGTCACTCCTGTTCGATTTCGGAACTTCCGCGGAGCTAGTTCGGAACTTCCGCGGAGCCAGTTCGGAACTTCCGCGGAGCCAGTTCGGAACTTCCGCGGAGCTTATTCGGAACTTCCGTCGGGTCACCCGCGCAAGTTCCGAACAAGCTCCGCGGAAGTTCCGAAAGTTTGTCTGGGTTCGAGGGACTCCGAACTCGTAAGTTGTGAGGTAAGCCGAAGCAAGTGAAGTTCCTATGCATACGAATGCACTCTTGGATGGATGTCGGTGGGTCTCATCAGGTGAATACCATGCACGTTTCTGCTAGTTTTTGGTTGCTGGACCCCCCTCCCCTCCACCTCCTGTAATCGGTCGCCAAATTATTTCTAGTACTATTTTTGACTGCTTATTTTCCCCATTCAAATGTGAAAATTAATTTTTTATTGCCATTACTTTCAGAATTCCAGCATTTTTATGCCTGCTGATGAGACAGAGTAGAAGTGGTATGAAAAATTTGTTCCCAATATTACCTTCTCAATGTTAATGCGCACTCTACGTACAGCTCAGAGCCAAGGCAAGAAGGAAACCGTCAAATTTGTATGAAAATTTCATTTTATTGAATGATTTGAATACTGGGAGCCTTGGCGTTTTCCAAAAAGTAAGTGGATGCTTATTAGCACAAGCACGGATCGGATGAAAACACTCTGCCAAAGAGCGAGTTTTTTTCTTTCGTTATTACCATGTTATTACCTTTCTCCGCAATTTTTCTGGCCTGTCGACGATTTTTACTGTTGGGTAACGGAGCGCAGCACTACTATAGCAAAATGCGCAATTGTATCAAGCGAAAAACCAAATTTCTCTATCTAGTTTCTTCTAATTTCTCTCTCTCCAAATTTCAATAAAGTGACGTAAGAGGAAAATGCCTCTATTTCCAAAAATATTAGGTTGGTGCAAAAATAATGCGCGTTTTCATGCCTCTGACTCCGAACCTCACAACTCCTTTCAAAATTCAAATTTCAATTTTTTCAAAAGGCCTGTTATTATTGTAGTCCGCAAATCCTTACGAATAAGATGCATTTTCTTTGACTACCATACAATTCTGACAGGGCCTTCTGGAATCGACGGACTTGAAGTGAATTTGGCAAAAAACTTGTTTTGGCGCCTTTCGCTCCAGAACTAAAAACTCACGAAAATATGAATTTCGTTCAAAATATCTAAGATATTTGGAAAGGCCATGAAATTTGCTACAAAATCGTATACAACTTCCCATACTGATAGCTGATAAGAAGAACTGGAAGTTCCCTGTGCCCAAGATGTAGCAACGAAAAACGCGCATTATTTTTGGGCCAACCTAATACTTCACTCTGAACTTCGAATGTAGTATTCTCATTCAGAAACATTTTTGAAGGAACAAAGTTGAGGGAAGAAGGAAAACATCATGCGTTACCAGGTCCTTGAATATCGTTCTGATAGCTCATTCCAAACCAGAGACACGGATTCTAAACTTTTATCAATTGATGGCACAAAATTAATGGCGTGCTGTTTACATACATATGTGGCCACTCTATGTGCGAAATATAGAGCAGCACAGTTTTCGTAATTCAAGCCAAAATTTCTTTTTTAAAAATGACGAAAATGCAGAAATAATAATACCCTAACCGAATACGCAAACGAATGCCTACAAGTTGTGCATGAATTGTACGATAAGTAAGGAAGTAAGGAATGCAGCTCATAAGGACCATCCAAGTTTTAAATGGCGAGGTTAAAGGGTTCAGGCACATCTGAGAGGTTTTACTGCTTGCAAGTGGCCTCACCAAAGGCAAAACACAATGACGACAATTACGAGCATTTTGCGATTATGCTCAAGAACTAGACAAATGCACGAGTGTTCCCATATGGTCGATTTGTGTTCGCTCAGGAAAGCGCGGCTAAGTTGGAACTATGCTCCACTAACCCCAAATAGATTTTTCTAGCCCAGTTAGGGCTATTCTAGCTGTGGAACAAGAGAATAGTGAAGAAAGAGGAATGGTGGAAGCAGCAGATGCTGATAAATTGAAGCACTGAAAAATGAGATCCCATTGTTGAACACTTATGCACATGTGCAAGTAGCTACATCAAAGTAGAAAATTTATTAAGACTTGTTATTTTGAGGATATGTATCATTAGAAAGCAATAGACCTTAGTAGAAATGGTATGGTAAATACAAGCCCGCAAACTATTACGGTAGATAGCAAGGATAGTCACAATTGTACGAGAGCGTTGTCGTTCACGTCCTTGTGGTCTTCCTTCTCTTTCAGTGAAAGCTGTCGCCGGAACGATGAGCGGATGTTTCGCTTCGAACGTCGGATGGATCTGAATTTGTTTCCCTACTTCTGTGCACATCGCAATCAGCAGTATTTGAGGAAATAGACGGGTAAATAGCCGATTTAGTCAGGAAAAGTGAAGGACATTATCCATGCCAAGACAGGGAAGATATGTGGGGAAAGCTTCGAGACAGGCTGGGAACACAGCATTCAACATGCCTAACTTACCTGCAGCCTCGCTCATGAGTACCGTAGACTCCCCAAGATTCCTCAGTGATTTGAGCGCTGACTGCTTCCTCGACGGATCTCGAGAGTAAGAGTTATGAAGGGGTTCGATATAACTTTGAATTCCCTGCCACTACTTCTCTAATGAGGTGGCTTCTTTCTTCAGCGAGTGAAGTAACAAAAAAAGAAGACTTTTACTCCAGTAGGACGTGCCTGTTAGCTGTATTTATTCGTTTCTCGGCAAATGCGATGCTGTTCACCACAAGAAATCAACCAAATCCGGCCCCGAATTTTGCGCTCATATTTCTCAGTGTCATCGGATCCAATATAATTCATTAGAAGTAGATCCAGGATGCTTCGCGAAAAATTCCTTTCTGTCAGCTAAACAAACAGAAAAAAATCTACAACAACCGTCACTAGAGTGAATTTTCAGCGCCCTTATAAAGCAGCGGTTCACTCGAAACCTCGTAGGGACTTGGAATCTTCGAAAAATAAAACACTTCAGAAAGAGGAGATGACTTCACCCCAATATCCCTTGTGCCACGCTGCGTGTTTCTGTATGCCTAATGGGGTGATTTCTAGCGGATGAAGAACATTTTTAGATGTTGTCTTGTTCTTTGTTTACGAGGAAGCAGCAACCACGAAGCATATGACAATGTTATGAATCCCACTAAAACTACTCCTTTGCCTGTTGTCTCTGTGTTGCCGTATTTTTGGACCATCGTTCAAAAATAAATCATAAGGAGCCCTTTGAGGCTATTTTCGAGACGAATGAATCCAACGATAGGTTTCCAATAAATAGTCCTCGGGCTACTTCTAGCGACGCGATTTGGTTGCCGCAACTAGGTCTCGCATGAGCGATACAGTCGCGGCGACTGAATCGGGTGCTAGGGCATACTTCATTTAATGAATGGCGACGGCACTGATTCATTCACTGGATTCATCCTAGTGAAATTTCGATGTTTGAGGTTCATTCACACTTGTTTCTCTTACCTAGCGGAGACCCGCATAACCGGGCCATTGATTTTCTTGACATCCACATAACATTTTACCACCCCGTCACTACATATTCCCTACCAAGGAAAGGAAAATTCCAGTCATGGGGAATAGCAACCAGCTATGCACGTTTGGAAGTAAAAGTGCGACCTAACTAACCTATAAAAGTATGATGTATAATAGGTCGAAAGCAATTACGTCGAACTTATATTATACTGAACATAACAATTAAGAGAACTTCCTAAAGTTCAAGTTCTCAACAGTGCACATATACCATGTATTCCATCACACTAGGGACAAAATTAACATTCTCCTTCTGATGTCATGAAACCTTACGCTTGTTTTTCATGGTAATTTTTTGATGTGCCCAAGTAGAGTGATCTCATGACGGTTCTGAGGAGATTTGTAGAAAGGGCAAAATCTGCGAACTTGCACCTACTCCGCCTTTCTCACTAAAATAGCTGTTATCGTAACGTTACTAGTTGAAATTGAAGAGGCAATCTCTAATTTTTTCGCCGTTTCTTGCCGTTCACAGCTACTCTTGCAGTATTTTCCCTTCCAAGCTCCCTGCTGCCAGTTTCCTTTCGAGCGCCATTCCCCTACCCTTCACTGTGCAACCATGGTTGCAGTTTCACAACCCACTGTACACAAACGTGATTGTCAAAGGAGACATGAGATAAAGTATACGACTAGTGCTTTTTGAGGAAGCGCTAATCAAGCATTCGGTATACATACGTTAGGAATGGACACTGACACGGAGAGTTTACTCCAGAATCTCCAAAATATCGAGATACTCGGGCCAAATGCATTTTAAAAACCCTCATGCTAATTCTTGTCATAAAACGTTCATTTTATAGAAGATGGACCCTGAGAAAGAATGAACTTCAGGACCATAAATAAAACTCACTTCCTCGCGTATATAGCCTGCCTCATGATTCCGGCACGATTAGCCTCAAGCTGTGCTTCTTGAGCGCATTGCTCGAAGTATTCTGAAGACGCATTGGAATCCTCATGTATTATTGTAACCAAAAAAAGTGTCACATTACCTCGGAGCTTATGTACGTCGGGCATGATGTGCTCCTGCAGTTCAGTCATTTGAGCTCCAGTCATTTTCAGCGCCATTTCTAGGTGCTCCAAGGCCTTCTCGGCAGCCTACGAATGACTCTTTTCAGAGTGGAAGCCAGAGAACATAACTAAATTTAATAGGAATTTTTCTGGGATGTCACCTGTAACTGTTTCTCCGCTCCTATTCTCGCCATGACCTGTTCTCGCAATTCCGATTCAGTGAGCTCCTTCTGTTCGTTTATTTCCTGAAAATGTTTGAAGGTGCATAGAGGGCGTTCACCAGGATGTATGTCCAAGGAACCTTCAAGCTCTGCAGAAGTTCCTTCGTTTGACTGGTGTAATACTGCCGTTCCTTCTCCAAGTCGTGAGTTTTGTTCTCATTCATCCGGAGGCTAAAGAAAATATGTAGATGAGTGCTAGGTTGTTTGGGAAATGATGTCCGTTCGAAAAATGATGGCCGTTTTTGAACCACATCTTCCAAGGCGCGCGACTCAGCTCTAACATGAGATATTTCCTCAGAATAAAAACAATTTTTGTCAACATTTTTAGCTGAATCGCGCAATATTGTATCACTTGTAAGAAGCAGGAAATCAAAAACACTGGAGCCAACAAATTACCGAAGGGAGGCTGCTGAACGAGTTGCCTTTTAATTAGCCCCGATGTCGATAACTGGGTGGTAGAGTGTATCCAAAAAGTTGTGATTTGTGGTGTGAAAAAAAAAACAAATTATTATCTTTTTTGCAGACCAATACCATGTTGAATTCCTGTACATCACTATGATTGGTGAACAAAAAAACTTGATTAGAAGAATGAAAATGAATGCATGAAGAAAAAAGAGCTTTTTTTCGTCTACAGAGTTTTCAAAGGACATCTAACGTCAAACTGAGCCAGATTAATAGACTTCCGCTCAAAAATATAAAATCAAATGCATGATTGTTTTCCGTCGCATATGAAGGACGCTGTGTTCTCGTATACCTCCTAAATTACAGTCAGACAGGCGGCGTGGGTTGTGCAGAATTGATCTTATGGGTTGAATTACTGTGATGACACTGAAACTGTGAGGGTGTTCAGAAAGACACACATGGAACATGATCAGGTCAATTATTGGTGTGAATCGAATATTGATTGACTCACAGTGTCTCGATCTTCTCCTTTTCTACCATGATACAGTTGGTTTTCGTCTCGATCTCTGTCAGCCGATTCTTTAGTTGACATGTGGTCGTCGAGAGGTTCTGATTCTCCAGTAGGAATTGCTCCCTCTCGCGGAGGATGCTGTGAAGCTGCTCTTCGATCTTCTCTTTTTCGATGTTCAACGACTAGAATCTTAATGTTTCGCATTTGTGAGGGGCACAGATAATAGGTCTTACCTCCATATTTGATTGTAAATGCTCCGTTTTTGAGTTCAGAGAGATCTTCTCTTGCTCCAGCGTCATTTTGGTCTCGTTAGTCACTTTTAATTCACTATAAGAATAAAAACAAATTCTTGTCTCCCACATTTGTATATTTTCACACGTGAATAAATCATTACTACCTAAATAGGAAGTAGTAATCATTCCTTATTCTTACCCAAGAGGTCTTGACTTTCCATTTATATATTCTATAAACAACACCGCGGAAGTTTTCGTGTTTGAGAGATACTCTTCTCAGTGTTGTGAGGTAAACATAATTGATATTCAAGCTCAGATGCGCGAAACCCAAAGGAAATACAGATGCATATGCATAATGTGTGGGCGTGGACGAGTTTTCCCCCTAGACTTTTGTGTTTGTGAGGGGTGATTCCGCGCTGAACGCTGAGCAGAAGTGGCCGTACGTGAGTAAACTGATGCGTCGTCAAATTTCGGAAAAAGGGTACGTTTACGACTCTTACCAGAACACTAGTGATCCGTCAGTCTCTTCTGTAATAAATTTCCTATAGCCTAGCCTAAATCATCAGCTGCGTCTAGATTCAATGCAGAGTCCAATTCACAGCTCCGTAGAAGGTAAAAATCCACCAAATCCAAAAATTGCTCCGGAATATTCACCCTACTTGAAGACCGCAACACCTTTTTCCCCTACTATTCACAGCAAGTTCACTTTTCAGGCCGAGTTAAAGGCGGTTTCTTACGTTCAGGATTTTGATCCTTCGGAAATTCAATACCGGCGCACTGAGTATCAACAATGCATTCGGAGTCGAGGAGCCAAGTTACCTCTTTTTTGTGACGTAATGAGTTAATCTTTCATGTGTAGTAAGATCTCATCAATTAGGTCATCACTGTTGCCTTTAAAGGCAGCACCCACGGAAAATCTCGTTGCGAACATTCCGAATGTTTTGAAAAACCCAGGACTTAGGTAATGCGTAATGAGTCGCGTTGAAAGTGTCCTTTTACTTACTTTCAGTGGAATAGCTTAGGATCAGACGGACTTGTTTCTCGGCTGATTGATTGTACGTTTTTTCTCGGTGGCACTCGGTTGCATCAGAGCACCAGAATCTTTTTGGGACGGGGCATCAGAATCTTTTTTGAGCACCAGAATCTTTTTTGGGGGAAAGTTCGACCGCCTGCTGATCTGTTTGCCCAACCATCTCTCTTTTCTAGTGATTTTCCTCTTTATGTCTTGGGAGCTAATCCGATTTCCCTCATTTTCTCAATTTTTTTGTTCTTGATAACTAGGATCCTATTGCATTTGCATTTTAAGGCTATTATAGCTGTTTGACTGGTGTTAGCATAGTTTTCGACAAAATTCCAGTTTTCCCTAATTTCTGTTATGGTACTTCATGATGTTTTGGTTTTTGAATGACCTGTTTTCTAATGGGTGTTAATCTCGCAACGGTTATTTCTTTTGCAACGGTGCGGAGAGGCCACAATTCATAAGAAATGACCGATTTTGGCAAAATCCGGCTGGTGATAAGGACGGCCTTAACGATCTTTTGCCATCGTTCCTCATCCCATGGCTCGCGCAACTCGACCACATCTGACGAAAGCAACCTAATTATGAACGTCTACAGGCAATATTTCAATGCGAATTGAAGGTTTTGTCCTTGAAAAAAGTGTGGAGCACCCTCAATACCTCCGAAATATGCTGAGATCTTGGAGTAAGAAATTTCCGTGGGTACTGTCTTTAAACACTTCGACTATGAACACCTTGCCTTTGCGCCACTTAGCCCCTGCTACAGCTTCCTTTTGAGAAGGGCATAATGTTTCCCAAACCTCCTAGTTTGATTCACCCAGGATTTTTAATGATGAGAAGCTGGAAGGTGTCTGCTCGAAAAGACCCGGTACTATGCAGCTTCTCTCCTAGCTCGGAATGGAGACATTTTTCATGTTGACTCGTGCTATTTTTTCCTTCTAGCGCTCGTTCATTAAAAACCTTTCGAGTTAGAGGCAAAGATAAAGAGATTGATTTTAGAATGAGCGATTCACGTCATTTCAAAGAAAACATACCGTTTTCAAAGTAGTGTTTTGGCTTGTCATAACAAATGATATTATTCAGGGCTCAGATATGACGACAATTTTTTCCCTTTCCGGTTCACTACCTTATTACGTAATAACGAGTCTAGCGAAACGAATTAGGGATGACGATGTAGTTCATGAGGACATGTTTCTAGACGGTTTTAACTACATTTAACTACATTTTTTGTACGAAATACTATCTCGAACCAATACTCGAACAATTCAAAATTTTCGTTATTCGAATAATCGAATGATTCGACAAATGCCAAAGTTCGGTAATTCGAACTCGATAGTTCGATTATTCAAATAATTCGAAAAGTTGGAATAATCGATTTAAATAATCGAATAATTCGAAAGACAAAATTATTCGATTAGTCGAACATTTGAATACCTGAACACTCGAATAAATAGTCGAATGATGAGTTTAGAGGAATTTCGCTACATGTTATGTTCTATCCTCAACAACAATCTCGACTGAATGTTGGCGACAAGCATCAATCTTATTATTGGTTGATGAAAAAAATTAAATAAGGCTAAAATGCCTCCTAAAATTGACAGAATTAGTTCTGTATTCAATTATCAGGGGCTTGTTCATCTCATCATCTGAGTGGGCTATTTTTTAATTCGTGTTATCCTTTTCAGCACACTCTTCGTCAAATTTAAAAGATCTACGAAATCACAAGCTCATGCCCATGTGTCTTGGTACGGGAGCTATGTACACATGCAAATGGGTTACCATTATGGCTATTGTCCAAAAGAATGAGAAACTTGTAGTGCATTGTCGATACTCAAAGCGCCTCCTCGGGTATTTCAATATTTCAACGTATGTATTAAGAGCGGGTTTTTTTTTCTAAAATAGCCTAACCGGATCCACTGCTGTGATAAGGATGCGCCGGCGCTCCAAAGTGGGGGAAAGCGTGGGGACGGGTCCAGCGGTGTGATAAGGGTGCGCCGGCTTCCACAAGTTGTGGAGTCGGGCGCACTGCTGCTACAGGAGTGCGCCCGCGCCAATTAGCGATGAAACACTACAATTATAGATAAGTGCGTTCAGCAAGCACGCGTCTATTTCATGAAGGACAGACCCAGTTCCACCTCTGACGCTTCTCAGACATAGGTTAGAGCATGCTTTCGTGGTTTTGCGTTGTCTATGCGGCATTTTCATTCAAAGCATGCCTCTTGCGTCAGCTGTCTGTCAAGCGAATGTTTTGGAAGTCAGCAAAAGTGGAAATTATGGCTAGCAATCGCCACATTACATCTATATATGAATCACAAAACCATTCTCTCAATCGCATCACATCGCTCCACCCCGGACACCCAGTTTAAGTTCCTTCTAATATGCTCGACGCCTTCTAATCTCTGCTGGTCAATGACCACCATGTCCTGTGCCTTGATTTACCCTACCTTTTTGCTATTTGATGGTGGAAATTTGTCACGTTCTAAATTCATTGAAATGATGTTCTTGTCATAGCATTTTCGCTGTTTTTCGTACTCCAGAGGTTTCAGAAAGCTGGAACTCCAGGTGAAAAAATCCTCAAATGTTGTGAAGAGGGCGTTCCAACCGAATAGGGAACAGATGAAGTGTCGGGCAGGTATGCCTTTCTCTATGAACCGAAAGACTTACCACTTCACCACTAAGCACACGTGGAAACATAGAGGTGCGCTCAGATTTATAACTCCTTCAATCTTCCTTTTTTTGTAGAATCAAATAACAGATTTAGACTCAGCGCCCCCAACTTCACACAGCGATAGATGCGGCAGAAGTCTTTGGACACGCATAATCGCTCGCTAAAAACTTACAAAAGAGCAACCGCTAAAATTTAGTGGTAATTTTTTATAGCCAAGTTGTGCGCACAAATATTATTTTTGTTATTAAGATACGCTCCTTTCATAGGTATACGGGCTGTAGAAATTTCAGGTGAGACGTGGACTCTGGCACGCAGGTAGTTAAGTTACAATACCCGCGCTAACTTCGTTAAAAAAGAACACGCGGCACGCGAAGTTGCGTTCTTTTCGTTCCATCGTTATAACTACGTTACAACTTAAGGTATTGCAAAATAAAATTGATGATAGGAACAGTATTTCATCCCTCGTCAGTCCCATGGGACGATAACTAGGAGTTTTCATTTTCAGCACGAAATTTTGAATGTTTTCTATTCGCCGCAATTTTGCCGCATGTCGCGTGCGGCGAAGCCCGCGACAAGTCGTGCGACGACCTAAAATTCTGCTAAAAAGTACGTTTTCCTAGCTTTCCAGTGCGATATCATTACAAAACCAAACAATCGCTGCATCTACATGACCTTATTTGTTATTTCCGTCTGAAATTTTGGGTGTTCTCATTTGCAGTTTTAATAGTTCTCTCCTACGCCCTTTCCGTCCATTTCTACTTGATGTCAGAAATGAAAAACGGGAATAGGAAGTAAGAGCTAGACGAGTTAGGTGTAACATCTGACGGTGGTGTTAGCTCGAGCAAATTCAACGTTCATAAAATGATGCTATAGACGTTGTTCCGTGCTTGCAAATGTATGCCCTCTGACTTCTGCTCTGCAGCGACCGCTAGAACGTGAAAAAGAATGTTTGGAATCGTAGAAATTCTGGTAAAAACGCAAGTATAACGTTTGCTGGTATGTCTGCCTTACAAATAACTAAGAATTCGCGATAGTGGTGATCACTAAAAATTTCGAGAAATTTCACGAACTTGCAAATTTAGGGTTACACAGATCCAAATTTATGAAAGCTGATACGCTCCGACTCTGCGAAATAAGAGTAGTATTTCTTTGCTATGGAAATCTAGAAAAAAAAACAGCAAATTTCATTTCGGCGCACGACTTTGAGATGTGGCAAGTACGAACCTTCACATCCGTAACCACTTCGGATGCCTCATTCGACACGTCATTGCACGGCCCCCAGAAGGGGAACTGAAGCCTAATTCCCGAGGGCAATACAGAATTTTGTATACTTGCAAACTACGAAGAATTACACAATGAACCCCCGCCATCGTTTAGATAGGATCTTCTGAAAATGCGAGAATAGTCAAGTAAACTACGAAATGTGCAATCATCAGCTTTTATTCACTGTACAAAAAGATTTTATGAACTGGGGACCCTGCCATTGGCCTCACTCTCGTCTTGTCTTATCATGATCCAAAAACTGGCAAATTTGGATTCAATCGATTTTTTCCCATTTTTCACCGCCGCCGATCTATCTTCAAATACCGAGATTAGACGGCTGAGGGGACAGCTCTGAGGCAGTGAAAAATGGGAAAAAACGATTGATTCCAAATTTGCCAGTTTTTGGATCATGATAAGACAAGACGAGAATGAGGCCAGTGGCAGGGTCCCCAGTTCATAAAATCTTTTTGTACAGTGAATAAAAGCTGATGATTGCACATTTTGTAGTTTACTTGAGTATTCTTGCATTTTCAGAAGATCCTATCTAAACAATGGCGGGGGTTCATTGTGTGATTCTTCTTAGTTTGCAAGTATGCGAAATTCTGTATTTCTCATAGAAATTTGGCTTCAATTCCTCTTTTGAGGGACGTGCAGTGATGTGCCGAATGAGGCATCAGGAGTCGTTACGAATGTGAAAGTTACTATTTGTCACACATCAAAGTAGCGCGCCAAATTAAAATTTGCTGGCCTCTCTTTAGATTTTTATGACAAGGAGATAATACTTTGATCTCGCAGAATCGGAGTTTCTGATCGATTATATTTCTGGAACTGCGGTGCTCTAAACTTGCAAGTTCATGAAAATTCTCGAAGTTTTCAGTGATCGTCGATGTCGTGAAACCCTAGTCATTTGTGAGGCTGGCCTAACAGCAAATGCCATACTTACATTTTTACTGGAATTGCGATGATTTCGAACCTCTTCTTCAAGTTTTAAGAACTGTTGCACTGTAGTCCTCTGAGGGTACACATTTGCAGGCACGAAACAACCATTACAGCTTCATTTTCTGAAGGATGAATTAGCCGGAGCTAATACAACATTCACAACTCTCTCACTCGACCTTTCGTTCTTCACTTTCTACTTTCAGTTTTCATTCCTGACCCCGAGTAGAGAGGAGATGAAAGGACTTAGGAGGGAACTGTTCCCGCAACACGTGGGAAGAACTCCAAAAATTTAGGCAAAAACAACAAATAAGTTCTTGTATGTGCAGCTCTTGTTCGTTTTTAAAATGGCATCGCAACAGAAGGGTTCAAAAACTTGCCTTTTAGCAAATTTTTAGGCTTTCAGCGATTCTTCGCGGGCTTCGCCGCGCGCGCGATGTGCGGCAAAATTGCGGCGAATAGAAAACATTCAAAATTTTGTGCTGAAAATGAAAACTTTCAGTTCGTGCCTCATGGGATTGACGAAGGATCAAATACTGTGCCTGCCATCAATTTTATTTTGCAGTACCTTAGGTTGTAACGTAGTTATAGCGATGGAACGAAAAGAACGCAACTTCGCGTGCCGCGTGTTCTTTTTTAACGAAGTTAGCGCGGGTATTGTAGTTTTCCTATCCCCACCCCACCCAACCACATCTCTATCTATTTGCGAAGAGAACCCAATCGCGCTACACGGAAATTTCCTCCTAAAGTAAGGACTCTTCTGATCTGATATTGGAATTAATATTTTCAGTAATATTGTTAATCCATCTGGGTCCAGTGGCGAAATTGTCACTTTTTTCCTACATCCCCTGGCAAGCAGCTCTAGCGTCCGGCATTGGTAGATATGCTTCTCTCGTTCCTTTGATGATGCGCAGCATTTATATCAATTAAATTCCTTGAGAACGGCTAGTAGTATGAGAAAGATATCACACCAACGCGTCCATAATAGTATATGGATTTGCTGCTAGTTAAATTAGTTAAGTATTGTTTACAAAGTTTAAGTTTTCTGATCCTTGACTGCATACTTCTGCCTATAAATTTTCTCATCTAGTAATTCGAAAACATCTTTGAAAAATCTAATAATTCAATGGTGGAAGCAGTTACACCTCCTTTTCATTTCTTTCAGAGCTCGTATGCCGAACTCGTCCTTTTTGGAGGACTGATAGGTGTAGTTGCATATTATTTGAGGAGCTCCCCTCCAAGTGGCTGACTCACGCAGGTTGCAACTACAAGCTTGTTCCTTCATTATCAAGCGTTTTCCCATTATGTTCTTCCCCACCGATATAAGCGCTTTGCTTGGTTTCCTTTTAAATATTGTACTCTGCAGTATTCGCAGAAAGAAAGGTTTGTAGACTGTCACATTCATTTCCGTTATAGGGACAATGTCATCAGCAAAACGGAGATGGTGCAGTCACCAACCATTATCTTGCACTCTGATGTCAGCTACGTCAGCTTTCGCATGACGTTCTCGAGAGTGGTGCTGAATAGATTTAGCGAAAAAGTGTCGCCTTGTCGAACTTCTCTCTTGACGTAAATGGTAATGTTGTGGTGAAATTCTGAGTGCGGTGTCCCGTGTTCCTATTCAGCTCATGGAAGCGCTGGGTAACCACGCGTGGTTGTTCACAGATTACATGACCGGTTCTGTTTCACTCTGTGAGTCAAAGGCCTTCTTCACGTCGATGAACGTGAGAAAGAGTGGCATCTGCTACTCTCGCAATACTTCGACGATTTTCACAATCACGTGAATGTAATGAATCTTTTTCTAAACGCTGCTTGGCACTCCTTCATCTAGCATTCCTTCGTTCTGCTGGTTTGGTCTACGGCATTTCGACGGGCTATGCGGAAGAACAGACAAGCCCATGTGTTGGTAAATGCCTGTATTGGATTATTTATGTATTCGTGTTGGATATCTCCGAACCGGGTGCTTTGCAATTCTTTCCCGACTTGATTACATGTGGGACTTCGCAAGGAATGATCTTCAGAGTGTCCATCTTCCCTAAAGTGATATGTAGGAAGGTAGACACGGCTGTCAACAATGACAGAGTAAAAGTCGTCGATGACCCTCTCCATTACTCTTTTAAATGAAAAGATTCATCTGTGCACTGGGACAGGATCACCCTGCAGTTGGCGAAGTAACTTCAAGCGTTGCGAGTGCTTTTTCCTCTCTCTGCTCCCTCAACCTTCACTGCAGCTCGCGTCGAGGTCCTTCTATGTTCATTTAACAGTTTTGCGAGCTAAAACGTCAACTGGTGACTACCTGCGTTCCACGGGGCACCATGCTGTTGTATCAGCTCTAATCAGCTCGTTTTCTCTTGCCAGTTTTAGTGCTTTAGACTTATCTGGCACTGTCTTAGAGATGTGGTTTGGTTTCCCCGACTGCGTTCCTTGTGATTGCTGCTGCCAACTGTATCTTCCCAAAAACTAGCTAGAGAAGTGGAGACATTCTAACTGATAATACCCCGCTTTGTGAGTTCCGTGGCTTTCTCTGCTTTGCGCAGGAAGCAAAATTCTGCACGAAGATGGCGGTGGTATAGTTCGGGGTAGAACTGCGAAGCAACAGCGACCTCAGTTAGACAAAACTTGATACTGACGATGATGCGATCAATTTCTTTATGGCAGTGTTCACCGCGTGGCCCCCACGTCTAAGGAAAAGAACTTGACTTCTGAAATTACGAGTTAGCTCAGACGGTCGCTTTGATAAACGTGGAGAGCCTCTTTTCAAACTCGCTCCACTGGATATATGGAAGGATCACTGACACTCGCTCGGCCTATTCGGAGATCAATGGGGGACAGGAGGGAGGTACAGGTGATGAATGTCGTCTAGCATCTCGAAAATGTTGCTCAATTGAAATCGTATAAAGGGATTGCACACGAACCATCAAACTCTCGGAATAGTCTGAATACTTGCTGAGCATCTCCAGAAAAAGTTGGATGACCATGCATCAATATAGTTGCTTCATAATAATGCAAGAAGACCAATTAGGAGAAAAAGAATGCGTAGGATCCAAGCAATATTTACACTTCACTCAGAAACTTCGGGGCACCGGTGCCGCCCCACATGAACGCAAATCACGGGAACTTTCTAGGACTGGCACCAATTGTGCCCCAGTACGTGACACTTACTGTACTTGGCGTAGGTGCTGTCCAGGGACGGCATTTATGCCATATTGTTACTATTGTTTAAAGGAAGTGCCCTATAAAACTGCCTCATTGCCACTGCATTCCGTGTTTTTACGACAAACTCAACCACTCCATAAATAAGGATAGTCTTCAAAGATGAATCACCGTGTTAAGGGAAAATAAAATGGAAGAAAACGGAAAAAAAAGGAAAAGAGAAGCGAAAATCCTACTTCTTCACGTTTTGGAGATCATCTTTGAGCTTTTTCGTTGTTCGAATCAATTTCTCTCGTTCACTCTCAAGCTCCGCCTTTACACGTGTCAACTCCTTAATGAAGAACTTCTCATATATATTCTCTTATAGTAGAAAACAAGCTTCCTATCGACTCGGTGAAATTGTGCAATTGCACGAAAAACACCCACAGCTGCTTTGTCGTGCTCTTCTTTCCGTGCTTTGGCCTCCTGCTCGAGTTTCTCCTCATAGGTCTTCTTTTCTTCGCATAGCATTACTCCACGACTTTCCAGCTCACGAATCATCGTCTCGCCGACTAGCGTGTTTTTGAAAGATCTAAAAATTCAAACGTTATTGGTAATTGAGGTAGAAGAAAGGCTACTGTTGACAACTAACATTTTTGTTGCACTTCGGAGCGCTTTCAGCCACTCATCCTGAGTTTTGAAATCTGGCGCAGCGACTATGATCGCCGACGGGAACTGTGGGTGCGCGATGAGAAGGCAGTGCTTCTTGCCGACGTCGCCTCCGCAGACTATGGAGCAGCCTATCAGCGGGATGATGCCCTGAAAAAAGTGTGATCGCTCCGTCAATCAATACCTATTGCATAGCAGCCATACCTTGGGATGCAAATCGATCCTTCTCGTCTTCTCAAACGTCTTTTTGAATCGGGTGGAGTAGTAGATTAGGAAGCACTCCTTCAGCACAAAGAATCTGAAGGCGATCAATGATAAGGTTCTGCATTTTTGCCCTACGCTACCTATACTTGGAATTAAAAAAGTCGAATAATTTAATCGATTTAATTTAAAATTTAGGGCAGATTCGAAAATGCGAGTGTTCATTCATTCATTCATTCATTCATTCATTCATTCATTCATTCATTCATTCATTCGTTCATTCATCTACTACCTTTCTCAGAGGACGTATGAGAAGTGAAAATATGGGAAAAATATCTATGACAAGGGCTTACAGCTTCGCTTAGCTTTCATCCAGGGCTGTATTGCTTCACTTTTTTTTAGAACTTTCGAACTTTTAACTTGTTCAAAATCAAATTTGGATGTACACCGTACGTTATTCAACTCCAACTATAACGCAATCTCACCTTTTTGACCACTTTGCGGGCCTGTTTTTCTTTTTATACTTCTTCAGTAGCGTCCCGTAGCACTGCACTCCGAGCATCGGCCCAAGTTCTTCGCTGGTCGTCTCTTCGGGTGTCATATCGTAGTGGTTGTCCTTCTTCTTGCCGAGGTTGGAGAACTGCAAACGCTCGAAGATTGGCCGATTTTGGGCGTATGTATCAAGCATCTTCTTCTGTGTGTTCTCTTTCTATAGTTTATTTCTGTCACCAAAATAACACGACTAAAACTATAGAGGGGTAGGCATGAGAAATCAGAAGGAGGGATCTGTTCTCATGCTACTCACTCTGTACCGTACGATCATTTTGCACCATTGCTAAATGTATTAGGTGGATATGGTTTCTTACAAAATTATTTAAAACGCTGTATGGTGGTTTTTTTTTCAAGGAGATGAACACAGGTGAATATCTTAATCAAGTCTCGTCTACGCTTTGATACGGTCACAGTGGAGGTATCGTAGGATATTGGAGGAAAGAAATGAGAATGTGGACGACAGAAAAATAGCAATGACATGAGAAATAACGCTGATATTTGTGTTCACCGTTGAATAACATACAGACTTTCAGGAGATTTCGTGTGAAGGTGTTTTCACCATACATTTACCTCTCACAACCATATCAAAATGGAGTTCCATCAGAATTGAGTACGATCCTGTGATAAGTGCATGAAATGATCACGAGCAAATTTTGCGAAAAAAAAATTTCCTTCAGGTTTTGAAACAGAAGGGAAGGAAGTGTTAGCTCTGAGGATGGATTTTTATGTATGTACAATACTGCTCCTAATCCTTGCAAAAAGGACGCGCGCGACGCACTAATACGTCGCAAAGCGTCTCCCCTTCCTAATTTTCTTAGAAATAAGAATATATGGATTCTCTGTGTTACAACGGATCACATGATTCATTA
Organism: Ancylostoma caninum; assembly: GCA_037903475.1. NCBI lineage: Eukaryota > Metazoa > Nematoda > Chromadorea > Rhabditida > Ancylostomatidae > Ancylostoma > Ancylostoma caninum. Next base: position 395,922 of record JBAJFG010000514.1, on the reverse strand, counting down.
ATTTTTCAATATTATTCTCTATACCGTCAAAAACATCGCTAGAAATTTAAGCAGACTTCCTTGTACCTGACCGCCTTAATCCAGAGTGATCAAAATACTATATCTTTAATTGTATTCTCTGCAGAGTAAAAAGCACGACGTTGAAAAGTTCATATACCTTAAGATTCGCCATGGAATGCACAATTTGGCTTTTCAAGAAAAGTTGGAATTGGTTTCATTTTAGGGATGTTATGAAAGAGCGACGCTTTGCGACGGTTTGACGCGTCGCGCGCGTCCTTTTTGCAATGATTAGGAGCCGTATTGTATAAGTAAGCAATTACTGCTTTTGATAGGTCCCTTTTGGCTTATGAGAATTGAGGTATTTGAAGAAAAAAAAACGTGAATGTTCCCAGCAGTACAGCGTTTTAGGTACTATAATAGTGCATTTCATTTGCTCGCTTCCAATAAAGTCGAAACAGTTTTTTTGTCAATCGCCCGCATAAGAATAATGGAAAATTAGAAATCCATTAGTGGATTTTACTGCAATCCGCTTAATTTGCTGTGTAAAAAGTAGCGCTCACTACTGTACAGGCTCTCTCTAGCACAAAGATTTGCCACGCCTACAAAAAAAGGATGGACGCTCTACAGTGGCTTTAGCGATCCTCTCTTAAGCAATGGCATTACTCTGATTGTTTTCATAGGTGGTGAGTATTGTTGAGTATCTCTTACATTTCAGGGAGTGTTTTGATGTATCGGTTCTTTCTTCTATTCCATGCAAATTGACGATGACCAATGTTATCTCATATAAGCCTTATAATAAGAAATAATGACTCGATGAAAATTTCTAAGAGCAAGCAATTCGTTGATAAGAAATAAAAAAACAAAAAAAAATGAAACCAAAAAAATACGTAATTCTAACAAGTTGCAGATAGAAATCTCGCTCTCCCAAAATATTTCTTGCAAAATTTAGTTTGGTGATTTCTACAGCACTTTGAGTACATTCGACTAGCACCATCCAGGAAAAATCTGCTCCAAAGTGCTCCTAGAGGTGCCCTTGAAATGGGATGACATTGTTCGCGAAAATCATACCCTCTTTGCACCCTTACACATACTGTTTTGGTTGCGATAGGCTACAGTTGGTATGATAGCTCGCAAATGCTTCTGAATCTTTGTGCAGAAAGCAAGAAGTCTGATAAGCTGACTATAATTATCTGCATTATTCAGCATACTAGCGGCATTTTGCTGTTGAGCGTTCTTGCGCTTTAACCACCGAAACTCTGTAGAAATAGCTGTGCAAAATAGGCGAGCAAGATTTTTGTGATGCTAGGAAATACAATAACCTCCTCAGCGAAGTTTGGACAAATTTTTATGAGATTCATGGAGATGTCTGATCATAAACTCACCTGCCTGGTTCACTAGCCTTCATCTCGGCTCTGCTGGGAAGCACAAAAACTTACTATTGGTAACTAATCTATACTACAGGGTGAGCCATAAACACAGTAACATAGAAAAATGTATGCCGGAAAAGAATATATCTGTAATTTGGAACATAGTTATAGTAGTTGTAGGAATTATGTTTATTAGGTCATATTTAACATAAGGCAACCTTTCACCTCGAGCTATCCCCTGTTAGCTTCGATACAGGGTTGACCGCGGCGCGCAAGTAGTTGGGGTTCAAGTCTTAAAACATTTTTTAAAGCGCTTGCTTAGTTAATCCAAATTCCGAGGAGGTTATGAGCGAGCCCTGGTCTCGGGTATCACCAAAGCCTACTAACCAAAACGACTGAGACCCAAAGAAATAGGTGGTCAAGTCCTGAATCGAACATGGCTTGTGGGCCGGAGCATTGTTGCGGTAGAACGTTGCGAAAGGACATTTCCTCAACTGAATTTAACTTCAAGGCAAAACAAATTCCTCCAGAGGAGAAAGGAGTGCTGTTACTGTCTTTTTGGCCAACCCTGTAGTTTTGAATGCTTTGGATTTGTGTCACCATCCGTTACTAGAGATGAGTTGTGGGGAGAGGGGGGGCATATTCTTATACTTACACTTACCTGATTTTCGTTCAGTGGCAGGAATGAAACGGGGTTTGGGCATAATTTTCTTTTTTTTTTCTTATTAAAAATAGGAGTTGGGGACACCTGATCCCACTTGGCATGGTACCCTGTACATCGAATTCCTTCGAGTTCTCATTTTTACCTGCTGCAAAGTACAAGAGTCCGCTAAACTGCGAATCAAACTCATTTCAATGCCAGATTTACTCAAAATAATTGTGAGAAGAGTTCCCTTATTATACATTGGACAATAAATCGAATAATTTTCACGTTTATTAATAATTTAAGTAAGAATTTTAACATCCAGATGTTCGACAATGAGAAAGCCCTAGTGTTCTCATTTTCCTTAAAGGCAGGGGTCCACCTCATTTTCGTAGTTCAGCTAACAGCAGATTCTGCATCTACTCGGCGCGATGGTTCCAACGGTATACATAATTTGTCTCAGAATGGTCTATAAACCCGTCTTCCAGGACGGGGTCTGTAACGGTTTGCCAACCCGAGTTGACATGTGAAGCCGTTGATCTTATCGACTGGACACGCCAAGACTCGTTGACCGACGCGGCAGCCGTGGCAGGCAGCCAGCACAGCTTGGAGCGATCCGCCTCCGGGTTCCAGATTTTTATCCAGTTCGAGCCTTTCAAAAATGGGGATTTCGTCGCATCTGTGCCTATTGATATACATCCCAGGGATCAACATGATGAGAAGGTCTAGGATATGTTGGTAAATCCAACAGGCAGAATGAGGTGGCCCTCTGCCTTTAATACAATACACCATTGGTCTTTATGTTGGAACATTCGAATTTTTCATTTATTCGGAATATTCGATATTTGGAGGCAAAAATATGTAAATTCGAATAAAGGGAAGATTCGAATGTTCCAACATCGAAGACAAATGCAGTAGTGTACGAAAGAAAAGGAGAGCCCTAGTGCTTTCTCCTTCTCGAATGTCTGGATGTTTAAATTGTTTCTTAAACTGTTAATTCGAGTACCAAACTTATTTGATTTTTATTCGTTCCAATCTATATCCCTTATGCTGCTTTATTACGACCCACAACTTTTTTTGTGGTGAGAAGGAAAACGTCACATAACGCGCCAAACAGCTCTCCGCTAGTGCAATTGATATGATTGTCTTTCCCTATAAATACCAACTAATGCTAATGTAGGACAACAGTCTCAGTATCACATACTGGAACAAACCCAAAGGACAATCCAACTGACATCACACGAAATAATTTCAACATATAATTAGTGAATGGAAATGGATAATGATAGGCACAGCGCTGCACGGTGGATCCGCCACTTGTAGTTAGAATTAGAACGTAATGGAACACAAAAAAGCATCGCCTCATTGTTCTTAGACTTACTCTCACGAAAATTGCCATATGATTTAATTTCATTTGATTTTAAATGGGTGTGTAGTATTACAATTATAGTCCTTCTCGAAAAGATAAATGGATGAGGTGGGTGGGTCCTGAACAATGAGTGCAGAGAGAGCGTACTCCAGCTGAGAGGGTTGAGTAGGTCCCACCGCGATTCAGCGGCACGCGCACAGGGCGCAGCACCAGGTGGTCACTGACCACCAGGACTTAGTAGCGTTCTGCAGATTCAGGGGGCTTAGCACCAATGTCTGGGGCGTAGGCAACCGCTAAGCGTCTACTGATGTTAGACACAAGCAGATTTCGGAGATGCACGTGTGGAGGATCATCAAAATCGAGGCTGAAGATCACTGTCGTTCAACCATTTGCTCCATCCCTACCCTGCACTCTGCTGCGCTCCAGTGATAATCAGGTGTTGCTCGACCTGTAGGAGACGTATCATGTTGGAATTTTGACTGTAGATGCGCACTATACCAACAAGTATCCCCCCAAAATGGCACACTTTGTTTTTGAGAAACCGTCTTCGTTTTTGAAAAAAAACGCCAATAATGGTCAAAAAGTGGTTTTCGACCATTTTTTGACCATTAATGACGGGTTTTTTTTTTCAAAAACAAAGGCGGTTTCCCAAAAACCTTTGAGGAAGAGTTGGTGCCACCTAAGCGCACTTCTTCGAGTTGACAGCGTATCGGAACACTTCCTCAAACGAGAGAAATTTCCTGGAAAATTCCTGGTTTGGGGAAAAACGCGCTCCAATGAAAATCTCTTGCATCTGACAGGTCCTATAACAAGTATCAACGAGTTCTAGCGGGATCAAACAGTTCCGTACTGAGATCGATTTTTCGAGGATTTTAGCTTGAATTTGAGATGATTCAGGCTGTCTTCGCTAAATGGTATGCATTTCTTACTGAAACATCATTCGTCGTCTCACCTTGATCACCTTGATCACCTTGACTCCCGTTGATCTTCGGGTGTACCGAGCGGGCGCCAGCAATCCTTCCATTTGTCCCTCTCGCGAGCCAGAGTTGTCCAGTGGATTCTGTCCGTTCGAGGGACACGGAGAGCATCGTATCTATCCTTGAAGGACTTCGTGGATATTCTTGATATCCATCGTATCTATCCTTGAAGGACTTCGTGAAGAAGTCTGACCATCGGGTCGGTGGTCTTCCTGTCGTGCGCTTAACGTCCCGTGGAGTCCAGTCGCTGACGGCTCTTGTCCAACGGTTGTCGTTAAAACGCATCACGTGTCCGGCCCACCTAATCTTACTCAACTTGGCGTAAGCGGCAGCGTCCCTGATCTTCGATTGTTGACGAAGGGTGGAGCTCCGTATTCCAGCCCTCACTTGCGTGAGGCGGGTTATTCCTAGCATCACCCTCTCGATGGAGCGTTCGACGACGCTGACCGCATTCTCATCCTGCTTGCGCAACGCCCAGGTTTCTGAGGCGTAGGTCAAAGCAGGGAGAACGGTTGTGTTGAAGAGGTGGGCACGGAGCCTGGTGTTCTTCGTCTTCTTCACTACGTCCTCGATGCTCTTGTAAGCTCCCCAAGCCGCTCGTTTCCTCCTGCCCAGCTCTGGAGCGAGGTCGTTCATCATGTTGACTTCCCGACCTAGGTATACGTAGCTGGAGCATTCGGATATGGTCGTTCCGTTGAGCGAGAATGGGACATCCGGGACCCATCCGTTCTTCATGAACATCGTCTTCGTCAGATTCAGCTGGAGACCAATCTTTCCACACGCGTCCTCGAAGTCGGCCAGCATCTGTTCCGCTTCGCTGATGGTTGGTGTTATAAGAACGATGTCGTCAGCGAAGCGAAGATGACTAAGTCGCCGGCCATCAACTTGCACTCCCATGCTATCCCATTCCAGTTTCCGCATGACGTCTTCGAGAGTGGCGCTGAATAGTTTTGGCGACACGGTATCGCCTTGCCGAACCCCTCTCTTGACGTCGATGGTGATGTCGTCGTAGAATGGAGAAATCCTGGTCGTGAAGTTGCTGTAGAGCTCACGAAATACTTGATGTATTGAGTAGGTATGCCCTGGTTGCCCAGGGCTTCCAACACCGCTTCTGTCTCAACAGAGTCAAAGGCTTTCTTCAAATCGATGAACGTGAGACAGAGGGGCATCTTATACTCTCGCGATACTTCGACGAGTCTAGTGACGGTGTGTATGTGGTCGATCGTACTGAATCCTTTTCGAAACCCTACTTGCTCGCACGGCTGTCCTTCGTCTAGTGTCCTTTCGATCCTATTGAGGATCACACGCGTGAAAAGCTTGTAGACGACGGACAGTAGGCAGATGGGGCGATAATTACCAATATCCTGCGGGTCTCCCTTCTTGTACAGCAACACGGTCCTGCTGGTCTTCCATTGGTTAGGTACCTTGCATTCCGACAGGTACCGCGTGAAAAGCCTAGCCAAGGTGGTAATGAGAATTGGCGGTAGGTTCTTCAGATGTTCCGGTCGGATCCTGTCGGGGCCCGGTGCTGTACGATTCTTCACCGACTTGATGGCATGTCGGGTTTCGGAAGGGAGAACCGATGGGACAACATACCCGTCCTCCCTAAGATGACATTGAGGGAGGTGGACGTGGCTATCGAAGAGATCCGAGTAGAAGTCGTAGATGACCTTCTCCATTACCCGTCTTGATGAAGAAATTGTTCCGTCTGGGCGCCGGAGGGCGGACATCTTGGTCTTGCGATTGGCGAAGTCTCGGCGGGCGCATCGAATGCTTTTCCCTGCCTCTGCTGCTTCGGCCAGCACTGCTGCTCGTCTCTCCTTGAGGTCTTCTTTTATCGCTTCTCTGCACCTTTTTGCGAGCTCGGACGTTAGCTGGTAGTTGCCTGCGGCTCTCGCGGCTCCACGCTGGCGTATAAGCTCGAGGGTCTCGTAAGACAGTCGTCTCTTGGTGCCTCTTAAACCCTCGACGCTCTTTGCGCTGTCGCGGAGATGCTGTACAAGCCGATCGTACTCTTCGTCGATGTTGTCGACAACCGCATCTTCCCAAAAGCCGGCTAGCGAAGTGAAAAAATCCCAATTGATGACGGGTTTGGGACTCCTTTTCTTAAACTTCACGGCTTTCTCTCCTTTGCGTGAGAAGAAGAATCTTGCTCGAAGGAGGCGATGGTCGGATCCGGTGTAGAACTTTGGTACAACACCGACGTCGGTTAGGCAGAACCTTCGATTGACGATGATGTGGTCAATTTCATTGTGGTACTCTCTACCGGGTGACTCCCACGTCCAGCGTAGGGAGGTTGGCTTCTGAAATTGTGACTTACCATGGGTGGTCTTCGTCGCCATGATGAACTCAGACAGCCTCTCTCCCTGTTCGTTCCACTGCAGGCCGTGGGTACCGATGTGAAGTTCCTCAGGCGTTCTCCTAGGACCAATCTTGGCGTTGAAATCGCCAACGATGATCTTGTAGAATGTGTGGTCTTCCCTGTAGAACTTCTCCAAGTCCATATAGAAGGCCTCGATATCCCCTTCGTCGTAGCTGGATGTTGGAGCGTAGGCGACGAAGATTGTCAAGGCCGGTATTGATCCACATCTTCTCAACCGCAAACGTCCGATTCGGGTTGTTAGCTGTTCGAATGAGTCGATGTTCATGACCAAGTTCGTGTTGACGAGGACACCGACTCCACCAACTCCTCTACTGTCGCAGGTTCCAAGGAACAGTTCTTCTCCAGTGTCGAAGGTGGCGTTCAGTGGTCGGTGTCTCCTCGTCTCGGTCAGTCCGATGACGTCGTACCTGATCTTCCTGGCCTGCATCATCAAATCCTCGATGGAAGCCTCCGATGCAAGCGTGCGTGCGTTGAAGGTACAGACCGTCATCATAGTCCTTCTGGTTTTAGGCAGCCTAGATAACCCCTCGGACCTCGTCCTCACTGGCGCTGCCGTACCAGTGACTCTTCCGAGATCAGGGGAACACTCTCTATTATTGCTGTGTCGAGCTTGAAAAATTTGAGCCCACAGGAGATAGCTTGCTGGGCTCTATTCCCCCGTGGGAGGCTGGAGTGTGATTTCACCGGGAAGTTAGCCGGGCTTCCCGGGAGTGGACGATGGAGCTTATTTGTTGGAGGCGACTCCGAACCGCCTCCCTTGTACCTCCCAGTCACTTGAATGCAGGGCTTTTGGTCGGATAGATGTGCAGGATACAATCTGCAGACACGCAAGCACACCCATGCACGCATGCATGAACATGCCCACGCGCTGACAGAAGGTATAGATCGTTCCGACACTGCAGAGACAGGGAGTCCATCCCCTGAATCCACCCGCGTCTCAGGGCAGGCACAAGGTCGCGTTTGGTCCGCGATTAGCCCCCTATCCGCCACCTGGGGACGCGCCACGTAGCCTCGCGACTAACCGGCTGGGATCCCTCGTATGAGGGAGATCCGTGGTTCGTGGTCTCATTAACGCTTATTCAGGTCACTTTTTTGTGCTATCTGCTTTTCCTGAAAGAACCCTGGTGTGTAGGTACTTAGTAGCCCATTTCGGAATCCGGCTGGACTCAGTACTCCCCAACCGAGACTGATCACCTAGTGCTGCGCCCTGCACGCGTATTCCGCACGTCCTTTCGATGGGGACTATAAAATGGGTGTTGCGGTCCATTTGCGATTGCCCAATCCGTGAAAGTAGCCATTTATGGAGCCTTGGCCCACCCTAACCTCCAAATAAAACGCCCCACTCCTAGTTTGGTGAATTGTTCTAGTTTGGAGCATATAGACATCCAAAAACGTAAAGCACTCTAAAGTGTATGGTCTCTGTACTACGGGACCACATGTCTCACTGGGCTGTCTTTCTGATCCATCTGGGAAACGTTCTCTTGGATTTTCTAGAATCCACTTTTTTCCTGGTGGTTCTCATGATTCGTAAAATATAACCAAAGATGTTCCTGATGCAATTCATCAACTGCGTCTAGTGTTTGATTATTTATCATTTCATCTTATTGTTTTATTTTTATTTATTATTTCATTTTAAAGCTGATTCATCATACAAAATTCGCATATTCTGTGTTGCGGAGTCCAAGTACCCTCATTCGCATGTCATTTGCACCACCAATTCTTGGATATTTCCCACAACTTATTTCCTTGTACTTCCAATTGTATAGGGTTAATAGTGTAATCTGAAATTCGTTTAGTCTCCATTACTGCTATTATCACTGAAAATACCTGGAATGACAGACTCCTCAGTATCCCCTTCTTCTCCTTGGGTTCCTTTGGCAGCGCCACTGTGGGTGCTGGTCGTTTCTTCTGTACTTTGGGAGCCGACGGTTTCTCGGTCATTGTTCTTGGTCTCGTTCTATAAACTGAATTTGCTAAGTACATATAGGAATGCCAGATACAAAATTACATGCTCGAATGCATAATTGAAAGATTAGGAGCAGAAATAACGGTAATCCAAATAATCGAGTAGAATATCCTTTTTACTACTATAGGCTTTGTCTGACTGTCTTTGTTGTGCTCATAGCTCTGGGAACAGGAATGTGTTCGTACCAGCTTTATCCTATAGTGAACTACTGTGATAAAGGACGCCAGCAGTTTGAATCTTTCTTTCCATCTATATATGGAAGTTCGACTTCTTTCTATACTGGGAATTTTCTGCAGCGTTGTCCTTTCTGCTTTAAAATCGTTTCTTATCTGCTATTGAGTACCACTTACAAGAGCACGAGACGCAAGATGAAAAGTTCCTAAGGAACAGGGGCCCGTCTTACCGTATATTTTCTTCGAAAAAATGCGCTGATTCTTGTTCCCCATTTGTTTTACACGCGTCAAAACAGCTGCAATTTTATAAGTATCGTGAAAGCAGGTGCACGAACTTGAGAAATCGCATTAATTAGTGACTCTGCATTTTGGTAGGTCGTGTCCGTCTGTTGGAGTGTCTCTTGTGTAGCTGTACGCGACACACATTTCATTCGACGCTCAAAATATACGGTAAGACTGGCCCTGACCCTCCGGAACTTTTCATCTTGTCCACGACACCACCATGAGCGCACGGAATAAATGACATAACGAAAGCACTGCCAGGCTCCTGATGTACGATCTGTCCTTTTTTTCCTCATAGTTTTAAGAATTTTTTCTTTGCAAGAGTCTAGACCACATACATGTAGGCCTCACCTTGCCTAAGAACTCGCCACAATGTCAGACTTTTAAAGGCAGCACCCACGGAAAATTTCGTCTCGAACAAATTCACGGTTTTGAAAAACCCTAGACTCAGGGAATACTTTCGCCGTGCAAGCTGCACTGGAAATGTTCTTTTACCTACTTATGCCATGTTCTCTCAGGATCAGACGGACTCTTACCTCAGCTGATTGTACGTGTTTTCGCGGTTAGAGCATCAAATTTTTTTTAGGGCGCGGAGAACTAAATTAAAGGCAGTACCCATGGAAAATTTCGACCTCGAGATTCCGGCGCATTTCAGGGTAACAGCGTGTGCTGAACACTGCTACAATGCCGAAAACAGTCGAAAAATTCAAAATCCCCGTTTTCTTAACCTCTTGTCTCATCGTTTCCGAGCGCTTGGGACGAGTTGCGCGACCTGTTCGGTGTGAACCGATCCAAAAAAGTCGACATCGCTATATGTACTTTCCACACTAGCTAACCACACAACTAAACAACTAGATTTGTAGTAAAATAACAAGTAGGAAATTCCGCTATGGTTAGTAGTGCAAAAGGGGGGGGGGGCTAAAGAGTGAAAAAGAGCTTTATAATCACAAAAAATAAGAAATGGGTGCCCACTTGATCAGCTGGCAGCAACAGTCCGCTGCCGCCACACTCCTGCTGATCCAGGATCTTGGACATTCAACTCGTTATATCTTAGAAACGGCTGCGTTTCCCATGCTATTCTTTTGTACAATTGTTGCGACAATTGTTTAGGTTCCAAAATGATCAAAACCTCAGACACAAAAACTTCAGTGTGTGCTGCCTTTAACAGCTGATCTATTTGTCAAACCACCGCCTTCTCAAGGGAATTTCCCTGTTATTCTTCAAGAATTATACAGATCTCGCTCACCTTTTCAATTTTTCTTTGCTAACAGCGTTCCTTTTTTTAATTAGAATTCTACAGTAACTGTAGCTGCATGACTATTGTTAGAGCTAGTTTCTAGAGCTAGTTTTGCAAGAAATTTTAATTATCTTTCATTTCTTCATTGTAAGGGAACTCCGTGTTGTTTGGATCTTCAAGTGACTTCTTTATTAAGTACTAATTTTCCAATGAGTATTTGCTTCGTTACGATGCGGGTAGGCTTTAGTTTAGAAGGAATAAATGATTTTGCGAGGATCTGTCTAGCAAAAAAGACGGCCTTATCGATCTTTTGCCATCGGTCTTCATCTCGTGGCTCGCTCAACTTGACCACTCCTTTGAACAGAACCAGATAGTGAACGTCAAAAGACAGTATTTTTAAGACTAAAAGAACGTACTGCCTTTGAAAAAGTGTTGAGCTCTCCCCATACCTCTGAAATGTGCTCAGATCCCAAAGTCAAAAATTTCCGTGGGTGCTGCCTTTGAAGAACTGGAGGGTTAAATAGAAAATAAATAAGAAAATGGTGAATACACATTTTCCATTTGCTAGTGCATAGTACGTGGTGACAAAATATTATGAAAAGGAGCTTCCTTTCTAATTTCTTGCGCTACAACACCCGCCTTGTCTGGTGCCCGTGGTTATTTTACTAAGGAAGTATACGCCTTTTAACATGTTGTGAAACGGAGTATATATCTTTTAACATATTATGAACATGATGACAACCAGCATTCAAATCCGGAAATACACGGAATTCAACGCAGGGAACGTTTCTGACTCCATCAAGAAAACACTACATCGTAATATAGAGTGGTTCATCATCGAAATGACCGAACTAGTGCCCAACAAGTCATGCCAGCTAAAGGGTATGAAGTTAGTTGCTTCACCAAGGATTTTTGCAGCAGTTAGCAAGATTCCGGACAAAACGACGATGAAATTTCATGGAGTTCCAAAAATCGGGGTCGAAAGGAATGAAGAAGGGAATTTGAGAAAATAGTGACATTTCTGAGGAGGTTCCCCTGATATTTGATACAAATATATTTCTTTTCGAACGCTCAATAACATTATTTTTCTAAGAAATTATAGGGTGGGCCATAAATACGGTAATACCGAAAAGTGTACACCAAAAACGATTTCATATGTATTTCGAAACATAATTGTGGGATTTATGTTTACTAGGTCATATTTAACATGAGGCAACTCCTCCCCTCGGGATTTCCCCTGTCAGCTCCGACAAGGACCCAAGATGATGAGTGAAGTCGCTGACCGGGGGGCGCAAGTGGTTGGTGTTCAGGTTATTTAATATTTTTGTGCTTAACCAACTAATCCAGATCCCGGAGAGATTTTGAAGAAGCCCTGGTCTCGGGTATCACCAAAGCCTACTAACCAGGGATGAGCGGATTGTCCGTGTTTGGTAATTTTCTGATGTTATCCAGAGGTTTTGGCCTCTCCCCTACACGCACCATTATTCGTTATCCGGGCTTACGGTGCCGGTAACGGTGCGGATAAGGTCGAAAATGGCAGCTCCATTTCGAGCGTTCTCAACAGAGGATAGCTGCATTCCAAGAAGTGTTACTTTATCCAGCGCATTTTACGTCACCAGTGGTTTACAATCTTGTAGCGAGGTAGGAAAAGGTAATACAGACTTGTACTTGCCCAAGAGTCACTCAATACTGCATAGAACGTTCGTCAGAACTCTACAAAAAATATAGGAAGCAAAACTTCAGCTTCCCCCCCCCCCTTCAGCTTCCAAGCAACGTGTGTGCCAATCAAATCAACAAATATTCACATCTGGATCACTTATCTGTTATCCGCTTTCCGTTATCCGTACCGCTACCCGGGTCGTGGAAAACCTCACATCCGCTCATCCCTGCTACTACGTAACCCTACTGACTGAGACTCAAGCAAGTAGGTGGTTACTCGATGAAACCAACAGGACCTATAATATGTTTTTGGCTGAGCCCCAAATCGAACATGGCATCTGGGCCAGAAAACTGTTCCGGTAGAATACCGTTGCGAGAGGACATCTCAGCTGAGTTTAATCTCAAGACAAAACAGTTCTGCTCAGAGAAGAAACGAGAGTTGTTACCGCATTTTTGGCCCACCCCGTAGAAATTATTCCAGACCCGTCCCATAATTTTTTGTCACCTAGTGGTATCCAACTGCGCCATGTGAGACAGTGCATCGAAGGCTTGTCTGTTAATGGTGTTCCCCATCGAACTGGCTTGTGTTTAGTAAAAGTTAATCAAGCTCACCTTCCGACCTAGTCTGAGATTTCTTTCCTTCGACGTAGATTGGCGAAGTCAGGACCTTTTCAATTTTCATTATATACCTATGTAACAATAAGAGCAGTCCGTGCTCATAATCCTTTTTCTATGCGAAATGTAAAAGAAAGCCAGAATTGATAATTATTGCGACTCAAGAACATACTGTACTCTGAGCATCGATGAAAGTGCATCTTCTGCATACTAGCACGCAGCGCCACCGCGTCGCTCGCGCTGGAATACTGGTCGTGAGAGCAACTCAAAAGGTTTTCTTGATTGTGAGCCAGTTTTCTCGGTAGATGACATCAAGTAGGACGAAAAATCACTAAGGAAACCCCAATTTGCCATTACAGCGGTGATTCCGGCGCGAGCCGAGCGGCCGCGTTGCGTATTTCCGAGTTTCCGCCGACGTTCACTGCAGATTGTATTCCTGCAAAAGGTGGCTGGATTCACTCATGTTTGTTATAGAGTCTGAAAGAGAACTGCGTTTTTTTTGCACTTTTTGATGGGGTAAAATGGCAATACAATATCTAGAGCATAGCACGAGCCTAGGCGAGCTGATATTCTTATTCGTCCTAATTTCTTCCTTTTTATATTCAAAATTGATTTTTTGGCCAGTTCTAGTCGAGTATTTGCATGGTTAAGTTTTGATGCCGGAAATGTAAGCCAAGTTTTGTAGAACTGACCTAACAATGTATCTATGAGGTACTTGGAAAAGCTTCCCTCTAGCGGTAAGTAGTTATAATAGTTGCTTATCCTTACAAATGCCTTGCAAACGTTGCTTTTTGTTGGTCTGCCATCTATCAATAATATTCAGTGCACATTTTTTTTTCGATTTGCATCAACGTCATTGTCTTTTGCAGTGATAACCATGTCGAATTTGAGCCAAGTTAGCAATTTTGCCACAGTAACCATGCCGTAACCCTGCAAAAATAGGGTTGCGCTCGGATGTGCTACCTCGTGCTGTTTTTTCACCGGACTGTGCCAGGCTACCGTTTGTTTCGGTTCATGTCCCACAGGCTTTCCGAGCAGGGCTTCTAATTTTTTGAAGATGTAGGAAAATGGGTGAAGGAATGGATCGAGTCGAAGGACGAGGCCTTAAACTGCCGCGGCATCCGTCTCCTCCCAGAAAGATGGGAAAAGGTTATAGCCAACGATGGCCCACACTTTGATTGATGTATCTGCTTTTTTTCTTTTTCAATAAAAACACAATCTTCCTTAAAAAAGGGCGAGAATTTTTCACATACCTAAAGTGTAATTGTGAATGTATTCATTTCCATGGATAAATCAATCTCTGTAGTCTAACGTCTTGAGAAAACGGTACTGGATTTGAGTGGGAAGATGAAGCTCTAACTGGTACTTCGGATGCCCGCCTTTCACCGCCTACTCAGCTATTCGCAAGTGCAAGCATTCAACTGTCTATACAATTCTGAATTGGAGCCGAATGCGTACATAGATGCAAAGCAAATGCAAGAGAAGAACCACATTTCCGAGGCAAAAAAAAATGTTTAGAAGAGTCTAGCAACGATCCGTAAGAAAGTACAATTTTTTATTCAAAATTTGTACTAGCTTTGCTTCCTTAAATTCTAGTCATACAGTACATACCGTCTAGAATATTGAGTATCAGAAGAAACAGATCTAAGGAGACCAGCCGAGTTGCTCTTGTTGGTTCAATCTTAGCTATAGAATGAAAAGCAGACCGTGAGGCGAGTTGTGACTTCGGACAAAGAAGTGAGCAAATTGAGTAATTGTTACACCTAGAGCTCGGATGCGTCATTAGAAGAATGTGCAATCTCCTACCCATGAGTAGGTGCCCATCAGGGATGAGCGGAATTCCGGTTTCCGGAAGTCGGAAGTTACTGAATTCTTGCCTCATGCGAGCTTCTGACTTCTAGATTTCTGGACGATTGGCATCGTTGGGCCACGCCAACTCAGATGTGCTGCATTCATCTTTCCAAATGTCGCCAGATTTCGAACATCCGACTTCCGACTTCCGGTCTCATGCAGTACTTCCGCTCATCCCTGGTGCCCACTATAGGGTAAATCTGGGTACACCAACCCGCTTACCAGGGGTAATGTCAATGGTGCATCTTAGCTCAGGACCGGATAACGTGTTGGATATTTTCTCCATTGAATCGGAAATTCGATTGGTCTAAAAATAGGAAGGAGTACAGCTTGGACAAAGAACAAGAATGTTTGTAGGCTACTACTACTTCGTTTCTCCAAATTTTCGAATCGGTTTGTACATTATTATTGTAATTTGTTGAAATATTTGGCTCTAATTGTATACTAGGCATAGAAATTGTGTGGCAGTGCAGTGCTTAGGTATCAGAGTGATGTGAATAAATGTCAGAGAATTTTAGGAATTTGAGGAATTTTTTTAAATTAGGAAAAACCAACGGAAGCAGAAATGAGCGGGCAATCTCTGACAAATGTTCTGTAGGAACTCTCCGAAAAGTTTACAATCAATTCGCTTAACTTTCCGAAGCAATTTGAACAGCTCAAAGTTCGGGATCGTCGTTTCAAAAGTATTCTTCTTTGACATGTGTCCCTATATTAATATCATAACGTAGATATTATAAGTTGTGCTCCATAAGATTAGAGCTTCAAAAGTGTTTCATATCATGTCTACATTTTATTGAATCCATGCAAGAATTGTATTGTTTGCATTTTTTAGGCTTAAGAAGAGAATAGGGGAAAAAGAAAATTTCATAGGAAGAGGATTTCTCGATCACGCGTCTTCTACTTGGGCACTTGAACATGTTCATGACTTTACTTTTAATAATTCCAGCAAGTTTCTAGTCTATGAAACATGGAGAGGAAATATTGTTCAAGATGGCCACATCAGTGCAAAAATTGTCGAACTTCTAGTTGAAATGAAATAATCAGCAAACAATTTCACAGCAATCAGCAAGGTGTGACAAGTGCACTAAACGTCGTATAATGCATGAAAATCCGCGGATTGTCGATGCGCGGGGACATCACAGGTTGGGCAGATCCCAGCGAATGACCTAATAGGAGCCGTGTTTACGCCGGATTGCGTGCCGTTCAGGGGAGCGTTCGAACCGTGCGAGAGAGAAATTTTCGAAAGGGTCCGCACTGCACCCGCCGTCACATATCGTATATGGTCTCGAAAGTGAAACGGAAATTTAATTTGACCGTGTTCGCATTCTCTGTGAGGGTAGCAATGGATTCTGGAAGGAGAGCGGGGAGGTGGGTGCGGGAACATGAGAAATCCGGAAAGTCTGTTGAGACAACTGCTGAAAATAGTGGATTATGGAGTTGATGCGGTTTACTCGCTCCATTGGACATGCTGCCCTAGAGAAATCAGGTATAGTCCGTTTCTAAAACGACGATAGTTGAGCAAATGTGCCTATGATTTGCATTTTTTCTCGCCTGCCTCTCCGAATTTGGTACTATCTCCTGTGTTCTTTCCTAAAATCTTCACAACTATGTTTTCCGGTCAAACACACTATACCCATTAAGCAAATACTTGGTAATAAATCTACGAAAATAGGCAAGGGCGTTTTGAGGAAAAGTCAGTTTTTAGCCAGAAATGTGCTTTTAACAATAGCTACGTACTTCAAAAATAAAGTTACCCTAATAAGTTCACCAAGTTAGTTAAAGTTTAGTTCTTAGTTCAAGAATAGAACCCAGGCTTAGGATTTGCCTGTACTGACAACATAGGAGCAGCACTTGAGCTGCTGCGCAGGGTAGGGAGATGGGGGCAGTAAGAGATCCAAAAATCTTTGGTCTACTGGAAAAAATAGTGGGAAATTCAACTTAAGCGGCTGACACGAGAACTCCGCAAAAAATTGCTCCGTTGGGTATTTGAGTATGCCTGGGACATGTCATCCGCAAAAACGCAAAATTTCCATTTTTTACAAAGTAATTTTGAAAAATCACAAACCAACTCTAACGGTCCCGCTGGCTCCGCCCACTACTGCCCTTGAAACCTTTTCATAGGAGTAAAAGTACTATCTATTACTAATAAAAGGTCATGCACGAGAATGGAAACCGTAAAATAGAACCTCTCTGTGTTCCGCCCCCGGCGTATTTGAGAACTTCTGGCGCATGTCATCGCTATTCGCACCGCGGCTGTCACCAAGACGTCGATAGGTCGTGATTTCCAAACGACTTCGTCGCGTCGTACATGTGTGCTCTACGAGCGAGATTTGCTCCAGTGGGGCAGGGATTGTTTTCTATTATTTTAAATCCTAATTTTCTACGAATCGGTCCAATTTCCATAAGAACAAACGAAATATTTCTGTCACTCGGTGTGGGTTCAAT
Organism: Ancylostoma caninum; assembly: GCA_037903475.1. Taxonomy (NCBI): domain Eukaryota; kingdom Metazoa; phylum Nematoda; class Chromadorea; order Rhabditida; family Ancylostomatidae; genus Ancylostoma; species Ancylostoma caninum. Next base: position 378,955 of record JBAJFG010000514.1, on the reverse strand, counting down.
CTGATTTGACGAAAATTTGTGCCAGTGTCGCAAGGCCGTTGATTGAGAAGAAAACACGGACGATTGAGAAGGTCGCTTTTTCCGCGTCTGTTTCAAGGCAAATGATAGGCACGTTTGGCAGGCGAAAAATATAGTACAGCTTCAGTAGACACAGCTTTTAAAACTAGACGCAGGATTTTAAAAACAATGAACATTTTTGCTGTCCATCTGCTATTTAACAATTATTGACCAGGTTCATGTATCTTTGCAGTGTATCTCTTATCATCTCTGCAGCTCATGTTCCACGACAGTGCCTACTATCTCATTTGAGATGCTTCGCACTTTCAGATGAGAATAGCCGTAGTGAAACGATTTAGGGGTGGGTAAAAAATCATCTATGCTAACGAAAAAATGTAAGGTGCTGAAAAGATTCTTTTCGTTATAAAGCTATATCGAGAGATCTCATTCAAATCAAGGTCAATTTTTCAAATAGAAATAAGCGAATCAGAAACGTTGGAAAAGTAAAGTACAAAGGTCTCTCAATGGGATTCAAATACTGATGTTTTATTCCTTGAAGGCAGCGGAATATTCATATTTTTTTGTTTAATTTTCCAAGATTTAGCTGCGATCCCAGCTCCCCCAGCAAATGAACACAAATAGGTTGCTTCCCTTTATCTGGAACTATTAAAAATACAATTTTGGCATTTCTGAAGCTCAAGTTCGTTCTTCTGAGAAAGGATATACGAGTTGAGCCGGCGTGGTATAGTATGGTGGGTAAAAATGAGTGTGGAACTTTTATCTTGGGTGATAAACAAAACTGTTGATCCCTTTTAGGTACACTCATCTAAGCATGGCATAGACTAATACACGTCCACTCTCTTTGCGCTGTTTTTTTTCTCTCTTCTGCTGCTTCGTCATTGTTGGGGTAATAGTGCAGATAACGAGAGGGTAATGAACAAATAAGTAAACAAAATGAGACGGTAAGGGTTATTAAATCAATGAATAAACAACTGGGTAAATACATAGATGAAGCAAATGAGTGAAGGTAATAACGGCGGTGCTTGGTAATAACGCAGAAGTATGTAATCCAACTCTTGCTTCGCTGGAGCATCATATGATAGAGTGGTGTTGGCGCATATGGTAAGACAGCAACGGTTTTACTGACTGTGGATGGATTGGGTAACTGGAAAGCACCTAAGAATAGCAGAATTCCTGTCTTTTTCACTCATTTTTTCACTCACTGCTGCTGGTCCAGCAGACTGCACTGTGAAATTTCGCGAAAGACAGTCCTTACACTCGAAGCAATTTTCTCTTGTGGCTCATATTACCCCATAAAATTAGGTGGATGGGTTATGGTAATTTTCCACACTCTAATGTTTAGCTCAGATATCAATTCGGCTTGCTGCACCGTCTTATCGTTTGCGGTCATTCTGTTTTTAATCTTGTTAATGCTTGAGACTGCGTAGTTCTTAATCATGCCTTACTCAGAAAACCATATCCGACCTTTGCACGAGCCCTATGACGACCACTAACATTATCTATGACAATCATCACATACCTCTGACATTCTACGTGCCAATCATGCATACCGTACTCAGTCGTGTTGGCTTGCTGAAATAACCTAGGTAACCCATAGATGAGGGTGATAGGAGTTTTGGAGGCTCAGAGCGAGTATTTACAGCTTTCGAGGAGGAATCTTGACTAAAGCCAAATCATCTCATAAAAGAAAATTCTTTACCCATAGAGCAGGACTTGAGTACGCCAAATTACTTAGGTTAACACCATCTATTGGTAATATGTCCACTCACGTTAGTTTCTAAATATCACCACCTCCAGGTTGTGGGTGTCTTTCTGTTTACCCATGCTCTTGAATTTTTGCTCTTTTTTCTCCGGTGCGTTGGTTGTGTCCGTTTCTTCTTCTTTTTTTTTGTTTTGTCCACAATTCATGTGCGTTGCACGTGCAATAAATGTAAATCATTGGTAGAGATCCTGCTGGTCCTATTACGGCCACATTTCAGATCAAAAGACCTCTGGATGGAATGTGCCTGCCCTCTGGCAACATTACTTCGAGCTTGATCGTCGTAATAGAATCTTCTAACATCATGTTTCAGTATGGAAATGAATGAACAATTGTGCGAGCTTTAGCAGCAGACAACATGACAGCTGCAGTCGTCAAATGGTGTTGGTGTCTTTGAATGCAATTACAAAACAATAGCTCAAACAGTATGGATGTCAAAGATGTTTTCTTTGCCAGGTTTTTGCTGCTCTTCCGTTTCCACGTTCTAGCGGCCTGCTATCGTGTCCTGAATCAAGGTGCAATCCCTGAAAGTACTAGGCGCAAAAGTCTTTGGACAGACAAAACAACTTTGTAAGAACATGGAAAAGGGACGACGAATATTTGCTACCTATATGGAGACTATGCATTTGTGAACATAGGCACCATTTTTCTTTGCTCCGAACATTCCTCCTCTAGGAGCTGCATAGACCTGGAGGACAGGAGATAAGACGTTGACGGGGGTACGCTCCTTGTAGAGGTCGTATAGATGTCAAGCCTTCTACAGGCTTTAAATGAGAAGCTCGAATTTTTGCACCGATTTTGAAAGATTCTAGACCATAAATCTCGGAAAACTCTCAGAATGCTTGTAGCAAATTAAAGAGGCGATAGAAGCTGTTGTTTACCATATTTTCTAGCAAAAAGATGAATTATCTGATTACGCGATACTTTAGCCATGTTGGCAACCGTAGATGAGCACGTATGCCGAAAAGGCCAAGCTGTCAACAAGCAGCAAAAACATTAACTAATAAAGACCACAAGGAGAAAAATTTTGCGGTTGTGGTGTGATTTCCACGCTTTTGTCAAAAAATTTTGACCACGATAAGAAAACGGAGACGATTCATAGTGCTCTCGATATTCAGAACAATTTCCGAATTTTCTGGAGTTTCTTCTGTGCTCCATCTTCCCTTTCATACGAGAGCTAGCACGAGTCTCTTCACAAATAGTTAGAGGCGTGGAATGGAACCTACGTTGACTGCCAGTCCATGTTTCAACTCCACTTTCCCTAGTTTATGCAACTGCAAAATAGGGTTTTTTAGAATTGAAGTATTAATTTCCGTAACTGGGGTGCCAGCAAATACGCAAAACAATCGTTTTCACAATTATTTTCTTAATTTCCTGTTCCTCATGTTTTGTTGGAAGATTTTGCTTGTCCAAAGGCTTCTGACGCGCTCAAGAGAATCAGGAAGCGTACTGCTAATCCGCTTCGTTTATAAGGGCGGGGGATTACAGTTTGTGTGGAACCACACCCCGCTCACCCTCGCTTCCTTTCCCTAAAGTCGGTCTTATTTTTATTTACATTATCTTCGTTTGTTTAATAAAATCGCTTGGCTGCCAAAAGGAACCAGCTGAAGTCCTTCTCCTTACCTTGAATGGAATTGTAAAGCAGTCTAGTAAAGGTAATGGGCTAATTTGTAATTCCTTCTCACGAGCTACTCTTCGTCTCCATTCTTGGTGGTTAATCCCAGCAGTTTCCCAAAAAGGAAGAAAAAATGAATCGAATGCCGAGGAGACTCCAGTAGGCGATACAGCACCTCAGAGGAGGACAAGAATCGTCAACGTCAACTTGTGACAAGGAGGATTTATGGTGATTACAGGAAGAAAGCATGCACTAGGACTGCCAATTTTTCTCCAGTCTGTGCTACTAGCTAGTCCGAACGTCCTGCATAAGACTGGTCCAGACGCCTTCGTGTCGGCGCCTTCAACCTCAATGTTTCCGCATGGTCGATGCATCCGGAGTCGACAATGGTCGATTACTGGTGGATTCAGATCCACGGCAAACAATGCGTGAAAGGGCAAAATTCTTGGGTGTTCAATTTATCACTATCGTCGATCACCTGCGCCAGTTGGGCAAGGCATAAAAGTTGTCACAGTGAGTGATGACGATCTGACCCAACGCGATCTCCAGCGATATGGGGAGGTGGCTACTGAATTGTCGCTACTGAATCGAGACTGATCATCGCATTGTCTGCTGGCAACTTCCAGGGGTCTACTCCCACAGAATTATAAAAGGTGAATCAGGATCGAACTCGCATTCTTCAGAAATTCTAGCCTGGACCTCACTTTAGGGGTTATTCGATTCGCTGATCACGAAAATCGCACTTATTTCCTATCCTATTCACGTTCTGTAAGGATGTGGTGAGGTCATAGTAAGAAACAAAGAGGACATGTCAAGCCTGGCAAGGAAATGGCAGTCTGATCAGGCGCTTTCCCGCATTCCTGCTCAGAAAATCCCCGAAATTTCCTCACTAACTGATGAAAGGGTTAATGAATGTCATAAACACGAGAATCGTGGCCACTTTGTACTGTAACACCACGTACGTTAGCCCGACTACAACATCTGGCACTGCCATTACTTCGATTTCCTTGTCGAAGATTGCATTTTATTTCATTCTCCTACTTTGTTCCCCGCGTAAACTCACGAAAACGACGCTAGGATAGGAAATAAGTGCGATTTTCGTGATCAGCGAATCGAATAACCTCCTAAAGTGAGGTCCAGGCTAGAATTTCTGAAGAACGCGAGTCCGATCCTGATTCACCTTTTATAATTCTGTTCTACTCCCTTCTCTTGCCTCTCCACCGGATAATCTACAAAGTTTTGCTTGTTGGAAGCCCAGGAACCAAACGTTCACAATTGGTTGTCTCAAGACCGCGAGGTCGATGTTGCGGTTGTTTGTCGTCTTACTCGTGGTGATGTCTCGCCGGAGCTCGTACAAGATCATCATTCGAACATATTGCACATTCATTATTGAGACCAATTGAAAGACTGCGAAGTACTGCGGTCTCATATATAATGGTGCAGATGCTTCTCGAAACTGCCATCATATTTTTGTATCGACATGAACGTAAATCGCGAGAGAGGGATACAAGAGGGTTTTTGGTGAATCATCTCAGTTTTTCTCTACAACTAATAGACATAGGAAATTCGGTAAGGAGGCTAGGAAAGGCCTAAGAAACATTTCAAAATCATTAAAACGCAATTCAGTATAGTAGTATTAACCCACAGGAGCATTGAAAGCTAGCTGAAGTCCATCTTTACAGGAGATGAGGAGTGGGTCTGCATGTCAACATCAAGCGCTGCCCACCTTGGATGACAAGGACGAGCAGGATGATCTGCAGCCAAGGGCAGGTCTTCACACTCTGAAGGTTGTGGCCACTGTTTGGTGTGAATCATCCAGTGCGAGGTACTGCCACTCTACACTGCCCTCATGGCAGACCACCACTGTCAGTTTCTGGATAGAATGGCTGCAAACATCGCAGGGAAGGGTCCGAATTACGGCACGATCCGATTCCTGCAGGACAGTGCTCGTAAGAGTGGCTCGCCAGAAGCTACTCGACTTTGTATGGAAAGTGCTGACTTCGGTAACGTACAGGTCAGACCCTGCGCCGAAAGTTTACCAACTTCTCCTGACCCTCCTTAACGTCTCGCAAGGGAAAGCGTTCGATGATGAACATGACTTGGCCCGCTGGTTGAGCAAATTTTTGAGTCAATGCCATTACAGTTCTGTGCCGAAGGCATCGAAACGCTTCCCGAGAATTGGCGGAGAGTGATAGTACGTGATGGTGATTTATTCATTTCTTAATGTGGTTTCCTATTTTTGAAAAGTCAAAAAAAAATAAAGTTTCAAAAACCGCGAGAACTTTCAACAACCTAATACATGGGTGTGCTAAATATGTGGTCATCATTGCACTTGTCCCGCAACACAGGCAGCAATCTCCGATTTTTAGCAATCCTTCTGAATTCCATTGCATACTATGAAATAATAATACCATACCTTCTTAGCTTTCTTAGGCCTTCATAGTCTCGCTAGCTATGCTCTTTGCTTTATCTTCTCGACAGATATGTGTAAAAGCCGTAGGTGCACCTCCTCGTTGTGCTATAATCCTCCTCGGGGAATTTGTGTCATTCGTAATTATTTTATGTGATTTGCTGTGTCTTATTTGTATTCAGTACAACAGGTGGTATTCCAGACGTTTCTCTGTGTTTCTGAAGCCGGCATTCATTGGCCAAAAACTTTAGTAAATCTCTAAGAAAAACGCTGCTCTGTGCTTTCTTAGCGCACCATAATTATCCGGTGTTTCCTCACTGCACATTTGTTCTTTTTTGGTGAGTCATCGCTAGAATCACTGAATGATAGACGAATGACGAGACAATTAAGCCTATATTTGATGTTGAGGTGTAGATCCGGCTTTTTTTTGACTCGCCGTAGATTCCTTGTCTGTAGTGAGAGCTGCGCAGGTAACCAAGTACGTACGTATATACATATGTATATATTCCTTTTACTGAAGGAAAGAAAAAAATTGTGCACGATGATTTGAAAATGATAAAAGCGGTCACAAATATGTGTTGTCGTGACACATTCATTCCGTCCATTAAGTGGAAATTTTGTACATTATGAACAGTGAATGCAATTTTTCAAAGGAGCATAATGCCGAATAGAACTACGAGCAGTTTTCCTTTCCAATTTTGTGGTTGTCTGAAAAAAGAAGTTGAAAGAATGTACTGTTTTTTTCCGCGTCTCGAACTTTGCTTCTCTCTCCCACGTCTTTGTATCACAATTCTTTCAGAATCACGACTGAAAACCTAGGAAACTCGTTTGGGATATTTACGTTCTGTGAAATACCCGCAGTTTAAGCCGTGAAAATGCCTGAATATTTCATGGTCCATTCGAGAAATTTATTCTTCTCGCTTCACTATTACTTCCTCCATGAATGTTGTTTATATAGTTAGTCACTAAAACCACTGTTATCAAACCGGAAACTGCAAGAAAAGGGAATAATGAGAATGTCAGATTATTTCTTTGGTTTTTTCATGTACGGACTCAGAGAAGATCCTCTATAAAATGCACTCTTTTCATTCGTTTTGTCTCAAGCTGGAAATCATTGGATGATGCAGAAATGAGCGCGCTTATTTATACACCAGTCTGGCCGTCCGGCTAACGCCGGACCTCCAGACTTCTATTGGTGCTTGCTTCGCTCGCATACTGCACGTTGAAAGCAAACACAAAAGTGTAAGTGGATTGATAAAATCTGCATCCTTCCACGCAGTTCTATCGCTCTCCTGAGAAACCCTTGATCCTGTTGGAGGTAGCTTTCCGCCATATGAACGAAGTTTGCTCTTCAATACAATACTGCTCCTAATCATTGCAAAAAGGACGCGCGCGACGCGTCAAACCGTCGCAAAGCGTCGCTCTTTCATAACATCCCTAAAATGAAACCAATTCCAACTTTTCTTGAAAAGCCAAATTGTGCATTTCATGGCGAATCTTAAGGTATATAAACTTTTCAACATCGTGCTTTTTACTCTGCAGAAAATACAATTAAAGATGTAGTATTTTGATCACTCTGATTAAGGCGGTCAGGTACAAGGAAGTCTGCTTAAGTTTCTAGCGATGTTTTTGACGGTATAGAGAATAATATTGAAAAATTCATGAATCATGTGATCCGTTGTAACACAGAGAATCCATATATTCAGAAAAAATCGGATATTCTTATTTCTAAGAAAATTAGGGAGGGGAGACGCTTTGCGACGTATTAGTGCGTCGCGCGCGTCCTTTTTGCAAGGATTAGGAGCAGTATTGTATGAGCGAAGTTAGTGGCCGTGAAGAGCTGAGGTAACCAATTCAGTGCAGATGTTATCTTGAAATTATTTAGGCTCAATTTGGTTGTTGTGTTAATTCAAGTGATAAGGGTCCACCGGTGTATATAAACGGAAAGGAAGGAGTGGTTCATTCAGACACAAACGGAATGGGAAGAGAACATGGATACGAAAAGAAACATTGTACATCTAGGTGATTTAGGTAGAAGGGTCCGCCGAAACAGTGTAAGCGTACCCCTCATGCAGAAATAGACCCGCCTAGCGAATTCCTATTACTTGTTGAAGCCGGCGCACCCTTATCACACCGTTGGACCCGACTCCAGGCGTTTCCCCACTTTCGGACACCAGCGCACTCCTACAGCAACAGTGGAGCCGGTGTAGAACATTTTCTCCACTCTAAGCCACGCCCTCGAATTTCGTTTCACTCACAAACACAGGTGACTGAGCGTTGTGAACAAAGGAAAAATTGACTGAGTCTAACTACCTGAATAAATCATCTAGAAGATCACCAGAGAAACTAAATACTCCGAAACGAAAAAGCTTTACTGCCATTATTTTCTTTGCACTAGAGTTGCAAGGTTCTTCCTTTTGTGGATATTTCAGTTTTCAATTTGTTTACATTTGAATATTTGAACATTGAGTATTTAATCTGTTACATACTAGCTGCCGTACCCGGCTTTGCTCCGGTGTTTTACTACCTTGGCTACATCACACTGCTAAGGCCAACTACTACCAACGATAAATTCATCAAAACATTAAAATCTCTTTTGGTGATCAGCATGTTAGCGAAGCCCAAATGACCCTTCCCCATCGACTTGTGAGCGAAAAGTTAGCAAAGGTATTTTGGTGACATTGAATCGATACACTCGTACAAAGTAGTTGTCAAATTTATGGTCAGCGTATCGAGGAACCCTAGGAGACATGCCTTTAGCGCTCCATTGGGCAGAAGAGCCAAAAATCAATAAAGTCGATAAATCGATATTTCGTGCAAAGTGGTTGCCATGTGCGTGTTCAGCATATTGAGAAACCCCAGTAGAAATGTCCTTGTCCGTCCCCAAGCGTAAATGGGAAAAATCGATAAAATCAATAAATCAATATTTCGTGCAAAATGATTGTCATATTCATATTCAGCTTACTGAGAAACCCCAGTAGAAAAGTCCTTGTCCGTCTCAGAGCGAAAATGGAAAAAATCGACAAAACCAATAAATCAATATTTCGTGCAAAATGGTTGTCATATTTGTATTCAGCATATTCAGGAACCCCAGAAGACATGTCCCCACCGACCCCTGGGCAAAAATAAAGAAAAATCAATAAAATCGATATAATCGATGAATCAATCGATAATCCTAGGCGCAAAGTAGACTATAACCTCCGCCGGCCCCTGACGGATCTGCATGCGAAATTTGGTCCGGATTCACCCTCCGCGATTTCTATAAGTAACACACACACACACACACACACACACACACACACACACACACACACACACACACACACACACACACACACACACACACACACACACACACACACACACACACACACACACACACACACACACACACACACACACACACACACACACACACACACACACACACACACACACACACACTTTCGTATATACAAATTATTTTTTAGTCATCATAATACGCGGGAGTTATTCCCGATCCTGTGAAGGCCATATCACGGGCTTAAGACCACCATTGCACGTCAAAGTCTTTTTTAAGGTTTTTACAGGAAGAGGTTCCAATTGCTCCTGACCAGAATAAGGCATATTATTCTGTTCAAAACTGCCGAAAAGCCGCTTATCAGGCCACAACTTTTGTGGAGCTTGTGGGCGGACCCAAGAAGTTTCCGTGCAATACCTTTTTTATTATGGACCGGATGATGAAGAATTCTGAAGAAGAGTTCGTTTCTCCTCAGCAAGTGCACTTCCGGGAGTGCATTGTTAAAAGACCTCGTCGTCCTTCACCGCGCCCCTAGGCTCTGCCCAGCCCACAAGCTTCACAAGCACTAGGTCTCGAAAATGGGTCCTCCTGCAGTTTTGCACTGAACCGCTTGTACCACTGTGCTCATCACTTTCTGGAGATTCTTTTCATATGTCTGTCCCGCAAACATTTCTAAGGTGGGACAGCTTTTGAAGACATAACCTCACCTTAATTCCGATTCTGAGGAATTAACAGATTCTGGACCTACCAACTCTTCATGCTGATTAGTGCTGATTATATTGATACATGTGAAATGTTCTGAAATGTTCATTGAATCGTTTCACGCCAACGTGGTTTGTGATAGCTGTCCGCGTTGATGTACGTAGCGAACACTAGAGTTTTGATCGAACCGAATAGAATTAGAATATTTATTCGAATGTTCGAATGTTCGAAAATTCGGAGGTTCTAGAACATTCGAAAACTCGATGGCCCCGCAATATTCGAAAATTCGAGGGTCCGGGACTATTCAGAAATTCGAATATTCGAAAATGTTAGGCCGCCAGTCCGAATATTTGGAATTGCTTTGCTTCGCAACTGTTATTTGAGTTCCATTTTCTCGCTGAAGAACCATTCCAATTGAAACCCCAGTCCAATTTCCTATTTCAATCTCAATTTCCCCAAAAAGCTGCTCATATCTTTGCACACATTCTAAAGCTGTCAACAGTATTTGAAATGTACGTCGTTGGCGACGGCCATCTCCCCGGCAGAATCTACGTATGTACTTTTCTACACTTGAGAAACCAGCATTTTCAACTAAACTTCTGATTAACCAAGCCTTTGATCCAGGACTGTGCAAGTGAACTGAAAACTATAATAATAACTTTTACACAACACTCTTCCCTATAGTTAGCTGATTTCCAACTACTGCCTCGTTGAAACTCTTCCTAAGTACATACATAACTCATGATTCTCACAAAATCTTGAGATCCTCTTATTAACCTTACTGCCCAAACTTACTCCGAATTTTTGTTATAGAAGTTCTGTTGGTTTTGACATTTAACGTACAAGCGTGCAGCTGTACCAAATAAACAGAAGTAATAATGAGGAACGGGGTAACACGCAGTGTTTTTTTTAAATATCGCTGACGCTTTTTTGTTGATAGCTGGAAGCTCTTTCATGATCAAGGTAACTGAACCACTGTACCCAGAATTACTTTTACCGCGTCAATACCTCAAGATTCGCTACCATGGCTCGTTGTCAAACTACAACACAGAGATATTAAAGCGGAAGCCTTTTCACGAACGAAGCGTTTCATCCACTCTACGACCCTTTAATGCTGGTTACAGACCACAAGTGAGATAGGCGTTCGGAAAAAAAAAACTCATTTCCTCGTCGCACGTGTCGGTAAATGCTATTGTATTTCGTTTTATGCAAGCCTAAATACACTAGAGTTTTCATCCGTGTATTTGCCCCGTCACATTGTACCCTTCTTGATAAAATAGACTCATTACTTAACATCAGTTTGACTGAATTCAATAGGAAGGTTCCTGTTTAGGTAGTTCACGACCATGCGAGGCCAACTGTTCCCGTTTCGTTCAGATGAATGAGTGAGGACTGGCCATTCTTGCATAAGATCATTCAGTCTGACGATCTCTGCACCAGGATTGTAATCAAGTCAGGCGTGTGCATCAAAGAAAAAGACTGTACCTTGCAAATAATTTCTTCGTCCCTCAATAACTGTCTACGTGGCCCGTGCTTGCATACTCCCATTATTCCTTTACCTGACAGTGGCTTCCTTGGCGTCAATGAGAGAGCTGCTACTAAATGTTGTACATGCTTACGCAGATGGTACATATTTGTAGCTGTCGAATAAACTGCGGTGCTGAGTGCTGCACTTTCTCATGTTTTCACCGAAATAGGTGAACGTTCTTTCGAGCAGCCCTTCAAAATCCTGTTTTCTAGAAGGAGTGCATTTCAATTACAGAAATGTGAGCAGCGATCAAAAGGCATACAAGTGGAAATCATGGAGCTTTAGCCAAATATGGGAATATAGCGCGCCACTGTCCCCAGCACCATCATATTTGCATCGAGACCACTTTCCACGTTCAAGATAAATCCTGTGGCTTCATGCTCCCTATTTGGAGCACATTGCCGGATTTGGTCATTGAGATGAGAAAGGAGCTTTGTGTGCAAAATTGCTTCCTTCCTTTATATTCACCAAAGTTCGAGATATTCTAGATATCATCAATGTTCACGTAAATAAAAGTGCGTGCGTACCGCATTATAATTCATTCCTTGCCGCTGGGTTTCCACTTGATCGCCCCAAAGTGCTGCAAAGAATGGGAAATTAAGCGGGAAAATAAGGCTCACAACAAGTAGTTGTTATGAAAATCAACCACTCGGCCCATAGTCTCTCGCGATTTATGTTCACTTGTCGCGCAAAAGCTTTTACACAACTCACTTTGTACATCGCACTCCTGTGATTTTGCATTAAAAGCTCTGAGTGGGTGGAAGCCTTACTTGATACGTTGACTCACGAGCAGGGGCAATCTGGCATTTGTTTTGTTGTTGCCGATCCGAAATGACGATGGCGATCTGGCATTTGTTTTGTTGTTGTTTTGTTGCTGTTGTTCGTGGTAATTTCTGCTCACACAGCTCCTGACGAACAGAGTTTGCGCCATCAGTGAACAACACCTTCACCGAAGAGAGATTATTAGGTCCTCAAGTACAATATGTCGGACTTTTTAAGGGACCAGTTTGACAGTTGGTGTCTCCTAATTTTCGCTGGATCACTTTTCCTCCTTTTATAAATATATTAGGGTGGTCAGAAAGTCTTGAGCCGTTTGACACCTTTTTTTCTTTATTTTATTATTCAGCACACAATGAATTTTACTCAACAGTATAATCACCATCATTAGCCACTACAATGTCCCACCTAATGGGCAGATCAGCGATCCCCTTTTCCCAGAACTGGGGAGACTGGGAGTCAAAGAAGTCGCTGACCGCCCTTCCAACATCTTCAAGTTTGGTGAATTTTTTCTTAGCCAGGAATGCCTTGAGGGGGCGAAACAAATGATATTCAGAGGGGGCAATATCAGGGGAATAGGGTGGATGGGGAACCGTGTCCCAGCCCAGCTCGTCCAACTTTTCCCGTGTCTCTTTAGCTACATGGGGCTTAGCGTTATCGTGGAGCAGGTGGACAAAAGCTCGTCTCGGCCGTCTTCCTCGAACAGCGTCCGCTAATTTCTGGAGCTGATTGGCGTAACCGCTACCGGTGACGGTATGTCCTTGCGGGAGCAGCTCGTGATACAGCATTCCTCGCGAATCCCAAAATCAGCAAAGGAGACACTTCTTGGGGTGAAGGTCCGATTTGGCTTGCGTTGGAGGGTCTTCTCCTTGAGGGAGCCACAAGGCACAACGCGTATTGGAATCGTAGAGGACCCAACTCTCGTTTCCGGTAATCAGATCCCTCAGAAACTCCTTTCGTTGAGGGCGTAGAAGGAGAGACTGACAAATGGATATCCGGGTGAAGCGCGTACTATCGGTCAAGACATGAGGGATCCATCGAGTTAGCACTTTTCTGTAGCCGAGGACCTGAAGGCGACTGAGGACTGTTTGATGGCTACATCTGAGTCTCGTCGCAATACTGCGGGTGCTAACTTCCGGGTCCTCTTTGACGGCGCCGAGAATGACAGAGTCTTCCACCTTGAGGGGGCGTCCCGACCGAGGCTTTTCTTCGAAGTCCGTATCTCCTCCTTCGAAGCGAGCAAAACAGCGTTTGACAGTGCTGATGGAAGTAGTGTCTTCTCCTAATGCGTTGTTGATGTTGCGAACAGTTTCCGTCGTTCCAGTGCCGCGGCGCCATTCATAGAAGATAATCGCTCGAATGTGCACTTGTGGAATTGACATCGTAATTAAAGTTAAGAGAGGCAACCTGGGCATATATACCTATCGGTTTCGAGAGTGATACTGATAGAGGATGATACCACATGGTAGGTCGCGGTACCGGTCAAGAATCGAAAGTTCTGAAACTTTTGAAAAAATCGGCTCAAGACTTTCTGACCACCCTAATACATCCGTCACCTTACGAGATCACTTGCTCGGTCCTTGATCATTTTTCAAACTTTTGCTCAAGAGCAACTTTTGCGAAACCAATTGGAGACCGACAATCATTTCAATTTCGAATGATGGTTACATTGGAGGAGACTGTAGAGCGAGAACAACTCAAAGCTTTTAATAGACGTTCAGAGAGGTAGTGGCTAATAGAAGAGCGGAACATCGATGGTTCAAGAAACTTCATCTTGATGATGTACACCTACTGTGACCCTACGGATGAACCTGGATAATGGTTAGCTGGAAACCATGGCGAGAGTGGATAGGTGTCGAGCCAAGCCAGCTTAGGCAGCAAGGTTTTGACTCTCATAATCCAATAATGCTGAAGTATTTGAGTCTTTGCAGATAAAAACAAATTTATTTCAGTAATGGCGTCTCTTGAGAACAGCACATTTATTTATTATTATTTATTCATGCATTCAAGATGCTCCAATTGAACCAATTGAGCCTGAATAATGCAAGTAGAACACAAAAGATAGAGAAAAGAAACAGTTCTAGAGGAAAAAAGCAGCTTCTCCAGCTTAAAGGCAGTGTGTCACCTCGTTTCATAAGGTGTGGATATCGGCATACTCTAGACCTACTCGTCACGCTGATTCCAATGATGTACGTAATAACCCATAAAAGTGCCGGAAACTCGTTCTCGGAGGGTCCGAATGTGCAGTTCACGGACCACTCAAGCGGAGCGGTCCGTGACTGTGCTGGCTGCCCGCCACGGCTGCAGCGTTGGCAACACGTCTCAACGTGTCCGATTGTTAAGCTTAACGGCTTCACATGTTCATTCGTCTCCGCAAACTGTTCCAAATCCCGTCCCGAAGAACGACTGAAAAACGGGTTTGAAAACGTTTTGTAACATTTTACTTACATCGCTGGATTCAGCGCATCGGGGATATTCAGGATCCGCCAAAACCTCAACCACATAGATGAGGTGACACAATGCCTTTAACAGCGTCAGAGTAGAACAAACAAAATAAGTGGTGTTTGAATTAACAGGTCAGTGCACTGCTTGCAAGCAGAAATTGTAAGTTAATAATCACGTCGTAGATAAGCTGCTCTAATGCTCTATAAAGTCCAAGTGGAACGTTGCACAAGTGTAACGCCCTTGATATATTCACGTCTCGGCTACGCCATCGTACCTATTGAACACACGGGCCCTGAATTGTGAAGGCTCCTTTGATCTAAATATAACACGAACTCCGAGCGTTGACCTAAGGGAAACTCGTGGAACGAACCACACCACCAACCACACAACAACCTGTTAACATTTCGAACTTTCTGTGGTGGAGCTCATTTGGCAGCACTTATTCAAGACAGTGAGAAGTCCAATAATGCAAATGCAACTGCTAGTGAAAAGAATTTAGTGAAAAAAAAACTCTGAAAGAACAAAGTTAGTTGAGTTAAGTACCATATGAGGCACTCAAAACAGCTCCTATGTAGACGACGTTTGAAAGCCATGCTAGTTGGGGACTGAATGATTTCGGATGGAAGGCTTTGTAACCAGCGGGCCGTTCTCATGAAAAAAAAACATTGTGATATCTCGTGCGAAATGCATTTGCATAACTCAGAGGTTGAATAACAAACCTACCTCTTCTTTCGCTTGTAGCACATCACTAGGATCAACACAAATGTTGGAGAGCATAATTCAAGGAGATCGCGCATCTACGCTGAGCCCTGGGTTTCAGACGGAATCAGTGGAAAAAATGCTAGAAAAATATCGAGCGAAAGTGCTAGCTTTCCGAATATCGTCAGTGAAGTAGTTGCCATCATCGTCAGTCAAACACGAAGTCTTGGAAGAATTTTTCATTCTGTAACGTAGATGGGAGTTTAGAGATCTCATGGAAAGGTGTCTAGCAGGGCGTCTTTCGCGGCAGGCTAAACACTTGCTAATGGAAGTCAAGGTCAGAACAAACTGACCAATAAAGGACTACAATGACTGTGAGCATCTTGAGATTCAGGCTTAGCTTCACGTTAGCAAATTCAAAAACGCACAATAGATGGTAAATGGTCATAAGCGTCAGGACATGCATGCATGGTACGGGTTTCGAATATGCACTGATTTCGTGGTAAAATGTGTGTTTCACTTCAGGTGCAAGGTTCGGAATTCCACAAACCTTAATCTATTATGGTCTTATTATTTATCGAAACCTTACTCTATGCTTCTCTGTAGTTACGATTCTGCTCTTAACAATGCTAACAATCGCAACCTGTGCCTGAACCGACGGGTGCAATTAGGAGCTCCAGAGCCGATTCTATGCTGTTTAGTCGGTTGTAGAGTTCTACTTTCCCCAATCAGCGCAAAGGTTACGTATGCTCCACCCCCTCCCCCTCGCTTTCCGCCAGCTTTTGAGAAACAATGTAAAACATTGTCTATCTATTCATTTCATCGATATCTCTTCATTTATCTGTATGCATAATGATGTAGTCATCAAAAATGCCAGCATAAAATCGTTGTGATATTTCCAGTGTCACGTGCAGTAGCCTTTGGTCGACTGTCATTATGCAGTTGCTGTTCGAACCCCAGGACCAGCGAGGGGGGAGGGCAGTTTGTGCAAATCGATGGGATCCATTCGGATTGATTGTATCATTCACGTACAATCAGATGCGAGTGCTGCCAAGTGTTAGTGTTGTAGTGAGAACCAAAACCAATCCAAAACCACCAGAAAAAGACACCAAATTAAGCAAAGAATTCGAGCAAAGGCAATAATATGAGCAACTAACTACGATACTCATAAACAAATATTTATTACTACCATAAGGTTTTCATTTAATTTCAGCGTTTAAGTCATCACCATCCAAACTCTCACAGAGTTAAAGGATAAAGTAAAGGATAAAGTGGTCGGCGTTAGTCAATCCCGTTTTGTGAGATGCTATGTTGATTTCTCATCCCTTACTCATCAAAAATCACGTATTGCACCCTCCGTTCACCGTCGATCAATCTCGTTTGAAACTTGTGACGTTTCCACGCTACCAAACGCAACAAAACGAACATACAGAGACTTCTCAAAAGCAGATTACAACAAAATAGTTCGTACTCTTACTCAACTAGATTGGATTAGTATTTGCAACAATTCAAAAGATGCTGACAAACGCTATACTAAATTTGTTGATATCTGCAAACAGCTGATAAGTAAACATGTGCCGTTGCGACAATTCTCACACTAAAACGATGAGTTCCCAAAGTACATAAGGATACTAAAGGCAAAAGTCAATTTCTTCCACTCTAGAGCTAACATACTAGATAACAGAAAGTACGCCTTCTACTCCCGCGAACTTAAACGCCCACTTTTACTTGATGAAGGAAAAGAAGATTGCCCCCAATCCGAACAGAAACGCTTTTACAGGTACTGCTGTGATAAGCTCAAGTCAATATTTTCTATCCCTGCCCTCAAATCTGCTGACGGCGTTGTAGTTCGAGATGACTCTAAGAAGACAAGTTTCTTTGCTCGTTATTTTCAATCAGTGTACAAGCAACCCTGTGAGCCAGATGAGCCAGATGTGTCGCTGCAACCAGTAACTAACTCCACTTTAGATTGGATTGAAATAACTAATGACGAGGTTTATCGAACTCTTCGCAAACTCCCAAATAGAACTTCGACATCACCAGACGACGTTCCCTACATTTTTCTAAGAAACGCAGCGCTTGGATTAACGCCACCTCTCACCATACTTTTCAACAGATTTTTGCTGCACGGCAAAGTCCCGAAAGCATGGAAAATAGGTCTTGTTAAGCCCATATTCGAAAAAGGAGCTCGCATCAGCGTGACCAACTATAGACCAATATGCCTAACTTATTCGACTAGTAAGGTGATGGAACGTATACTTTGCCGCGGGATTAATAGCTACCTTTCCAACAACAGTCACTTGTCAGAAACACAGCATGGCTTTATAAGTAAGAGTTCAACCATGTCTGCCTTCATTTTAGACGTACCGCTATGTCATAGAGAAGAAGATAATAATAACTATGTATCCGTTTGCTACGTTGATTACAGAAAAGCCTTTGACTCCATTTCAATCCCACTTCTTCTGAAAAAGCTCTCGGCCTATGGTATCATTGGTTGCCTACTACGATTTTTGAAGTCTTTTCTCACCGATAGAATGCAATCGGTAATAATGAACAATGTAAGATCTGCGTTATATCCTACCACCAGCGGAGTGCCACAGGGCACTTGCATTGGCCCACTTATGTTCCTTATTTCCACAAACGACATCAACTGGTCATTGCCTCCAGGAACCTTTTGCTGTATGTATGCAGATGATTCAAACATTTTTAGAATTAACGACCATACTAAACTACAATCAGCCCTGGATGTACTAGGAAACTAGTCCAAAAATGGGAACTCGATATTTCTACAGAGAAGACCGCTGTATTGTGCTTCGGAAAGAACCACCCTAATATAATATGTATTCACTTTAAAGGCAGCACTCACGGAAATTTTCACTTCTGAAATGAGTCACTTACCATGTTGCCGGCCGCTGGACAATCGCAACAGTAAGTTGAACACCTTGAATGGCCGCCTACCTGCGAAGATGCTGCCTTGGACACATCTGCCGTTCTGGACATTAGGGTTCCGTCGCCCCAACTAACGCAGTTGACAGGGTGTGCGCATGTGGTTCAGCGGGGGCTTGTTTATGAAATACCATTTGCAGGGTTCCGTGGCGGGACCCATCACAGAACACTCGTCCACGCTGTGGACACGCATGAAATACCGCTATCATTTTCCGTCTTTTTTGCGTGTTTCACGTTACTTCATCGTTGTCAATGAGTTCATCGTCCCTAAAAACCTCGATATACCGCGAAATCTTCAAGGCAAAAATTTCCGTGAGTGCTGCCTTTAAATGGAGCACAACTTGCGCAGCTGCACTCAATTAGAGATCTCGGCATCACATACTTCCACAAATTGAGAGTTACATAGATGACATCACTGCTAAAGCATCGGCAAGGTCAAACTACATCCTCCGGGCATTCAGGACGCGCGACCCTATCCTACTATTTAAAGGCAGTGTGTCACCTCGTTTTCGTGTCTGAGCTTTTACCAGATTCTGAATCTGCTCGACACGCTGAATCCAACGGTGTACCCAAGATGTTACAAAAAGGTCTTTAAACCCTATTTTTAAACGTTTTTCAAGACGGTATTTGTAACTGCAGACGTGGCGGGCAGCCAGCACTCACACGGACCGCTCCGGCCAGGTGGTCCGTGAACTGCACTTTCGGACCCTCCGAAAACGGAGTTTTCGTCATTCTTGTGAGCTTCGAGATACATTTTTGGAATTAGTGTGAGTGTGAGTGTGACGACGAGGTCTAGAGTCTGTTGGTATTTTCAGCCCACGAAACGAGGTGACACACTTCCTTTAAGCTCTTTGTATGTTATGTTAGACCTTTTTTGGAGTACTGCTCTCCTCGATGGTCTCCTTGGAAGCAGTCTGTCGTAGATAAGGTAGAAAACGTTCAAAAAAGTTTCACATATAGATGTTCAATTGGGAAAGGAATAGGTGAATCTTTCTTAAGAGGATCGGTTAAAAATACTGGGCGCAGAACCCCTTGCTTTTTGGAGAAAAATTGCAGACTATGCTCCGATGTATAAATTTACAACGGGTGAAATAGATCTAAAACTTTCCGACCTTTATATTGCGATGCAGAGATAAGGAAACATGAGGACGCGCTCACCGTGTGCGCGCAGAAAAACCAAACTCTCATTCGTGTGAGCGCTCATTTTCAGCCAGAGCCACTTCCCTTTGGAATAGTTTAGATACAAAATTTTTCAGGTAGAGGCGTTCTTTGACGTTTCAGAATCACCTAATCAAGTTCATTGAAGAAACTGAGTCGAGCCAATGAGCCAGTATACGCACCCAGACGATGGACACCTTCGCACCCTCATGTACTATAATTTCTTTCTTTCTGCTGTTTGTTTCTTCTTTCCTTTCTCGTTCATTCACTTCTCTAGGCTATCATAATCAACTTTCCCACTTCGATTTGTTTGTTTCTTCCTCCTTTTTGATCCCATAACAGAGACTATTAATGGTACTCGTTCGTCTGACAGTTATTCTCATCCATCTGTTACTTCTACCGTGGAGCGTACTATCTCCTCATTTCTCCTCCAAGGGGTTTGGTCAGCTAGCTTTTGCCCGTGGGCTCGCTGACCCCCAATGAAGTGGGTTGGTTGTGCTATGGTGCACTTCCATCTTTGAGCAACAGCGGACTTCCTAGAGGGCCAACATCTATGTCTTGTATTGTCTTCTCATTGATTCGCAAGTACTCACAGCTATTGGCCATAAGTAAATAAATAAATAAAATATGCGCCACGCATTCGACTTCATCTGGATGTCGTAGAGGCAATGAATGCGTATAGGAGTGTTTATACTTCGGCGCGACGCGACCGTCGCGTCCCAGCAAACTGTTCAAATGCGATGGGTCCCGAGTGGATGCATGAGCAAACAACGGTCGCGATGTGGTAGTTGGCGTTGCCTTCGCGAGGCGACGTCGCGAAACGATGTCGCGTCCTCTTTATACTTTTTTCGTAAAAAAACGACGCGATGGAATCGCTGATGTTGCGGACTGGAGTTGACCACTGTTCCATAGTTTTTGAAGTGGTTTAGACACGAAACCTACGGAATAAGACAAATTCAGTTGGAGATGTGAATGTGAACGAACTTGGACGCGTCCTTTTCATTTTGGGTAGTAATTTTGTGAGCTTTTCATGTTTCTGATGTTGTCTTCTGTTTAACTACTTACAACATGTATGTCGAGCTGTGGAGGAACACAATGTAGGTATAAATGTTGCATCTATATATTGATCTAGAGATTTTGTTCTGAATTTGAGTTATCGGAATCGTTTCCCTTTCACGTAGACATCGTTGTACAGGTGCTTCAGAACAGTGTTCAATCAGTGCGGTATTGATTTATAGGTGGATGTAGGATAGTCCTGCGCTCCAACACTTCCTATGATTTTTCACGTTCCGGTGTGATTTTGTGCAAGACCCCCACCCTACCCCACAGAAGATAACACACAAGATAACACGTCTAACCAATGAAAGATTGGAAAAGATCAAAAGCATGGGGCTAGAATATGAAATAGTGAATGAAACTCCCAGCTAGGTCAGAAAATCACACATTCAACCAGCACAGGAGCAAAAAACATCAAATTGAGGCACTGGAACAACGTACACCTTCAACAAGGAAGACCCTGGTACTACTAAAAAAACCACATGCCTGAAAAACTACATGTGAAAGAAAAAACATGTCGTGTCGAGGCACGGGATTACAACAATGTATGCATAGGAGAAAAACCATTCTGATAACTCAAATGCAAAAACAAATCTCTGAACATACAAATAAATGAGAAAAACCCACAATGCTTTCTTCCACATCTTAGAAACAAGCATTCTTGGCGAGGAACCCGGCTCAAAATTGCATTCCCTGCAGAGATCACCACTGAAATTCGCTGAAAACTTTCTCTAAACATGCTAGACCACAAACGGTACCACGAGGTCTAAAACAGTCCGTGGGAATCCATGATCCCCGCTGAGTCGGGATGTGCATGTGATTTTGCGTGGATACGTAAATTTGCGACGTTCAGCATGGCGCGACAGGGCGACGCGACGGCTTCGCTACCCCCCGCGTCGCGCGTGTTGTGGCCGTCGCCGCGACGCCATCGCGTCGCGAAAAAGTATAGACACTCCTACTCATGTGCCCTGTACAATGACTTGCGGGAGCATCCGATATACAAATCAGTGTTTTATCCTCCTAGACTCCTCTGGTACCAACTTACTGACCCTCAGGGGATGGAAGGCTTGGTTGGTCTCGGCGGGATCGAATCATGTGCATGTGCAGCGAGCCTTACCACTGCGCCACACGTGCCCTTACAGAGTCAGTTGCCAAAACTCATTTTCTGTTGTTGACGCTGATGTCGTAATCTCCAAATGGTTCGAGCTGTAAATAAGGCCACCTTTGCGGTTGTAGTGAAGTTGGGTTCGATACTGCCAGAATCGAGGTGGTTTGTTCTTGCATGGATAGTCACAGGTCACGCCTAGTTGGCACCCAGAATTCCCATTGTGGAAGACATCCCCGTCCAAGCCACTGCTGGCAGCAGTCATGTGCGATGAGTGGAGCTCATCGCGCTGCGCCTTCTCATGCTGCGGAAATAGTGGGAGCTGAGAATAGATGCAGAGTGAGACAGTCGTGGTATATATTTATTATACTTCATCCAACGTTCCAGTTCAACACACCGCCTTGGCACTTTACTACCTTGGTTAAGCTCTCCTACATAGTTCATCTCACCTACATAGTTCATTCTGAACTTTCCCTCAACCTATATACAATAGCCTTTTGACGATGTATTCTGGTGGACTGTAGACGTCAGTGTCCTGTTTGACTCTACAGTATGGCTTCTTTCCTACTCACCTGTTCTAAGCGAAGCGTGGATGGAAATCGTAGCGAAAAGGAGATGCTCATGAAGTCAGGAAAGCTCTTTGAGTTCAAATCACCTATTTCTGTAGGCAAACATCAAGTGAATAAACCTCAAACTCATACGCAAACAAGTGTATGTGCATATAACCTCTCACTTTTATTTCTTTTCTCCTCCTGTGATTTAAGATTTTGTTCTAACACACCAGAGAGCTTGAAAAAAGAGTTCAACTGCACCTTTTTTGTTCCGTTGCTTGTCTAGCTCCGCCTACTCGTCAAGCGGTTGACAATGTTGCCCTGTACAGTTACAGTTCTCGCATTCTCTTACGACATCCACTATATGTGCTGAACATCTACTGTTCTGTTATACGGATCTGGTAAGAGACACCTTCAGAAACCAAACAATATGACTGTGGACACACGATGATTCGTGCGATCATTGTTTTACTGGTGAGTCTTGTCTCTTTCTAGACGAGTTACCTTGTCCACCGGTTAAACAATGGTTCAAAGACAAACAAGTTACGCCGATGAAGTTCCGTGGAGCCATGCAGTTTCGCAGTCCCATTCTCCAACTGGAAAAGCAGCTGATATTTCATGCATAGAACTTGTACAGGACTTACCTTCCATAAATAGAAGACGAATGAATCGCTGATTATAATTCCGAAAAAGGGAACGAAGGCAGAAGAGTTTCTAGTTTCTAAAATTTAAAATTCGTCTCCATTCATATCCACCTAAACTGCGAATCTGGATCATAGCACACTGGTTTTAGATCGGCTTTCCTGGCCTGGTGGTGAACCTCTACAATATCTACCTGTTCTCGACGAGGAAGTCACTTCGTACACCGTACGGCTACCTGACACTTTCTCGCTGCATAGCCAACTCTTACGTTCTGTTGACGTTTATTTGCTATGTGGCCCCAACGGAAATTGTGTAAGTCTGAATGCATGTGTCTTTCTGCAAATCAATTATGATGGTCCCCGGAATTTCTAAACATGGTTCTATCTTCAGTAACCTGGCTCAGCTAACGCACTTTCGAAGTTTCTTTTGAAACCTCATCCGTTATCATCCTGTTGCATAAGCCCTGGTAATGTGGTAGCACACAAGTTACTCTACGACAGAAATAGAAGTCTGCTCCTCTTCCATTATGCGGCCAAGCGCATGCACAAGGCGTTCCACAAATATGAGACCACCCTAACCTTCTGAATTTCCCCAGAATAGCAGCTCTTACGGAGTATTTCTGCTCCAGCTTGTGCATACATGCCTTGCTTCAAAAACATCTCAACCTAACCCTAAATTCTTACGAAGTTTTTTCATTATGCTTACTTCCTCACAATGTAATGAAAATAGGACAAACCAGAAAGTGAAAAAAAAGTGGGAGAAATTCCAGTAGAACATTCGGAGTGAGCGACTCAACAAAAAGTTTCGGCTGCCTATTATTAAGGCAGTTATTAAGGCTGGTAAAATGCAGCGGAAAAGAACGCTGTTATCCCCGCAAACACATTGGTTTGTAGGGATAACAGCGATGGAAGATACAGAAGTACAAGTTCTCGAGATTGAAATCTGACTTAGTTTTGGTTATACTTATGGAAATAGCCTCGTACTTCGCAATAATTGCCGAGAAGGGCGCAGTCACAGTAATTGCCAAGGGGTTTGTTCCCTTGAGCGATCTGTGAAGTCATAGCCGAAATTGTCCAGGAAATCAGTTGTTTTTTAATGCGGAATAATGGATCGGTTTCAAGACGACGAGATTAAATAATTGAACATAGAATTGCAATTTGACTACACTACTGAAACCCTTTTCAGCGACCACATTGTTGGCTCGTCCTCTTTTGCTTCGCTTGTTGGTAACCTCACTGGAGCTCCATGTATTTCTATAATTGCAGTGCAGACTTTTCTGGCTGTACATCGACTCCTTGCAGCCTTCAGACCAATTAGTTATCAGAAGACGTTTGGCTTTACAACTCTTACGATGGTAAGTGAGGCTGCGGGAAAATATGCGTACGGGTTGGACCAAAATTAAGGTGAAGAAATCGGTCTACTTAAAAAGAGCATCTCAGTGCACATTGAAGGAAATTCTGATGGTTTGTGTTCATTAGTAATTGGCGAAGCAAAGAGCAAGATATTTCGCATACACTTGCTATCCAATAATTAGAGATTCGGGGAGTTTGAAGATTTTTTTATATTCAGTGAATTGATCATGCATCCGTACCTTCACTCGTTCTTGACTTTGCGAGAGCCAGAAATTTCTCTCATTTATTTCCCCTTACGAATTATTATGCTAGTGTCCTACCTTTTACAGGTGCAGCTATGCTTCTCATGGCTTTGGGGCGCCGGAGTCGTCACATTCTGGGAAGTCGGTGAGGGATCGTTTCTGATCTCTGCTCTCTCTGTCTCTCGCATGATTAAATATGTAATTAGTCATTTCAGCTCCACGACAGTATAACTGTAGCTACGTATTCGATGTCGCTAGTATTTCGTGGATCGACAATTGCCCGCCGATCTTTCTTACTGCAACCATCACGATTCCTGTCTATACTAGTGCTGGTTCAGTGATCGCGATTAATATTCTTATACTGTGCAAGTTGTTAGCTCTAAATGTGAGTTTACTCGTACCTTTCTTCCCAGTTTTTTTTTTCAAGAAATATGTAGTAACAAGGAGTCTTCGAACAAGGTTCATGCGATGAACATTGAAGTACAATTCTCTCGTTCTCTGTCCCGCTAGAGAGCTTATAGGGTAGACACCACATCGCTTGTCATTCCTGCTCTGGCTCTTTTTCTAGACTAGGATTCATGGACTAATATCCAAGCAAACCCTGGCTAGAGAACCAACTTCTACTTTTTGCGAATCATACAATGGAAGTGCACGAAGATAAGCTGCTAATACATGGCGAGACCTATGTATATGTGTAGGGAGCGTGCCCAATATGACCTTGAGCGCTATACTTACAATCTGTTGTATGGTCTATACAAGCTCGGTATCCCACATAGATGACTTCCAACCCCAGGAGAAAATGATATGGAGTTATGGCTTGGTGCGTACTTTGCCTTGCGTAGCTCGCAACGCTGATTTCACATCTGTTTTCACCCCTCTTGAGTCTTGTCTCGGTGAGGAGTTAAGAGCGTTTCCCGCAAGGGCACATGATAGGGCTGTACGAATGCAGCAACATTAGAGAACAGCACCGCTTGGTTGTGGCACAAAAGTATAGTCTCTCGCTCTTCACCAATACATTGTGTGGATCTTCTCGTGCCTGCGCATCCGTTTTGTATCTCTTCTTCTGGTCCTTAAACAATTTAGCAAATTTCAAGTGTAGCCTGTAACATCATTTTGAACAGACTTTCTAGTCATGTAGATGTGGTCTTGTATTAGCAGCTTAATTCCGTGCAATTCGCTTGTTAGCACTACGTAGTGTACCCGATAACTATTCTATTCACAGAAACTGTGGATGATTTGGTTAATTATCATTCCCTGAAATGAGTTCCCAAAGATAAATGATATGATGATGACCCTAATTCAATCCAAGGTGGATAATTGATAGCAAACGTAATTCAGTGTCGCTTAGAGACGTGCACAATACTGGAAAACATGAGAATTAAAGCCCCAAAAATATCATGCATACGTATGTGAGTGATGCTCATGAAAATCTGATTGTAAATGTTTTCCAGAACCGTCTTGGATTCGCCACCAAGACTGACAGGAAGCGAAGTGAAAGACATATTAAACGGATGGCGATCCAGGCAAGTGACTTGAGTTATCACACCTGCCTTATTTAAGGACCGCAGCTTAGTTGTGACCTACCTTGCTTGTGTGCACTCTTAATGTCCAAACTCTTTGGATTCGGGGACTTTCGAAGAACCTAAAATTATTCTGCCTTTTCCAAGTTCATTTTAAGCGATTATGAGGTCATTCGCGCATGAAAACAACATTTTTGAAAGCGCGGTGCAAACCAAGTGCGGTAACAAGTCCTCAGTAAAAGTTCTCACCTCTTTCTCGTTCAGGGAAATCTCCAAAGGCTAATGAGGATTTCTAAAGTGCATCAAGAGTAGTTTTCAGGGTGCATGAAGAATGGACATTTAGTAAGATCCTACAGATTAACTGGAATTACTGAATGGTTAATGATCCTACCACATATACTTAGGCACTAATCACTAAGGAACTCCACAGTTGAAAATTGTTGAAGAATAACCAATGCACTACTGCAATGGTGGTGCTAATTCATGAATACCGGTGCAATTAGTGGTAATGTAACTGCTACACTTGGAAATACACTATATGTATAATACGCAGAACATGAGGTGTACCTACACACTTGTCCTCTTTGAAAAGGTCTAGGGAGGAAGTCTTTGGTGATGTTCGCTATAAGGAATGAAAAACTCAATATGTCGCACACTGTTAGTTCATCTTTTTTCTTCTCCAAAGATTCGCGAGACTTTTTTGCTTTCAAATTAGAGAAGGAATTCAACAAATACAATTTTTTAAAGGAACTCTTTCTTCAGACAGTTGCCCTCAGAATACAATACTGAAAATGTGACTTCTTATCACATTTTTTTCTTGAAGAGACCACGTTACCATAGCTGTGATTGTTATTCAATTGGAGCCCACTGGAGAATAAGCAACCAACCACAGGCAAACAAATGAATAGACAAATAAATAATCATTAAAACGAGCTTTTACCATTTAGATCTTTCGGAAATGTGCTTAGGGATACCTCTTTTGATAGTATATTTCATTTTCATAGTACTTTTCATAGTTTCATAGTTTTCATAGTTCGTGGCTATTTATGGAATAAAGTTGTACTACGTGTCAAGTCGTATGTACATATGTAGGATAGGAGAAAGTCAAGGCTACATGATAGCGCTGTGGTGGCCACTGTTCACTCAATTACACTCAAAGAAGCTTTCACATTAATTAGTAAAGGAGATCCAGACTTGAGCGTGGGTTACGACCTCAGAACCAGTCTGA
Organism: Ancylostoma caninum; assembly: GCA_037903475.1. NCBI lineage: Eukaryota > Metazoa > Nematoda > Chromadorea > Rhabditida > Ancylostomatidae > Ancylostoma > Ancylostoma caninum. The sequence continues at coordinate 351,922 of JBAJFG010000514.1, read as the reverse complement.
AAATGTTACGTCTCAGTCATGCAGGCCCCTAACGTATGTTTTAATACGGATCCAACTGTGACTCTTTAAATGGAGGGCTTGATGTTCCCACAAAAACAATTTCTGGAAAATCCTTCCTCCATGCTTTGTTGTGAGGCAGAGACCTGGGCTGAGTTGAGCTGAAATATTGGGTAGGTTATATCAAAAAGCACGAGAAGATGCAAAAAAAAAACATAATCGCGATTTGTTTTTTTTTTCGTTGCAGAGCAGTGTAACTGCAGACGGATCCAGTACATTTACCGATACAAATCCAAAACTGAGAATTTGACTTTCTTGCTACGTTTTTGCTACGTCACGAATTTTTACGGCGAATTTGCAGTCAGAAAATCATAAAAATCCGGCATTATCAAATGACTATTGAATATGATATATGTAGTGGAACAAAGGCGTGGGTCTACCGCGAAGGAATGACTCAGGAAAGGTCATACAATAACTTATCCTCCCCCTCCCCCCGCCCTCACCCCTGTGTAACTAGTGATGCTTGCGAAAATATCCACTTCTATTCAGAAAGTCTGGAAATTTTCTAACAAACTAATTCAATTGATTTTTTGACCTGACTTTTTGATTGTCTTCATCTTTGCAAGTGTTGTGATTTCATTTTTTCAAAACAAAAAAGAAAAGATTTATATTCGCCACCGACGAATCGATAAATCGATTAACGGCGCTATTCCAGGGGATCTGCCAAGACTCTACCTTCCTCATTGAGACGTTCATGCTGAACTATGCCATTTACCTCAGCGAAAGCAAAATATGGTTGTTCATCTGTTATACGGTTGCCTGGGAGATCACACATGCGATCGATGGGTGAGTCGATCAATAAGTTGAGGCGATCGATAGACACCAAACTCTTCGCTTTCAGCGCTATCATTTTCCTATTCAATGCTGAATTGCGGAGGTGCGGATTGGGCAGTGAATACAGCAACGATCGCACTGTGGCGATCGAATCGACGCTACGTCACAGCACAGTGTTTACAAAGGTGAAGAATAAGTTAATGAATCAGCAGTAAATCAATAAATCGATTGTGGCAACTGCTATTAAAGTTAGTGGTATTCATCTCGAGCGGTTCGCAAAACTTGGTGGTCAGTTGTAACCAGGTTTTAAAAAAAGTTTAATTCACTGAAACCGCCTCACATTACATCCATAACTTATTAGTTCCCCGATGATGGTCGGTGTAAGCGTTACCGTATCCGCGTGCAATAACGCCAGGTGCTTCTAATCCAACGATACAACGAAGACCGACGTGGAGCTACTGGATTATCTACCGTATCCCTAATCTGGTTACTGTAGTTGGACATCGCGCAGAGGTTTCTTTTTCTCTATGGATCCATTTAAAGGAGGAAATTTTGAACAGTGAAATTATATAATACAATGCGCGAGGAGGCTAGAGGGTTACTAGTCTCTCTGTGACAACTGATAATTCTTGGGTGATAGAAGGGAGCGAATATAAGTATCTATAAGCATAAATATCAGCATCGCTTTCACTGCTGTATCCTGAGCCCGTAAAGCCAAAAGCAGTCGAACATGCAAGTAGTTGAGGGCGATTTTTTATCCGGAAGATCACCAAATTGGCAAGATAAGTTTGTTATAGGTAAACTATTGGCTGATCTCTATGCATGCTTTGGCTAGACATTTCTGGAACAGAAGAATTTGACAAGACACCCGAAGTGGTGGACAACTTTTCCAACAAAGTATAACTTGATCGGTATGAATGAATGATATTTATGCACGTACTGATAGGCAGATGAGCCCTGTATTGCACAACAATGGACTTAGTATTAATATGTGGAATTTGTTGTGTAAAAAATAAATAAATACTCAAAAAAAGTCAATACTGAACAATTTGCGCGCACCTGGACGTAGATACACTTGTAGGTAAGTCAGTCGTATCAATCTACATGAGAACTTATCAGAACCTCTTCAGGGGAAGGACTGTAACATCTTCACAGAACTAGACATTAAAATCCACGTCAAATGCGTTAGATGACAAAGAAATGATTTGTCACAGTTACATTACATCGTCACAAAATGTTGAGGGCTGTCAGATTTAACGAGCCTCATTTTCAGAGACTATGTACATAGGCATTCAACATTGCTGTTTCTTCTTATAATGAGTTATGAAAGATATGAATATCAGCACAAGTGGAGAAAAGCCCACGACAGCTACAAAAGAACATAATACGACCTGAGAACATAATACGAGGGAGGCCAGATTCGGATGTGTCTAGATCTCCCGTACTCAGAAAAGTCAATACTAGCTACATCTAGAAAAGAGAGATTAAAAAAGCAAGTAAGAGCAGAAATTATGTAACGCGGAACTAAAGGTTGAGTTATTTTACTTCCTTAAATTGCAAGTTTATTACGTCCACCTCGGAATCCAAAGAATTTAGGCAAAGACGATCAAGGACCCATTGCTAAAAACGAACCGAATTACGTTGTTAATGCTGAAGTACTCAGTAGCCAAGAGTAGTAACCCAAATTCTCGGCTTTGTCAGTACATTTTCTACGCACTTCTTGCGTTTTAGTGCCTTCCGATGGCGAGTTTAGGGATAACTTTGACGAATTAGCTTGGGCGGATGCTTGTGACAACGTTGAGTCCATTTCTTTCACTTCTCGAATAGCGAACACAAGAACTTTAAGGAGCTGTAGAAGCACCAGAAAAATAATTCTTTCACTCCTGCGAAGATGTGATTAATGGTGCTATAGCTACCCTTGGCAAAAATCCACGAGCTAAGTCCATATATATTCATGTTCGTAAAGAATTGACGATTTCACCGGATCTTCGACTCAGAATTTCTTGGTGTTTTTGTGGAAACCGTGCTCAGGCATGATTAGCTAAGCCAAGTATTGGTGGTCGAATTCGGTGTCACAAGATGGATGGAAATACATAAAGCCCAGTCGTGACGGCCTTTAGAAGCACTCAAAAAATCTCCGCAACACCCTTAAACTAGTGATTTTTCAAGGACGAAGTGACGACTGTACTTTGCCTCAGAAGTTCATTCTGGTTGTTAGCGCTTATTTTTACTAGAAAAAAAATCTCAGAAAAGTTGACCTCGGTGAAGACATCTTTTCATCAAACAATTATGATGCATTCAATAAGGTGTCCGATTGAAGTAGGGAGAATCAACAGGGAACCAGCAGCTTCTTCAATGTATCTAGTTAGGCCACAAATCGTTTAAAATAAGAGGAAAAACTAACGAAATAAATGTGCGTCTTCGAGTAAATAAGCGTCCAAGGAGGGGACAAGCATCGGAGTCAAAACAATCAACAAAGAGTGGAAAATCACTTCGTACAGCTGACCATCTAATGTGGTCACTTTACTCCTTTAGAACAAGGTCAAAAGATGCAGTGCAGGCCCGAATTATATAGCTTTCTAAACATTCCTCCATAATCGCTAACGTGATGCTTAAAATATCAAATTTCAACGAGAGTTGTAAAAGCTCAATTGCAATTGAAAACTAAAATTTTTTGGTCGTGGCTTATCTACTAAAGCCATAGTGTGTCCATTCGTCGATATCAGCAAATCACTACTTCGACCTTCGCTAATCACATTTTTTCCTAAAAAAATATTAGTCCAGGAAGTAGCTGGGTTCTAATAAACAACAGAATACATTCTGCCCAGAGGAATTAAGTAATCAGATCAGATGTTCGACTCTCCGCAAGTCTTGCGGCAGTGGTATACTGTTCAGTAAAATTAATCTGAGAAGTACAACAAGATTGTCCCCTAAACTCTTTTGCATTCCTGCTAGTGATTCAGCATCACTGCCTTATTTAGAGCCTAGAAAGTCAAAATTATGTGCTTGCAATCCCGGTGGAATGCCTCGTCTACATAGTTATGGAATCACATTGGAGCTTCATGCTGCGGTGCGGGCAGATCCCTGGAAGAATCTCTTTGATTTCAACAATACATAACACAATAAAAGCGGCCATTATTTGGTCTAAGAACTGCCCGTTCGCCTCGGCTGACAGTAGCCTTGGAGAGTGATTCAATATTATTTCTTCTTCAGCATATGGGACTAAATTGATTGATGAATAAGAGTACTAATGGGATTATTCCCATTCTTGTCATCTTTTTTTGAGTTTTCCAACTAACATTCCCATAATCTCAGGTTATTTGTACAAGGGTAGTGCCAATTGGATATGAACTCTACTTTGAAGAAGATTCTGTCCAAAGAAAGATGCAAATATTATCTATGACCGCTCTTTAATTATGTCGGGATGAAACCCAAAAAGGATAATGCTCAGAAGCACTATTCGAGTGAAATCTGCGAGTCAAAATCTGGAACTTGGGGTCGGTTAACACAGTTTGCTCTTAAAACCACAAGGGTTTTGAAACTTTTTTTAGGAAACAGATAGAAACAACAAGAAGAAGCGAAAACTGCGAGAACAGTAATAAACTTTAGCACATGAGAAGAAGGGTTACCGTAGTATCGTCTCAATGGACGAAGAGCACCGCACCTGGATGTTGTGAAGGCGACATTGGAACGACTAGCGCCTTATGGTACTGTCGTCCTCTTTAGGTGTGCCGACAGGCAATAGCGCTGGCCCTACTGGCAATCGGCCAACTCCTTTGTGCTCTCATTAGCAAGTACAAGGCTGTTTGGGTGAATTATCCGCAAAGGTATGTGTTTTTCCAGAGCGGTATCTATGAGCTTCCACCTATACTAGTCTGCTGCTGGTTACCAGGGATATGGAGGTTACTGAAAAAGAAATTGCTCTAAATATTCGCAAAAAAAACCGAATTGAGTCTCGAGTAGCTCATGTTCAGATTCAAAATTCTATAGAAATCTAAACCATCAACCACAGATCCGTCCAACGACAAAGATTTCCTCTAGGTTGATCATGACAAAGGTTAGCTTCTCAGGACACGTTTCCAATATTGGCTATTTTCTCTGTATAGAGGAATTTTTCAATGAGTAAGAGAAAGTTCATGCACAGCTATGTCATCAATAGCACTCCCGAATGGTTCATACAAAATCTCCCATTTCCGGACGTTGTGCGAGCCATCCGGAAGTGGCCGATGCCGAACATGCACGAACATACAGCAAAGAGCTCATAGTCAGAAATAGACGGGAACAAGAAAATAAAACAAAGGTGGCAGGAAAAGCTCAGATGTTCATGAGTGACAACTCTGAAAGCAGCTTCAGGAGATGGAATGATTCGTGCACACCGAGGCGGCTCAAACAGCATCTCAATATACTATTACTACTATCCACTATCACACATCTTTTCGAACAGTCATGACACTGTTATTCATGGATGGAACCAGAGCTGTCAATTTCTATAGTAGAGAAGCAGTAAAACGTTCCACGACATTCTATTGCCAAAAAATTTCAATTTCAAGCCAAGAAATTTTGGATCGAAAAATAAATATCGGTCTCAGACTCCCGGACAACCTAATATGTAGATCAGCGATTATTAAGAGTTAGAAAGACTCAATGAGGGCAACATTATTTTAATGAAAAGTCTTATTTTCAGGAGTGTGACCTGGTGAGTGCTGCTCATCTTAAGAAGCGGGATGTTCTTGTGTAATGGTTATGTAGTATTCGAGATTGAAAAAAAAACCAAAGGCTTGGTTCTGAACTTCTCTAGACTAAGCTCAGCTGTAAGTCTTATTTGTTATCTCCTCATTTAGCCACTTTAATTTTGATTACACTAGTCTGAGGATACACCCACATATCCCAAAAATAGGTGAATGTTTGTTCAGATTGAATGCCCCGGAAAGCGTCCCTCTCCTCCTATAGTTTTCTAGAAGAGATAACTCTTCTTATTTTCCACAGAAATTGCTGGCTATTCATTAACTTCAAGGTGTACTCCCATGTCATCTCCGAGAAGTCATTTTCTTGCGGAGGTAAAAGGTATAATTGTCTCTGAGATAACTACGGCTCAGATAGAGTGAAAATGGATGGTAGGTAGGAAGAGAGTGTCAGAATGCGTAGCAGTACCGTTCTGATGCATAACTTGCTTTTGATCAGGAACACATCAGCTTAGGGACAGATGTATGATGCGGCTGCGCCCTTGAGAAGGACTCCGAACCTCGTATGTGCGAAAGTAACACAACGCAAAAGCAAGCTCTTGTTTCTTGGCTACAACGGATTCATCACTTGTTTTGGTAGCAAATTCGCTAATAAGTTCCGATCAATTTCTCTCATCCTTTTCAGCAAAAGAATCTATGTACTTGCCTCATTGCAGCCTCCAATCACAAACTTGTTTTTGCTGCATAATTTTGTTATCGTATTCGCATGCAGCATGGATAGCATGAAAGACAGCAAAATGCTCATTTGGCTGGGGTTTTGAGCGAAATTGAAACATATCGAGTTTGGTGGGATTAACTAGAAACGTTTAGGAAAGAAAGGAAATTTTCATATTTGCTTGGTGATTGGATTCGTTCAATTCTGAAGAGTGCCAGATTGGGTAGGTTGTGGGTCCAACCACGAATTCCGTGGCCTCCACTGTAGATCCTGTCTAGAAAAACCAGGAGGACCCAGGCCAGGAGACCAATTTTCGTGTCTTGCTCCCTAAGCGTTACTTAGTAATTATGATAAGCAAAAACGTTGAAGGCAGCACCCACGAAAACTTTCAACTCCAAGATTTCAAGACAACCTTGGGTTTTCGACCATAAGGAACACGAATATGAGGGTCACTTCTACTTGAAAGTCACCAGAAACAATTTTCGGATGCTGCGATTGAACAAAACGGTCGAGTTGTCAGGCTTGGGGTAGGATAAAAAGTCGATAACACTGACTTGATCGCCAGGTGTTTCCTCAACGGATATTTCCGTGGTTTTGCAGCAAATTCAAGTCAAAAAAGAACAGAAATCAGAAGAAAATGAAGTGTGGACTGCACAGACTTACTGGTGAAGAAAAAACGAGTACAAGTGGGAAAGAATGGAAAAGAAATAGTACAAACCCACAAAATAGGAAGAAATGGATGTTATGAAAAGAGAAAATGGAAAACAGCTGGTGAAAAGTAAGATTGGAAAGCGAACAGACAGCTGCAGCCATAGTAGTGTAAGAATGATAGGGAAAAGTGCACGGAACAAAATTTTTTCAAAGAAAAACTGAGCGATCGTATGTGAAAACAACTGATCGCTCCACAGCTATTTTCTGCACAGCAGGTCAACTCGTATCAGCAGGCTGGGTTCGAACTGTTGAACTGATGTTATACTTGTGATATCCCATGAAATGCGAGGCCTAAGACAGCACTTCCATCATAGAATTGTCGGGGCAATGCCTGAGGTTCGAAAACTGTCAAAAGTTCGAAGGTGAAGATGATCGTGGGTGCTGCCTTTAACCGTCATAAGCTTGCTCGGTTATATGTAGATTCATGAATCATAGCCCAGACGTGGTGGGTCAGCTGGATTTGACAACTAAGCTGTCCTCGCAGCTATGAAAAGGAAAAAAAGTTTGATCTTTGGAAGGAAGAAGGAGAGTACTAAACCATTTCAATTCATGATTGTTCAATCTCTCCAAGCAAGGATAACTTGTGAGAATTGGCTGAATAAACTTTGAGCGAGTCTCGCCATGCCTGACTTGCTTGGAAAAGTTCAGATGTTTGCCGAATTTTTATGGAAGGGAAAACCGGATAACCACACATCAGCTCAATATCATTTGTTCGATTACGTTTCGGAGCTAAATGAAAGGATACATACTGTAAAAGTTTGTTCTGGTTTACTAGGCGAAAGGCAATTTTTCAGCGCTTGAAGGGTTCGATCACGAGTATCAGGCGTTGTTTCAACCTCACCTCAGTCCTACATATGCGAAGCTCAGCAGCAAAGACTGAATCAAAAAAACCACTGATGGTGCACTTCCTCGAATACTCAAGCCCTGCTGATATTCTTGTGGATAGAGTTTAAAGCAGAGCTGTACAGCCGTTACACAGAATAGCGAAAGGAATACATGGAGTAATATCATTTCCGCTGGGAGTACAGGTAGCGGTCAGAGATACGGGGCGTGGCTGGCTGTGAACAGCCCTGATTCGAGGACGGGATCCTAGTTGAAGGGATTCGCAGCAATAATTCAGCACCATTAACGGAAACACTGTATTAGGAAAGATGATACATATGTACAATATTGGCCATAAGAAAATCGCCTTTTGAACACTTGTTCATAAATCCTTCCAAGGTGAAGTAAAATCCTTAATTTTGGTAAGCAAATTAGCTACTCAATAGGGATGGAGAGGCTTACTACTATACTAATACTCCTCAGTGGGCACACTATTTTTTATAAACCTGTCCACTCGAAAAGGCAAAAATCGGTTGAAGTTACTTTCTTGTGCATGATACTTCAGCTCAAGCAGAAGGTGCTGCTTATCTCTGTTGTGGTCTAGAGGATTCACTAACATTCCGGACAACTTCGCTGAATATAGCGTTATCTGTGACAACATCAAAGGACTGAAGTTTTCCATTTTTATTTTGAGCGAGGATGACATTTTGGTAAAGGAGAACACTATGAGGTTGTTTAAAAAAAACAATGACCGCAATCTTTAACGAAGTTCTGGAAGTTCATAACTCATTGTCAGTCATTTTAGAAGCCAGATACGTAGACGTACTTTGATTCATTATGAAGAGCAAGATCTGCGCTATTACACGAATTATGTGAAAAAAAGGCTTCTTCGTTCACCCTTTTTTATGCTTTCTACAGACGACATTGTGCGATGAGGCAAAATAGTGTTGGTGCGTTCTCCCAATTTTTAGGATCCTCTATGGTCATAATGGGAAAAAATTCTGATCGGTCTTAGCTCTAATTTGACCATGCAACACACTTGTTGCAAAGCACACAGAACTGTGACTAGAAACGCACTTCCGAAGGGATTTGAGCTTTCCACTTTGACCAGGTGATGGCCATGAAACATTTCGGAGTCTGAGCTGAGTAACGCACCATCGGGAGCGTACCTAAGAGAAGGCCATCGTTCTTTGAGATGACTTAGTACACAAAACGGTGGCACACATTAGGTCTCGTATTATGTGAAGCGCAGCGTGAAAAATTCCATATTCCTCAGAAAATATCAGAAGAGTGGGTTATTGTGATCCGTCCTTATAAAAGCGAGCTAGGTGCAATTGAGATCGATTGCGTGACTCAAATAAAGCTCTTGAAAACTCGTACTCCTCATGCTAATCATAAGAGCTGAATATTAAAAGTAGAGTACGAAGGTTCATAACTTGATGGCAGGTGGCTACTGCTGTTCACTTCCAGTTCTCGTGACCCAGCATATTAACAAAGCTTTAGATACCCATGTCTACGCAGACCCTCTAGTGGATATGTCGCTTCTATATGAGCCACGATGCCCCTACGAGCTATTATTCCTCCAACGACATAAATATGCGAACCTTGAATCCTATGTGCACAGCTGGTGACGGTATGTTCAGATAGATTATTTGGAACTCTAGCGAATACTCTAGAACCCAGTAGAGTCAGGCGCCTTCTGCTCAAGCTAAAGCAGCATGCAGTTGCTAATGTTGGAAGCTTCAAGCTTTGTCCAGATAGAAAAAACTGTAAACGAAAGCAATGAGCATGGTCTTCTCTTCAACTACATCTCTTGGCACGGCATGTACGGACATCCTCTCACTTGAGAGGATCCCCTCGCTCCATATAAACGGGGTTTGAGAGAGGGGATATGATGGAGCCATGGTGGGGATCGCTGCAATGCTTAACGGGTAGATCTCCTCCTCAACGGTGACGCTCATGCATACGACCTCTAAGTAGCGCAGAGTCTACGCGAATTTGCTGTGAGGGAAGTATAGTTAATAATAGAAATGATAATAGCTCGCCCCGGGACACTTAAGTACGTAGTCCTATGGAGTAGCCTAGACGTGAATATCGCAAAGACGCCGTTGGTAGTGTACCTAGACCTGGATAAGCAGATGTCAGTTGGGTAGCTGTAACATCTCTTGAAACTAACAACGTGTATGTGTTTTGTAGTAGATCGAAGCATCGTTAGCTACGCTGCTTCTAAACCGGTTTCTCCTCTAGGCGAAGATTTCAAAAGTTATTTGCATGATAAACCTGGTTGTAGGAGCAACCCGAGTGCATGAATAAACAATTAAACAAATAATAGAAACTAACAACAGAAATAAAAATAGAAACGATAATAGATAAAAAGAAGCGCAGCGCCAGATCTTCCGAACTAAGAGGTTTTTAGTTAGTCACCTAAGTCTAAAGGACCATCTCGGTGAGACATCGGCACTCATCAGTAAAGTGAGCAACGAGGAAATCTCGGGTAAAATCAGCATCACAGAACTGCTGTTGACTCAGGAATGAGTCCTGCATGGACGTCACTCTCCAGCTGGTTTATCGTGGGAAAGGAGATGTAGGTGGATAAAGCCGAATATAGATGAGTGGTAAATCCCGCAATCCGAATGCACTAATCCTGCTTTTCTGAGGAAATAAGAAAATGGGAAGTCACAATGGCGAGATACTCGGAAAAAGCTGCAGAGGCTTAGCATCAAGTTCTATTGCATGAAGTTGTATTCCCATAGCTTTTCCTCCGAAAGAAATGAAGGCTTATTTCTTTGAACTATGACAGAGTAGGAAGGTGAACTGATAAGCTGAGATGACGGCCCTTTCATATACAAAAGAAAAATCCGAAAGATCCTTTATGTGCATCATTCGTTGCATCTCAACCTAGTGTATGTACATAGTACTTGTTATGCTCAGTGGAGTTTCCAATTGCACTGTGAATAGCCGAACAACCTTACATCTGTTACGGCATCATTTGAAAGAGCAGTGAGCTTGAAAGAGAGCAGTAGTGAGCCACGATGGCAGGAATATCTGCAGATGAGTGTTGTCAACTTGAACTCAATTGAGCCTGTAGGGGTCACTGACGACTCGACTGTAAACATGAGTCTTTGCGCTTTTTCCGATGGAGTTTTCTTCACCAATTTGTTACCTCTCAGGTTGTGTGAAGCTTTTTTTTTCAAACGATACTTGGCTTGAGTTTTAAGCCTGTACAGTGGAGCAGTGAGCCAATGAAAAACAGCACAACAAAAAGCTACCTATCCTGGCATTCAGTTGAAGCTAGCGAGACCATCAAAATCCGCCGAACAACCTGTGCTAAATAGGAAAGAGTTGTTCTACTCAAAATAAGCAGTCAATAACATATTTTTTGAGCCCAAAGGAGAAATGTGTGGTCTGAATGATCCCAACCACTTCGACAGAACAGAGTTCTTACACGGAGACCTGGGAATCGCTCCAAAGGAATTTCATGGTCTAGGTAGACATTATACTTCTCAAAGCTACTAAATAACTAACGTAATTGAGCTAGAAGAATCCAATCGCAAGGGTCTAGTCATCTTGTGCCGTGATAACGTCAGACTCCACCTTTGCCAGCATCGCCAAATTGACCCCGCAGCAGTTTCATTGATGATGTTCTTCCACACTTATATTCCACAGAGCTTACACGTTCACACACATCATGCGCTTTCCGGATCCCATTGAGTGCAAAGAGAAAATGGTGATTTGGCGTTTTTTAAGCCTAAAAATTGAGTAATTCAATAGTTTAGTGAAACCACATGATGAAAGGATTGTTGTAAAAGAAATGTGCTTTTATAAGGTTTAGTTAGGGGAAACGTTAGAGAAAACGCAATGAGGTGGAAAGAATTGCAAATGAAAAAGCGCAAGGACTTATGATAACACCTAATATGTATAACAGAACACCGATGCACAAAAATCTCCTCTGAACATGAGCGATGAGAAGTTCTCCTAAAAGAGCCCCACATAAGGAAATATTTGACACTGCTTTTTTCCTGAGAAGGCAAGGCACCAATTAACTGGCAAAAAACGCATGAAAATAATGTTCTGCAAGGACATTTCGTTACGAAAATGGTACCTACTCAGTACAAAATCCAATAATCAGTGACGAAAAATCAGTGAAAAAAAATTCACTCTTAAATAACCATCGGGCTTTGTGCGAGCATCGCATACTTCGAGTAGAAGTAAAGTTCTAAACAGGGCAAGGAGAGTGACCCCTCCCAAACCTCTTCTCACCCGGCTTCCTTCCCTGTCTAAAAGGACCCACTCGTTTCGTCCTATACAGCTAGCATGCACATAGTTGACCTAACTCTTCGTAAATAGGTAGATAGGGAAGCATAAGAAATTATATGCATGAGCACTAGTAGTCCTGCTGAAGATGACTGCAATGCGTAACTGCGTTTCTCCTCCATTTCACTCGGATTCCCAGTAAGGATGTGGGTCTAAGCAGCTCAGGTACGTCACACGCTATGGATAACCCTGAAGATCCGTTTAAAGCGGATCACGCTGCTCTTGTCAGCATCTTAATCACGAATAATGACTTCCGCACTACATGGTTGTTTGAGCTTTGGATGTTTGTTATTTCCAGTCCCTTAGTTTTTCTTAAAACAAAAATATTGGCCGATCAAGACAACGATATGCAAAAGGGAGCGAATAGATTTCAAAAACATTCAAAAACAAAACAATTTTTTTAAAAATAAATACTCCAACTAAATCATCAGTATGACCACACCACACTACTTACAAGGGAAGTGCAAGAGGCCATATTCGAAAATCGGGATGAAACCTATCTGGCTTGAATCTTTGTTGGAGAGGGTGTTACAGTATATATTTCATTATTGCCCTCGATTCCAAAAAACAAAAATCCCACCACAGTACTATATGCGTTGCAGCACTAGTCCGTCAGCGACGAGGTGGCCGAGTGGAGAGGATGCGGACTGATAGGCAGGAGGTCGAGGGTTTGGATCCCGTCATTGACACTCGTTTTGCATTTTTGTTTTTTATTCCTCCTATGTTATTGAAATCAATTTTGGAGGGCTAGAAGACAACACTTGTCTTTACTGACGTACTAGCTATAGAATAACTACTATGCTATGAACGTAGTTTAGTGATCGTACAGCTTTCCCTCGAGTCGCTAGAAAATTGTAAAATTTTCTTCCACTGGAGTGAGGCTTCCACTGGAGTGAGGAAAGAGCCTGGATCTAAATCAGTATACCCTGCCGCCTTCCAAGGGTAAAAGGAGAAAAGCAGGTTTTATATAACGTAGTTATTCCGTGCCTAGTGCGTCAGTAAGGATAAGTATTATCTTCTAACCTTTTAAATTTGATTTCAACAACACAGGGGGAATAAAAGAATGAGAGAGCAAAACAGGTAGGTGCGCATGACGGGGTTCAAACTCTCGAGCTGACAGTGCAGCATCCTCCCCACTCGGCCACATCGTCGCTGACGGACGAGTGCTGCAGCGCATATGGTACTGTGGTGGGATTTTTGTTTTTTGGAATCGAGGGCAATAATGAAATATATACTGTAACACCCTCTCCAACAAAGATTCAAGCCAGATAGGTTTCATTCCGATTTGCGAGTCTGGCCTGTTGCACTTCCCTTGTTAGAATCTACACACGGGCGTCGTTACTAGTGATTTTGAGCAATTTGACTTTCCATGGAATGACGGCAAATTTATTTCAATCAATCTGCTCGGATAACAGCAGAGCGATCTGCCACAATCCCGGTGAACTAGTTTGGTTGGGGGAAAATTTCCAGCAATTTCGAATGAGTGCCCGTTATAGCGATCCACATGTTTTAATAGCTGCATGCCACTTTCCTTCGTATTTGATGGCGATCGACCACCGATGAGAGATTTTTCATGATTTCCAGGATGTACATTCCTGAATAACTCAACCAGCAACGTACATGTTACGACTTTTTCCTACTTGACTTTTGAAATCAATGTTTTTTTGGTCCAAGAAAGCGCGACGTGAGGTCGAGGTTTCATCCCTTGTTACTCCTCCCGTCACTTGTAATCTAAGGGGAGAATGTTTGATTGTCATAACCAGAACAATAAACTAATCAGTTTAGATTTTTTACCCTTCTACGCATTCAACTGAAATATTTTCTTGATCCTTTCTTGATCTTTTCATTCAGTAACGATAAGTCAGGTCTGGGATCTAAGCGAGCCTCGAATGCTTTGACCACTTCTCTTGAACTTCTGCTAACCAACTGAGTTGTTAGCGTTGACTATTCAAGTTCACAGCGATTATCCTTCGTTTCTTATGATGTGGAGCACATCGGGCTTTTTCCAATAAATAAATAAATCACAGTGGTGTACGCAGAGGAGTTGGAGACGCATGCAACACGAGGTCATTTGAAGTTTCTCCCTAGATAGAGTTCATAGTAAACTCTACAATAATACCACATTTTATCTGTAATTTTTATTGGTCATTCGTTCATAGTTGGTTTTACCTTTAATAAATCTGCCTTTTTTTGGCTGGTTACATTCACTTTTTACCACCTGTCTACACCCTCATGGTACGTGTGTAGATTTCAGCGGTCGCCATCATAAACATGTAATATTTTGTTTTGTATGGAGTGTGGCGTCCTATTTTATTTATTTTTGGATCATTATTTTCCTACGTCATCCAGCTCTGTGAAGATTAAGCATACCACCTATCTTCTCACAATGAAACAACCAGACCTAGGTGTAGTTCGCCACATGTAATCGCTGACATGCACCGTATGAAAATGAGAAATTTCATAGCGATGCCCTCTAAAAAGCGCATCAAGAGTAGGCATTGCCCTTGTTGTATGACGTCTTTTGTAAATACAGATGTGCATGTTTGCTCATAGGACTTTCAATGCACAATATTAACCATTTATAGTGGTAATATAAGCATTGAAGTTCAAATGAGGGCTGCATTACGGCCTATGCGTTCAGGCTGATTTTATTCAAAATATGAAAATCTACCTTCTTCAAATTCATAAGGGTTCCCGATAAATGAATCTCCACTGGAGTTAGAAATGCTGCTGGCAGACTAAATGTTGTTACATTCTCTTGTAATTGCATTTTAATCCATTCCCTCAATTTTTCCGATTTCACTGACTACGCTGTGTGTAAGTCTTCAAAGTTCTAGTACCTGTTGTTTCTCTTTTTCGCCCTATTTACCAAACATTCTCTTCAAAATCACAGTGTAGCTCGTTTTCTCGTTGCTCTGCGGGATAGTTCTTGAATAATGCTCCTCACGTAAACCGGTTGGCATTTTATCCATGATGCTTGGAAGTTTGTTTCGGAACTAACGGCTGTTGCTTATTGGTTCCCACTGTCTGCGCTTCTTCCCTGCTTCTCTTGAAAATTTTCTGCACTTTTTTTCTCGAAATTCTCTCCAACTATCTTTTCTATGTACACAGTGCAATGGACCAAAACTTGACTGATAGCTTTGCATCACACTTCTCACATTTTCCATCATTCACTCAGCAAACGAGTGCCTTGCTGGAGGAAGACATTGTGCTGCTGGATTGGATCAGCAACTTATCTACTTCATCCACTGAGTACAGCTCTGGGTTTTCTCATTGAAGGAAAACCTCCTTCTCAGAATCAAATGGTAAACTGGCCTACATGGCACATCAGACAGTTCTTCTCAGTTGGTTTTTTCTCTGGTTTTTATGGAAATTTTTCGCTAATGAGGCCGGACGCGGTCGCGGAAATTTTTCGTAGTCGTCGTTTTCGACACGCCAACGGATATTGTCTGGTTTGTGCGGCCTAAATGTTGTGGTATCTGCTCTGATCTGCCGAAATCCTCTGACCAGAGCTCAACATCGAAACAATCAAACACAAGCAAACTACTCGCTCCACGATTCAACACAAACACAACCAGCATTACACGTGTATTTTGCTTTGGTGCAAGAGGGATTACCCAACCCTGAGAGAGAGCCTCTACAGCTTTTCTGTGTGTTTTCAAATGGATTGCACAGTGTAGTAGGATTCGGCTAGTGACAGGTGGCCCATCCATGATGTTATAAGCTGAAGTACTGCACCAAGCTTCCGCTTTTCTTCCTAACTTTTTGCATTTTTTTACTTTTGCTTAGCGAACATTGGTTGGATTGCCTCATTCTAGTGTTCTAGCAAGTTTAAGTCTTGCTCGAGTAGGATCAGATTCGCTACTTCTTAGCTCTGTCATCCGTCACAAGGTTGATCCTGTTCAAAGCCTTGATTAGCACCTGATGAACTGCAGAACTATAGTATTTCTTGCGCTATTTCTGCGCTTTCGTTCAACTTCTTAGAATAATCTGCGTAAAGGAATTCTTCCTTATCCACACAAAGTCAGTTCAAACGCCGTGTCGAGTGCATTTTGTCAAAGTGTGGAATTTCTTAGCTCTTTTTTCAATGATGCCAATGATTTCGAAAGAATGCTTCCATTCTCTTGGAAAGTTTATGGCTGCGCTCAACTTTTCACTGTTTGCTATATATTGATTACTGTTATTTATTTTACTTCGTTTACTTTGAAACATTGTAACCTTTGCTTTCAATAGGCGTAATAAACTTGCACCTACCAAAAAACGGTCCTATCTTTTCTGCAATGTAATATGCTTCTGTCTCTGAGCCTCATTTTCAATATATTATTTTTGATTTACTGAAGCTCTCCAGTGATCTTATAACTTTGGCTAGATTTCGGCGCTTAGTGCCTTCGTCAGGCCTTAGTTTTCAGATACATAGAATACAACATCATCATATTTCCAATAAATCCCTTTATATACATAGGTTAGCTCTACTGTGTTGGTGTTAGAGTCAAGAAACATCGTTTCGCGACACGGTGCAGTTGATAGTTTGTTTGTACTAGCGCCCCTTCGGGACGCTAGAAAGTGGGGTGGGGCAGCCAGTTGGGACATGCGCTAACGCTTCACACTTGCCAAATCTCTAGAAAATTGATAGAGAAGCAGAATCAATCTTCCAATGGGGCCAAACATGAAGTCCTTCTTATGAGTTGAGTATGAGAATGAGAAGTTTGTTCTCCATCGTATGGCGTATTCGTGCGTATTCCTCACTATCGGGCCAACGCAGACGCGTTCTCCATCGGCGGAACTGTATCCTGCCGTTCCCCACACTATTGGATAAAGCGAAATCGTATCCGAGTGTTTTCCACACTACTGGGCTGCAGCGGACTTTCCTCCATCGTTGGACCCGTATTGTGGCGCCATCTTCACTATTAGGCCTGAACCGTATCCTGGTATTCTCCACTTCACTGAGTCACAGCGGACCAATCCTATATTGGCGGACCCGTATCCTGGTGTTATCCATACTACTGAGCAACGGCGGCCCTTCCTCCATCAGAGCGCCCGCATTCTGGCGCCTTCCTCACAGTTAGCGCAAGCCGGACACGTTCTCCAGGGGCGGGTTCGCATCCTGGCATTCTCAACACTATCGGACTAAAATGAACCCGTATCCTGACGTTCTCCACACAATTGGGCCACGGCGGGCCTTTTCTCCATCGGTGGACCCGTATCCTGGCGTCACCCCGGGCCCTGGCGTCCATTGGCGGGCCTTTCTCCATCGGTGGATCCGTATCTCGGCGTCCGCCGCACCATTGGGCCACGGCGGGCCCTTTCTCATCGCTGGACCCGTGTCATGGAGTTCCCCACAGCACTGGGCCACGGTGGGCCCTTTATTCATCGGTGGACCCACGTCATGGCGTTCCCCACAGCACTGGGCCACATAGCTGGACCCACGTCATGGCGCCACATGGCGGGCCCTTTCTCCATCGGTGGACCCGTATCTTGGCGTTCCCCACAGCACTGGGCCACGGTGGGCCCTTTATTCATCGGTGGGTGGGCCGCCTTTTCTCCATAGCTGGACCCACGTCATGGCGTTCCCCACAGTCCCCCGCAAAATTGGGCCACAGCAGGCCCTTTCTCCATCGGTGGACCCGGTCTGGCGTCCCCCCACCATTGGGCCACGGCGGGCCTTTCTTCATCGGTGGACCCGCATTCTGGCGTTCCCCACACCATTGGGCACGGCCGGCCCTTTCTCCATCGGTGGATCCGTATCTTGGCGTTTCCCACACCACATTGTTGATTGGTTATACCATGTCATGCCTTGATATGTTGAGGCGAAACGAACGGATGTCGTGACTGTACAATCGTTGCGAGAGAGCACCAGGGGATGCGGCACTGGCATCCACTTGGCGGGCGACTTCCCTGAGCTCCCGTGATGCTGGAATCCTCACTAAACCCGTCCACCTCTTTTCTGAAAGTGCCGGCAGCGTCGCAACAGTGAAAGGGTGGTTTTCCTGCTGCGTACATTGTGCAGCAGGAACGCTCGTAAACACTCCCTCACTCCTATGCGGCGAGACCGCCAGCGAGGGTGATGAAATCAGCATCCCGTGCATGCGGGAGAGCCAGCAGTGACGTAATTTCGGGTCCCAAAGCGAACGTGTCTGCGTCCATGGAAATCGGCCATTTCGCCCCACAGTCTGCGCCTCAAGATTGCGGTGTCTATGAGTGCCGCCCCGTATCTCTAACCGCTCTAGCCCCCTTACGGCGCTTTGTTTAATAGATTCTGTTGGATGATCATGTTGTATTGCATCTGAAAATTAAGATCTGAAGAAAGCACTAAGTGCCGAAAGCTAGCCAAAATAAAAATAAAATCACCGGAGAGCTTCAGTCAATCAAGAATTTTCTATCTTTTCTTCTCAACATTGAAGCGACGTGCAGATGTGAATCCTATCATATCTGCCGTTTGGCAAGTTTGAAAGAAAAGCGAATATTACAATGCACTGTCAATTCGTAGACAATTTTTTAGACGTGGCATGAATCGCTGTTTCGGATGACACCAATTATGTGGGCGAATGTCAGTGTTTATAAAACGCCCAATAACATGAGAATAACAGCGCCCATTCATAGCATAACAACCCAGTATAACTTCTTCCTTTTCTTCAAATTATTAGACGACCACTAGCAATACATATATTTAAGATCGAATAGTGTCCTGGATATATCCGAATTCATAAATTCGATTTTGAATTAATTGAATTTTCGTTTTTTGAAAAGGTGGGAAAAGCACAATCCTTGATGAATGGTAAGAATGTGGTCAGGCCTTCCTCTTTTTTTACATTCGAATCTTCTGCATCGGGCAGTGGATTAAATAATCAAATTGTGTAGTTGAATTACTTGATTTTCATTCAGTCCTAATTATAGTCGGTGCTCACTCTTTGAATCTCCAAATTATCGGGTTGGTGGAAAAGTTCTGCAACACTCACAATGAATTCTTCGGAAATGGATTTCTTCGTTAAAACAAGCTATCAATTAAAGCACAATTACCATCATTGTGTTGTACCTTCGTGTAAAATTTTAACACTTTACTTTCGAGCCGCTGTTGATTGCTATGCCTCATTTTCCATAGATGGTTGCTCATGGAGAGGAAATGGTGACAGTCCGAGAGGGCCAGGTCTGGCGAGTACGAAAAAGGTGACAAAAGTTTCCAAATGAGATCCTGAGTCTTCTTGCCACCTGCGTTTGCAATGTGTATATGGCCATTATCTTACCGAAGATAAACATTTGTTCGATTTCTGCGTTCTTCACGGATGATACCCGTCAATTTTTAGAGTTGAGTAACGCAGATATCAAACAATACTGTGATGCCACTACATAAGGAATCGTGGTAAAGCATTCCTTGTGGCTCCACCAACAGACTAGTGAATTGGCCGAAGACATTGTTATCCAAATATTAAAGGAGCTTCCCTAGTATGCCCTTTGTGTGGAAGTTTTGAGGTCATACTACCTTATACTGACACAAGATCCCACCTGTCAAGAAATTAAAATTAAAAAAATGTTGCAGAACTGTTTTACCAACCAAATAAAATAACCCAGTGCTCAGTTTTGTTATTACTCAACAAAGCAGCGACCATGTGGCTTTCAAAAACAAACAATGACCAGCAGAAACATACCTTATCAGTGGAAGGGTAACTGTGGGAACTGCTGCTTCTTAACATCTATAACTTCGTATCTCCCATCACAAGTTGTTCTGCAGGAGTTTTATACCACATGCACTTTTATGTAGAGCGACTCCAAAGACTGTGCACTTGCATGCTTCTTATCTCGAGAGGAAGCCTTCACGTTTTCCTTGCTGTCAATCGAAGCCACCAGTTCGTTTCCACAAGGTGAGCTGAAGCAAAATTATTTTTTCTGGGAATCGAGGGTGAAATTCGCAACTATGGAGACTTCTGTAGTATGAATTTGGCTCTTTCTTCGTTACCGCACTAAGGTACCATCATGACTTCACTTTTAGAGAAAGTGAGGAAATCGTGGTCATTTAGGTCACTTTTAGAGTGTTATTTCCACCATCTCCCTGTAAAGATTTTCATTATTGCGACGCATATCCATTACTTAGAAGAACTTCGGAAACAATTGAGTCACTGCAAGGATAACTAGAAGAAAAGGATCTGTTCCAATCCGATATGATAGAAGAATGATATTTTCTCATGTAAAAGATAAAATAATAATGTTTTCTGATGTCGAATAGACCTCGATGACTGAGAGCTTATAGCTGGAAGCAGAAGTAAAGTTTATGATAGGAAGAGGAGGGAGAGATAGAGGTAGAGGGAGTTAGAGAGAGATAGAGAGAGATAGAGGGGGTTAAAGAGAGAGGTAGAGAGGGGGATAGAGTGAATTAGAGATGGACAGAGAGGGGAGTTAGAGAGAGATAGAAATTGATTTTCCCGTTGTCTGATTGAACAGCGAGCCTTTGCTTCTTAATTATTCCATACATTTTTGGGAAAAACAGAATCTCCAAAGCTGAATTAGTAAATGCCTTGAGTCAATGCATAAATCAACACTAAATTTTCCAACGCTAATTGTATAATTGTAATTATATTAAATATAAACTAAATTTTAATAGGGCTTAGCTACAGCATGCCATCCGCTGGGGATGGGCAACAATTATTACCTACACAATCCTGCGTTGCTTATGGTACTTTCGAAGAAAGCGAAGGTAAGTCGTCACTTCCTCTCCTTTGAGTGTTATCCCCTAATGTACTTTTGTGGTTTCCATTCCTTTCTTTCTTTTTTCGTTTTTCATAACATAATTCATGTTTATGTCTCCTCACATTTATCCATATTTACAAAGGTTACTCGCATTAAGCGCTGCGATATTGTTTCAAATTGAGGCCTGCTATTGCAGAACGTTTTTGTAATACTAGATAGTAAACGTACGTACTTACCTCTCCTTTTTCTTATGACTCATTTTCATCATGGAAATCCTCCTTCCTTCAAGGTCGATATTATGCAACTGTCTGATCCTTCATAGAAAGCAGAAGTATTGGGTTATAATTATTGTGCTTTTGGACTCTTTTTTTTTGTTAATAATTCACGTTTCTTGCACTCTTTTTTTAAAAAATATTCTTTTTTCATCTGATGGGAATGTGCATCGTGTCTGAAATTGGCATACATATATGATGCTCTACAAGTTCGAGGAAGGTTGGAACGCAGCAGAGCCATTTCGCTATCTCAGTGCCCTTTTTTTGGAGAAGGAACAGGTCGAAAGATGGTTCATTAGGGTTAAAGTGGATAACACAAGCTTCAGATGAGAAAGAAAGGAGTTGAGCATCAAAGTTTGATGACCACGCACCTTTGCTATGCATCGAGCGTTGGAATAGGACGATTCGATGTCGAGACCGTTATGGAACGGGGTTTGCTCTTTTCGCTGAAAGAGTTGGTGAGAATTAGGACCATGCCGTTCTATGAAGGTTTTTGATTAACTCATCCATCCAATTCCTGTACTTTTGTACATTTTTTGAGAGGAATAACGGTGATCGAATGGTTCACATCAAAGACTTCGACCAGCAATCCTGCTGTCAAGCTTCCGCCCTCTCCCACGGCTATATCTCTGGTCCTGGAAACGTTTCCCTTCAATATGTCCCTTTTTATCTGTGGAACCTGTGTCGCCCGAAATGAACTTATTGAACCAGCCCTCAAGTTGTTCATCGACCAAAAAGTTCGTTGAGATCGCGAAATAACTTTGCCACATTCCATCTTTTCTCGAAATAGGCAAACACAATGTTATCAATGTAGACATGATTTTTGATACATATCATCACTACTCGGAAAAAAAGGACTATTTTCCTATAAGCATCATCTTTTAACGAAGGAAAAGTCGCCAAAAAGGTCGCAATTGTTGTACGTACACGAATCTAACATAGGGCGCTCGTAGAGCAGTGGTAGGAGGCCCGCTGTTCGTTCGCACGATTGATGGTTCGATCCCGCCCGAGGCCAACCAAGCCTTCCATCCCTCCGTGGTCGGTGTATTGATAGCAGAGGTGTCTGGGAGAAGCACTGAGTTGGTACATCGGATGCCCCCCCCCCCCCTCTCCCACCAGCAAGTCACTGTATAGGGCACATACGCATTCAACGCCTCTACGACGCCCAGATGAAGTCGAATGCGTGGCGCATCCCATAAATCGGGATTGATTAACGCGGACTATTTCATTCTCTATCCTTTAACGGTTGCCTTCTATGTAACGGTTACTTATACGGATGTTAACAGTGACATTAGAAGGGAATCTGCCAATGGGCCGACAATATCTAGGCCTAGCACTCATTTACATGGTGCAAATATGCATCAAATATCCTTGAGCAAGCACGACTGCAGTAAAGAGTGGGAAGTGGGAGGCCAAGCGTATGATTACTAATATTGCTTCCAACTTCAACGGCTTAGGCTTTGTTGAATACATATAAGTGGATAAGACAGATGTGAGACCTTGATTCGAGACGTTGGCTTATATAGTTCTCGGAAAACATGATAATTTCCAGCTTTCTCCGTGAAGAACTGAAAGAGGCGTTCGTTTGCCCCAATTTTCGTAGGAAAAACAAGTGATCACTTCGAGCTGTTCCTTGTTTCTCAATCATCTTGGAAAATACGAATCAGCGTGTGCACAATTTAACAAGAGTAAGCAACACGGTTGAAAGTGCACTATAGTGTAGCGTTTTCTAAATTTAAGAATTTTGAAAAATTTTCAAGACTTTCTGCAGAGGTATGTGTCAGAGGACTTCTTTAAGCTCCTATGTATTGCGGTCTTGTGCAGTAACATCCCCACTGAGAACGGGAAGGGAGCTGAAATGCCTTTAAGTATTTGAGACGTCTCAAACGGTGTTCGTGCGTTTGTTGACACTACGCTGAATAGGAGATCGGTGATGGTCTGGGATTGCCATCTAATTTTCCGTGAAATTTTCAATATTTTAAGGTTATTTTTGGACTGACCACCTACATGGTGGTTCGTTGGCATGGATCTTCTGAAGCTCCAAGTGTTCTCATGTGACATAATCTTGTCACCTATCGTTGTGCTTACCGCTCAAGGGTGCCGCGTTTGCCACAGCTCAAGAAAAAAGTTATCTAGATTCCTCATTGGTATATATATGAATTGGCCAGATACTGTTCCGGGCGTCTGCTTGAATTTTCGATTTCCGCATTTTACCCAATTTGTACGAATGGAACGAAACAACGCAAGTTCGAACAGCGAGTTTTTTTTAAACGATGAGTACGAGGGTGTTGTCTGAACCTGCGAGCATGTGCCGGCGTCTCAGCTAGGATTTCCCAAGTTCGGGTAGCCATCAACCCTTAGAAGTTATAAATTACTTATGCCACTAGCCGGCCTAAGAACAGACGCAGCAGTTATTTTTCAACTTCTTTTCCCCTAAGCCTTTGGTGAACACCTATGCTTTTTTGGCGCGCTTGTCATGATGTTTGCTGTGAATTACCTAGTAAACATCTGATATGGTCTATCATATCATTTGCAATAAGTGATGGGGTGAAACTGATTACGATTTTACTGGGTAGCATTGGGAACACAGTCTGTTAGCTCGGGGAGTGCACCAGGATGGACTTTGCCTGCAATTGCGACCACGGTGGTACCGGCCGGCCGATAGGCTGCTTCGATTGGAGACAGAAGCGAAACATCAGAATGGATGGAATCACATCATATACATATTAAAACTTACAGAAAGAGGTGTAAAAATAAGCCTAGACCATTGCGGTCGCAAATGCAGTCGAAGTCCGCCGTGGTGCACTCCCTGAGTTAACATACCACGCGTAGTACGTATTCTGCACGGCCTGCATGCATTATTGAGATCAACTCAGAGTAAATGTGTTGAAGACCATGTTAACGGTGAATAAATTTAGGCAATCTTAGAGGCAGCACCCACGGAAACTTTCTCTACTCAGATTTTCTGGTATTTTAGCGCACTCCGATTGGTTTCTTTGCAATAACAACAGAGAAAACCCACTGCGTTCAGCGCAGTCACTGGTACATCTTTGTGCTGGCGTTCTGGCGTTCAATTTGGACGAGTTTTCCGTTAGTTGTTCGTTGCGCGAATCGCAACAGAAGCAGCTGTTCTGCCGCAGTTCTGGTGAAATTCAGTCGTTTTTCTCTCCTTCTGAGTTCTTTCGACGAATTTTTTATATTTATTTTCTTGTATTAGTTTTTTATATTTATTTTCTTCTATTAGATGGAATGCTTCCTCATTTGCATTTTACAGAATTTAAAGCTATTCAGCAAGAGTTCAAACTAGTGTCGTTGAAATTTCAATTTTCTCCGGATTCTCTTCCAATGGAAGATTTCCTGACGTCTTGGTTTCTAGGAGACGTCTTTGCTAAGTGCTACACATTTCCCAATGGTTGTTTTCCTTGATGAAGTACAGAAAGCCAGCACTTTGGAACAAATAACTGATTGCGCAAAGATCCAGTGGGTGAAAAAAAGTATTATCGATCTTTTCTCTGAAGATATATCTTTACCATGATCTTCGACATCTTCCTTTTTTTATCTGTGGAACTTGTCTCACCCGAAATGAACTTACTGAGCCATCTTTTGAGTAGTTCCCAGTTGTCAGAGTTAATACGGAAGATCAATCCCCACCCCATGGCTCACGCAACTCGACAACACCTATTACACACCTATCCTGGCCGTGGGCTTCCGAAAATAGGGTTTTTGGAGCTATCGAAAAGTTTCGACTTCATGCAAAGTTCAGCACCTTCGATTCCTTTAGGATTTGAGTTTTTCTGAGTTTTTCAAGTCGAAAACTTCCATGGGTGCTGCCGTAGCTGTGACTGTGACTATCAAAATTTAAGTTTATGTCAAGAATATTAGAAATAGACACCTAATCTTGCATGGTTTGGATAAGGGCTTCAAAATGAGCTGATGTGATGCTATTTACTATGATATGTATATCGCAAAGCGATTTCGAAGCGCATCCCGCCCCTCCTCTCAATCCACCACTAATGCACATTGTTATACGTTAAATATTTTGCTTAGAAAGAGTTAACATTGTTAGGTACGTCTATCTCCATATACATATATTCTTACTGCTATACATAAACGATTGGTGATGTACGATAGAGGATCCAAGCAAACATTTTTATGCACAGACAGCGTCATTCGACAAGGACACTGCTCCAACAGCACCTATTCAGCCAAGAACAATAATAGCATTCTCATGCTGCAGGGATGCGTCAACCTCTCTGCGACCTTTTATGCTGAATCACAACGCTGTTTTTGGTTGTGCAAGAAGGGAGGAACAAACCATTCAGAAAGAATAGGATAACAAAAGATTATCGAAGAAATCGGAATGACAACGCATTAAGGCAATGCTTTAGGGAAAGGAGCGCTGGTGATATTCATAGTTTTGTCATTGAGTTTTTGAATAAAGAACGTGGTTAGGAATTTTTAGATAGAATGAGCTCATCGCTGTCCAGTTCGTCATTTGCCCTGGAAGTAGCTCAGCGTAAAAGATGAGCGAGTGAACAGTTCCAACTACACACAGTCTATCTCTTGCTCCACTGATATGTAGTACACGGGTCCCTCTCACGTAAACGACTTAGCTCCAGCTCCTGTCATTATTGCTCTCCGTTCCAAATGTAAAGATGGAAATCCTATGGGCCACATGTATTATTGAGATTACCTAGGATAGGCTGGTTAAAGGCAGCACCCATGGAAGTTTTCGACTTGAAAAACTCAGAAAAACTCAAATCCTAAAGGAATCGAAGGTGCTGAACTTTGCATGAAGTCGAAACTTTTCGATAGCTCCAAAAACCCTATTTTCGGAAGCCCACGGCCAGGATAGGTGTGTAATAGGTGTTGTCGAGTTGCGTGAGCCATGGGGTGGGGATTGATCTTCCGTATTAACTCTGACAACTGGGAACTACTCAAAAGATGGCTCAGTAAGTTCATTTCGGGTGAGACAAGTTCCACAGATAAAAAAAGGAAGATGTCGAAGATCATGGTAAAGATATATCTTCAGAGAAAAGATCGATAATACTTTTTTTCACCCACTGGATCTTTGCGCAATCAGTTATTTGTTCCAAAGTGCTGGCTTTCTGTACTTCATCAAGGAAAACAACCATTGGGAAATGTGTAGCACTTAGCAAAGACGTCTCCTAGAAACCAAGACGTCAGGAAATCTTCCATTGGAAGAGAATCCGGAGAAAATTGAAATTTCAACGACACTAGTTTGAACTCTTGCTGAATAGCTTTAAATTCTGTAAAATGCAAATGAGGAAGCATTCCATCTAATAGAAGAAAATAAATATAAAAAACTAATACAAGAAAATAAATATAAAAAATTCGTCGAAAGAACTCAGAAGGAGAGAAAAACGACTGAATTTCACCAGAACTGCGGCAGAACAGCTGCTTCTGTTGCGATTCGCGCAACGAACAACTAACGGAAAACTCGTCCAAATTGAACGCCAGAACGCCAGCACAAAGATGTACCAGTGACTGCGCTGAACGCAGTGGGTTTTCTCTGTTGTTATTGCAAAGAAACCAATCGGAGTGCGCTAAAATACCAGAAAATCTGAGTAGAGAAAGTTTCCGTGGGTGCTGCCTCTAAGATTGCCTAAATTTATTCACCGTTAACATGGTCTTCAACACATTTACTCTGAGTTGATCTCAATAATGCATGCAGGCCGTGCAGAATACGTACTACGCGTGGTATGTTAACTCAGGGAGTGCACCACGGCGGACTTCGACTGCATTTGCGACCGCAATGGTCTAGGCTTATTTTTACACCTCTTTCTGTAAGTTTTAATATGTATATGATGTGATTCCATCCATTCTGATGTTTCGCTTCTGTCTCCAATCGAAGCAGCCTATCGGCCGGCCGGTACCACCGTGGTCGCAATTGCAGGCAAAGTCCATCCTGGTGCACTCCCCGAGCTAACAGACTGTGTTCCCAATGCTACCCAGTAAAATCGTAATCAGTTTCACCCCATCACTTATTGCAAATGATATGATAGACCATATCAGATGTTTACTAGGTAATTCACAGCAAACATCATGACAAGCGCGCCAAAAAAGCATAGGTGTTCACCAAAGGCTTAGGGGAAAAGAAGTTGAAAAATAACTGCTGCGTCTGTTCTTAGGCCGGCTAGTGGCATAAGTAATTTATAACTTCTAAGGGTTGATGGCTACCCGAACTTGGGAAATCCTAGCTGAGACGCCGGCACATGCTCGCAGGTTCAGACAACACCCTCGTACTCATCGTTTAAAAAAAACTCGCTGTTCGAACTTGCGTTGTTTCGTTCCATTCGTACAAATTGGGTAAAATGCGGAAATCGAAAATTCAAGCAGACGCCCGGAACAGTATCTGGCCAATTCATATATATACCAATGAGGAATCTAGATAACTTTTTTCTTGAGCTGTGGCAAACGCGGCACCCTTGAGCGGTAAGCACAACGATAGGTGACAAGATTATGTCACATGAGAACACTTGGAGCTTCAGAAGATCCCATATCTCCAGAAATGTCATAACGAAACATTTATTACCTTGAGCAGAAAGCAAAAGACATGTGACATGCTCAGATGTCTTGACCACACATACACGTAGAATTTCCGTTCTGCTGACCATAGTTGTTAGGCGTCGTCTCATTTTTTAAAACTAAGCAGAACCAAGATTTGAAATTTTGGCAATTAATTTCTTCCATTGAATACATTCTATGGTGTGCCAACAAATCAAACCAAGGTACCACGTGAAAACCGCTACCAAACACTAAAGACATTTGTGTGATAACAATACTGGACGTTCTCCTACTTCATTCTCCTACTTCACTGGGTGAATGATATCCCCTCTCCACAGTTGGGACAGGAATCTCCAAGCACCGGAAGACTGAAAGCTCTTGGAGCCGATGTTGGAGTCGAGTGAAATACGGTGCGTTTCATAATTATAGGGACACCCGATTTTTTGCTGAAGCGAGCTTCACCGTGAACCAATCGATCTGATTTTTTCTCTATTCAATTCAGGATGTGAAATAACCTCTAGAGACATACGTTTCATTAACATCATCAATATATAAGATTATCATAGAGAAAGATAGAAAAACCAGTGTTTCAAAAATATAGGGACACTTGGACTTGATGAAACGATTTATCCAGAAAACGGAATCTGTCAAAGCAGTTATTACCAGTGGGTTATTCCCTATCCAGTGCTAATCCAAACCTTCGGTGCTTCAAACTTATAAAGGCGTTCCAGAAAAGGTTCGGCCCAACATCGATCTTAGTTTCTTGAACTGTGCTTTAAAGTTTTTTTTAGCATAAAAGTTCTAGACGCATTAGGCATGGAACCATCTAGAATTTATCTTAGAACCATTTTCCGCTAAAAATGAGTGTTTACAAGCGCTTTTCAAGTACAAGGCGTCGAGTTTGTGGCAGCATTATCGTGCTGTGGTGCCTTGACCCACGGGGATAACTCCACTTTGTTGAACCAAAGCAAACTTTTGTCAACGATAACCACTCAGATGTGATGTAGAATGATCACACAGGATTTGATGAATGCCTCTGTGTTGAATTCTAGTTGATACAAAGACGTTGAACAACTTACGCCGTGCACGACATGACATGCTCGAACAAGCCATTTTGCCTCCCAAGTACCGTCTTGGGAAACTAATTCTTTTCTCCAGAAATATTATCTAGCCTATGGCCTTCATTCTTCAATAAGGCCTCTTTTCTCTATGAATCGATCAAATTCTCTCTTATTCATAAGATCAGATAATATTTCTGGAGAAAAGAATTAGTTTCCCAAGACGGTACTTGGGAGGCAAAATGTGGATACAAATTTCGATACCAGCTCTACTGAATGAAAAATGGAACAATTTCATGGGAAAATTATTTGATAAACTTTGATTTTACCGAGGAAAGACTTCGCGAAAAAGGCTACACTAATTATGCACCACGTAATTACTGAAAAATATAATGCAGTTCGTGTCGAAATATGTGTGCCAGGATGCTTGTGTGCAAATGCGTGCAATTGCTCTTATGTTGTGTAGTTTACCTATTTACTTCCTCCAAACAATGAGTCAAACTTTTAATTATCAGAAGTAGTGCCAGTATTCAAGAGCATATGTATGTATAGTGTCAGTTTTTGATTATTCTGATCCTCCTCCTGGCTAGTATGGAGAACGGTAGTTTCCAAGACACTTGAAATATGCTCAGTAGGCCAAATCTAAATTAGTAATAGGCTGGATAAATGCTTCTCTGAGGGTTCAGCACAACCCATTATCTCGTCACAAATTGCTCCACAACCACATTTGCTTGCAGAATTCAGCTCTATTTTCCTGGGAAAGCTGATCATACTGAATGTGCAAATTATTTTTTCCCTTCCCCCTTCATCTTCAGTTCTCATTCTGAGTGTCCGTGGCGTGTTTCTTGAACTATTTCTCCGTCTTCGAAGTTATCACTGTTCCCCAGTTAGTGTGCATCTTTTCCTCTATTCTGCCTGAGATAAGGGAATCCTATAGCCCTCATCGAAAGATTATGGATGTGCAGAAGTGAGCTTTGAAAAAATCTGCAGAAATGGCCGCGGAACGTAAACCGACCGTGAAGAAGGGGAAAAAATTGCGCACCTACCTTTTCGGAGCAGATGGTTGGTGCATAATTAATACCGTTTTTTTGCGACTTCATTACTCGATCAAAAGTGAAGGTTTTCAATCGGATTTCTCATGGAAACAATCCCCTCTTTCCAGATATTGAAGGTGCTATCGAAAACGGCATCCACATCCGCCTAGTGTGCTCTATCACATCGGGAAATGTTGGAATGCACCACAGCCATTCCTCGATCTCAGGGAGCCTTTCAAAGATGGACCAATCAGCAAGGCTAGGTTGAAAGATCGTTCATATCCATAAGGTACGAGCTTCACAGATGAAGAAAGAAGGGGTTGGCCATAAAATTCCGAGCACAAAGAATTTTGGGCAGCCGTGGTAGAGGACGAAAGCTTCATAACGAGGATGCTGTCCGAACTCTTCAATATGGACCACTCCACCATGGTTTCTCCTCTCAAGTGGCTCAGAAAAGCATGGAGATTGGTTACATAGGTCAGCAGGAACTCTCGGACATTAACAATGTTCAATTTCCACCGCTTTTCTGTAGCAAAACGAGCAGGCTCCATTTCTGAGGAATCTCGCCAATCGAACCTCCTTTCCTTCCATGACTGCCAAGAGTTCCTGGTAGTCGAAATTTGATCGTAAAACTCTTTCTTCTCCATCTTAGAATTGTACCTTCCTACATGAACTACTTGATTATTTTTCGACTTGGCTTCGTTGATTTTTCTTCAGCCAAAAATTTCGTTGAGATCGCGGAATGACTGTGCTATGTCCAACCTTTCCCGAAGTGGTAGAGCATGAGTTGGTGACTGTGGGTACGATTTTCGATAGCGCCATTATTAAACAAAAATAGAGGATCATTTACATGAAAAAATTCAGAAAGCATCGATTTTTGAAGAGAAAAAGAGTCGCGAAAAAGCCGCCTCAATTATGCTGCAACCCAGTAGTTAGAAAAGTCGGGTCTTCACATTACCAAACACAGTTTTTGTGCATCTGAGAGGGCAGGCTAAGCCAACTTTGAGCAATATCATCGGTTGTGACGTACTCTCTGCACAAAGTTTATTTACTTATTTATTTATTATTTGTCGTGCGCCAAAGTAATGGCGCGCAATAGCCAACTCAGCACACTACCGTCAAAGGCAGTGAAAATAAAGGGGTAAATCGAAGTAAAACAAAAGAACCTTGAAGAAATAGGGCACAAGCTTCTATGACTGCGTCACGTGAGTTGTGACGTACTCTCTGCACAGAATATAAACGTTTTGAGCCTCTCGAAAGTGGTATTCTGCTCTTTCGTAGGAAATTATGAATGCCATTACTACGAATGCATTCTGGTTAATCTCTTCGTGTGAAAATACTAAAGACGATTATGATCTGATGCAATGTTGAAATGCCATTAACTCGTATTCTCTACTATCATTCGTATTACTGCTGAAATAAAATGAAGGAATAGCAGCACTTGTTGCGCAGGCACCTAAAGTTTGTAGTTAGTGCTCTAGGGATTCATAGAAGTTATTAGCTGTCCATGTGAAATCACCAGTAAAGGGTAGACGACAATTAAAGAGAGTGCTTGTACAGAACGTCTGATCTCTGATATTGCAAGAATTGCTACTGCTTGAATATCCGTGAGTAGAATGGATCCCAGTGGTTACTACGGGGACAATTTATATCGTTGTCTAGGAGCCCGTTCGCTCAGTACATGGAGTTTGTAGAGGCTCATTCAACGAAGGCGAAGGTCCATTCCTTGTGCGAATCATTTAATCACTCGCTCAATCTGCTTACTGTAGATTCTTGAAATTTTTGAATTTTTTCCGAGGGGATATGGAATGTGGCGCCTTACCATTGCTTTGCACATGGCTTTTTTTTCATTATCACTATCAGTATGTACCAGTGGCGGACGCAGGAAGCGGGCGGGCGGGGGGCGTGGGAAAAAAAGTGGGGTCTCCACCGTTTGGAGGGCCCAGACGGAAAATAAAATTGGTAAAAACCTTTATTATAATATTAAGTAATTGTTAAAATTTATATTAAAAACAACAATAAAAATAAACTAATGAAAAAACTAGTACAAGATTTTTATATGTATTGCAAAGTAATTTCAAAAATTTGACGACCCATTCTCGGGGTGGGGGGCGCCCGTCCCTGCGTTCGCCATTGGTATGTACTTACTAGACACCAGCCTGATCGTTCGGCTAACGCCGGACTATCAGGCTTTTTATCGTGCTCGCTTCGCTCGCATATTTTCATTGTCCTCAGATAAGATTAGTGCAGGTGGATGAACAGACACTATCCACAGAGAAGCATTTTTTACCGCGGTTCATGGAACCATTGACCCACTATGGACAGCTCTTTTCCAACAATTTGTGGCGCCGCATTTCGGTGGAAGTAAATAGTAAAAATTGACCGAGTAAGTGCAAACTGGGATTGGACCTGAACATCGGTGCACCCTTATCTCATCGTTGGAACCTGCCTCCAAAAGTTCCTCACGTTTTGGACGCCAGCGCACACTTGTCACGCCGTTGGACCCGACTCCACGCGTTTCCCCACTTTTAGACGCCGGCGCACCCTTATCACGCCGTTGGACCCGACTCCACGCGTTTCCCCACTTTTAGACGCCGGCGCACCCTTATCACGCCGTTGGACCCAACTCCACGCGTTTCCCCACTTTTAGACGCCGGCGCACCCTTATCACGCCGTTGGACCCGACTCCACGCGTTTCCCCACTTTTCTTATCACGCCGTTGGACCCGACTCGTTCCCACTTTCTACGCCGGCGCACCCTTATCAGACTCCACGCGTTTCCCCGCTTTTGGACGCCGCGCACCCTTATCACGCCGTTGGACCCGACTTGCGTTTCCCCACTTTTAGACGCCGGCGCACCCTTATCACGCCTTTGGACCCGACTCCACGCGTTTTCCCACTTTAGACGCCGGCGCACCCTTATCACGCCGTTGGACCCAACTCCACGCGTTTCCCCCCTTTTAGACGCCGGCGCACCCTTATCACGCCGTTGGACCCGACTCCACGCGTTTTCCCACTTTTAGACGCCGGCGCACCCTTATCACGCCGTTGGACCCGACTCCACGCGTTTTCCCACTTTTAGACGCCGGCGCATCCTTATCACGCCGTTGGACCCGACTTCACGCGTTTTCCCACTTTTAGACGCCGGCGCACCCTTATCACGCTGTTGGACCCGACTCCAGGCGTTTCTACATTTTAGACACCGACGCACCCTTATCACGCCGTTGGACCCGACTCCACGCGTTTTCCCACTTTTAGACGCCGGCGCACCCTTATCACGCCGTTGGACCCGACTCCAGGCGTTTTCCCACTTTTAGACGCCGGCGCATCCTTATCACGCCGTTGGACCCGACTCCACGCGTTTTCCCACTTTTAGACGCCGGCGCACCCTTATCACGCCGTTGGACCCAACTCCACGCGTTTTCCCACTTTTAGACGCCGGCGCACCCTTATCACGCCGTTGGACCCAACTCCACGCGTTTTCCCACTTTTAGACGCCGGCGCACCCTTATCACGCCGTTGGACCCAACTCCACGCGTTTCCCCACTTTTAGACGCCGGCGCACCCTTATCACGCCGTTGGACCCAACTCCACGCGTTTCCCCACTTTTAGACGCCGGCGCACCCTTATCACGCCGTTGGACCCAACTCCACGCGTTTCCCCACTTTTAGACGCCGGCGCACCCTTATCACGCCGTTGGACCCAACTCCACGCGTTTCCCCACTTTTAGACGCCGGCGCACCCTTATCACGCCGTTGGACCCAACTCCACGCGTTTTCCCACTTTTAGACGCCGGCGCACCCTTATCACGCCGTTGGACCCAACTCCACGCGTTTCCCCACTTTTAGACGCCGGCGCACCCTTATCACGCCGTTGGACCCAACTCCACGCGTTTCCCCACTTTTAGACGCCGGCGCACCCTTATCACGCCGTTGGACCCAACTCCACGCGTTTTCCACACTTTTAGACGCCGGCGCACCCTTATCACGCCTTTGGACCCGTCTCCAGGCGTTCCCCCTATTTTGGACGCCGATCAATCCGCTAGCCCACCTCTAACATACTCCTCTGATGTTCATTGACGATACATTTGGCAAGAGAATGTGTTTGACGATATGATTTACGGGATAAAATTTTGTTTGGCAATATGATTTACGGGAGAATGAGTGAAGAGCCTGTTTGACGATACATTTGGCAAGAGAATCTGTTGACGATACATTTTACGGGTGTTTGGCGATACCTTTGGCAAGAGAATCTGCTGACGATACATTTGGTTACGAGGTTTGTTTGACGATACAAATGGCAAGGTTTGCGTGACGACACATTTTACGGGTGTTCTGATAAGGCGTTCATTTCATTCTTAGCTGGAGACTCAACCATCGGCGGTGTCGATCCGGATTTCTCAGCTGGTAAGGCAGTGGACTCCTAAGATTGATATCATGGTACGATTCCTGATGATATCGAATTTTTGCGCGGTTGATAACCCTTTTGTTTGACGGTACATTTGGCGAGGTTTGCATAGCGATACATTTGACGGGGTTTGCATGGCGATATATTTTACGGGACTGCTTGTTTGGCAATACATTTGGCGGGCTTTGTTTGCCTAGCTAGATGGCAAGCTCGTTTTCGAGGTTGCCAAACAAACCTCGCCAAATGTATCGTCAATGAACATCAGAGTCTATGCTGCAATCCCCATCCTTGTCACTCCTCACCCGTCTGGTTCATCGTCCTCGTTATAAAGGCATACTACCCTTCTCCTTCCTTTTATACGGTCCTGTGATCATAAACTTATCTCATTCATTCCGACCGTGGTGAAAACAACTGCAGGCCATTAACATGTCTGAACATGACAAAAATGGCCCGAAACACCCTTAAATCAAGGTAAAAATCAAAATTTACCACGTTTTCGTACATAACTCGATGCGCTGAACACAGTGGTGTAGGTATTTTCCGTTTTCGATGGCTGGTTCTCGTGCACACACACACACACACATGAACTGCCAATTAAGAAGAAGTATGATTGCGTAGTAGCAGCATAAGACATTCTCGGAAATCCTAATCAACCCTGCAGCGCTCATGTGCTCTTTCATAGGTGCGGGATTATTATTATAGTTCTGCCCTCAGAACTACAAAGAATTATTACTATTCATCAGAATTTTCTTCTGCAAAACTGCGGCGTCAGCAAATAATAGTTAATGGTATGGTGACGTTTAATGCACTCAAATTTGGATTCATTCATGCCTTTCCCCTAAAACTCTGAGCTTTGCTTTTTCTTTGCTTTTTTTTTTTGATTTTCTTCTCTAAAAGATGTTCTGAGACAACTGCTCAAGTTATTATGTTGTAGATCAACAACTTCTGATTTCTGTCTCAACTCCATTATGTTTTTGGAGTGTTTTGAACATGCTCTTCTTAGCAATTCTTATATTTGGCACTCTTATATGTACAACTCGAACAGCGCAATACTTAATTGCTGCCCAAAAGAGGAAAGCCTCTGCAATATGTAGCTGAAGGAATGATGGCAAGAAGACAGCCTCTGGGCTCCACAATTAGCTTAGCACGTCGTCTTTGCTGCGGGTTTGTTGTACTTCGGTTAGAGTACGACGTCTGGCACTTGTCCCTAGCAAATAAATGTTAAAGTCTTGGCCTTAATTAATTTTGAACAGTCATTGTTTCTGCGTTAATCATTCGTTTTGTTTGTGTAATTAGAGGTAACCAAGCAATTCGAAAACACCTATGCATTGTGCAGCTGTGAGTTTCGAGTTATTGGAAGCTATGCACACAGTCTCCGGTATTCAAAAGAGTGTACCCTTCCTTTAATAGCAGTTGCCAAACATGTGAAACTGCCTTTTTAGCAATCATTAGAAATTTCATCTTGGAATCTCCACGGTGTTTCTCCACCTTTCAAGATTAGTATTCAGTTTCGCCTTTCGTATTGGTATTCTGCTTGGCTTTGCCATAAATGCGATGACTCTTGGGACGTTACCACATTTTTGCACTACAACCTTGTATGGAATTTCCTTTTCCTCCATTTGAATCATCATCGAACATTTACTTGAGTAGACGTCAAAAAATCCTGCGACAAAATTCTTGGCTTCTGATGATGAAACATTTGAAGCCTTCATAGTTCAGTTAGAATCTATTTTAAAAATGTTCGAAATAGAAGAGCCATAGCCTTTAGAAGACATTTTTGAGGTCGTCCCTTCCTTTAGAACTTCTACAATCTTTCGAGTCATGCAGCTAGCATTGTTGTGGCTGCGTTGAAGTCGTGTGGCGGTCAAGACGTACGCCGCGACGCGATCGCGCCGCACTCGTACGCTTTTCAAGTTTAGGTTGTTTCTTAAAATTCGACGCACTAAATGACATTGGTGGTCAGCTTCTCACAGTTTGTGGGTTCTGATAACACTCATCTGTTCCATTCAACCTCTAGAAAACTTGTCCAAATCCACGCAGATCAGCTCGAACCCTCGAAGGCTGCAGCCGTGATGCGCGCATGAATTGACCAATCACAGAACAGCAGCGTACCTCTTGTCACGTAACCGAGGGTGGGCTAGAAATGTAAGGCTTTTTCCTTTTCGAATAGTCGAATGATCAAATCGGTTCCTGAAACAAAACTGATCAGTTTTTGAAGCGTTTTCGAGTCTAAAATGTTTGGACGGCTTAGTTATTTTTATTGGGTCTTAAGTATAAAAATACAGTAATGAAGTTCCCTGAGACTCAGCTGTACTGTTTCCTCTTGTTTGAACAAATTTTGGACAGTTTCAAATTCGTATATTCGAGTTCGAATGCATTTAAATATCACTCGGCCTCAGATGTGGCAATATTCCGTCATTGAAAATCCCGGATATATCGCCTATCTGTAGTGAAACAAATGCGATTATTTGAAATTGGATATAATTGCGGCCTATGACTTCATTTTCCCAACCCCCTCAGACGCTTGTACGTACTATGATATTGTTATATTTAACGACAGGGGCAGGGGAATGCACAATGCTATACTTAGGACTGAGTCGTCCATGTCACATATTCTAGTTCGAAATATCAATTTCGAATAACTTGAAATTTCGGACTTTCATAAGGATGAGAGGAGTGTAACAATTGAATGAGTTATGGGTTTGGGTATTCTCCTTTTCAATAAACGTACTTTTTTGGATTGGTTCTGAATTTATAACTAAATTAATTGGATTGTTTCGGGTCTAAGTATAATACTTGTCGTCCGTGGAACGTTTCAGTGCATATGTATGAAGAATAATGAAGAAACAAGAGGGAATTGTGAATGAGAAAAAGAGGAAATTTGATATTCGCGCATGTTCCTCTCATCGTTGAATTCTGCTGAAATGGTAATCGTCTGCGATTGATGCAATGACAGGAAGGCAGAAGGACAAGTCTGTTGAACTGTATCTATTTTACATGAATCTCTGCTCAACGGCGGAAAAGTCAGGCTAATTACACCACATCAAGACTATTTTTGTAAAGTCTAAAGCATCATAATACGTAGAAGTTGTGCCTAGCACAGGCTGCACACTTCTACGTACTTTGCTTACTTCCTTTGTGGACTCTTCTTTTCCGGAATTCTTCTTATAGAAGTTTACTCTCACCTGCTCATACCTCGCATTCCTTGTTCTTTTCTTTTGCAAATTTGGTGACAGTTCGTCGCAAAGTTCCATTTGGCGCAAAAAAAAAACTGTTGTGTTTATGCATTCGCGGCTTATTTGCTTCGAAGCGTCAACTTCCTTGCTCTCCCCTTTTTAGGCATCACAAAAGAGACACAGTTTAGTCGTTCATCATTCCTCACCCATCGAAGCCAGGATACGTTTGGTCCCGAATTTAGCTGTTGACGACGTTACTGTAGCCAAATATAGTCCCCATGTCGGCTTCAATGAGATGTGAAATCGTTCTTCGCACGTTCATCTTAGTTGATGCGGAAAGCCGTCACATTTATGTTTTTCGCACGAAAAAGCGAAGAATTTCAAAATTAATGAGTTCCTGAAAAACATCTGGGCAGTCTATTTGAATTTTTTCCCATTCTGCGGCCTTCCATCTCATTCATTTACATTAGCCTTCAAGGTAGTCACCATTCGTGTCTGTCCTGTCCATCTTCCATCTTCTATGCTGCGCTTGAGTTTCCCTCCCTCAAGTCTTTGCCTCTGTCCATCGAAAAAGCCTTTCGATGTCGACCTAAAGTCCTGGAGCTTTCTTGGAAGCCCCTTTCAAATGACCGTAAAACGGTAAAGGGGAAGGTCTGATGGAGCCAACTAGGGAGGGTAAGGGGTAGCGTGGGGCATCCCATCTCCTGTAACTGGTAGTGAGTAGCATCGGGTCTGATGTTGTTAAGGAAGAGGGAATTCTTGGTTGGTGTTTGCAACCAGAACGGTCTTGCGCAGCTGTGTCTGCCCTCCATGCAGTAACTCCCGAGTAGATCCTCTCTTCAGAATCCTCCAACAGCATATCTTTCTAAGTATCTTATACTGCTGGCATCTTTGATATTCCTAGAGTCGGTAGCGTCTAATTCAAAGGGAAATGCACTGCATCGATTCTGCATGGGATTGAGAGAATCTGTGTTTTCCACGGGATTTGCACCGGATTTGCATTCGATTCGGAAACGCATGAGTTTTGCATGGGTATGCATGGGTTTTTTGTGGATCTGATCATTGCTGGTATTCATAGAATATACATAGAACTATTGATTCAAAAAAATGTTTTTCACGAGCAGTCATATCTTAATCGTGGGATTTGCATCTTTCAATCTTATGCAAAACACGGTTCCTAGGCTTCGTGAGTTTGCCAAGACCGTAACATTATTCGAAATTCCATACCGCCAAGAAGTGTGCTGAAAGCCATCCTCAAATTCGTGGTGTTGTGTTTCGGAGCTACTTCTCTAACGGGCCTCATTCTGACTATTTCTGAATGCATAGTTTCCTCGAAGTCTGCTTCGCTCACTGTCCATCACCGCTTTTGCTTCAGTGGTCTGCTATTCATCTTTTTCTTCTGATACTCATATTGTATTTGTCCTTTTTTTGCTGTCAGTAACATTTTTATCCTTGTGTTATGATTGTGCTGTATGTGGTTGTTTCTGTCAACTCATACTATAGAGTTATTTCGTTTCCATACCAGCATTTTCAATATCTTTTTACACAATGCAAGTACGTTTCCTCCCTTATACTGCGTTATCAAAACCTATCTACAACTACAGCTAAAACTAGTAAATTCTCTGTTCTAGTCACCTGAACTGGCCTGGATATCAGCCACTGATAATTTTTATTCTCCTTGAACCTCCCCGCTTTCTCTTCATCGAGTCACGCCTTCACCTTTGTGAAGCAAAAGGCAGCGAGTACAAAATGAAGGGTGCATTCTTGGAACAAATGCAGACTTCACGCGGCGAAAATACGAGCAAATCTCTCACGCAGGTGATTTCACAATGAAAGGCCATGTCTTAGCGAACACAAAAAATTTACTCCATTTCGGAGAAATCGCTTTTGCTGGGGAGAGTAGTCACTCAGACGATCATATGGGGCGGTAAGCACTAGGCGACAAAGGGGGGCGTTCCCGTACGAGATATGTACCTTCATGGCAGCAGCATAGACGCAGGCGTTGCTGGCATCCTGCCAGCTCCTGTCGATGCATGCCAACCTGGCCCTGGGAATGTGATACGTCTTCAGGTGTTGCCACCATCGACTGGGTCATACTGAGAATAGCAAAGTCAGCGTACTCCTACTAGTTTTATGGCTACCTTGCCAAAATAGTGTTATTAAAAAGTAGTGGAAATAACTCATTTATGTGAGAGGCAGGGAAAAATAAGTCAACGTTAAATTTAGCAATCATGCAAATGGCTGTGCGCATATTTCATCACTTTATCTCTACGCAGAAATTTCAGAATCAAATCCAAACTTTGATTTTTCGAAAGGTTTAGAAAATATAAATGACCGTTTCGATGAACCAAACCTCTACAAATGTAAAATAAAATCAGCAGCTTAGTCAAAGAGGGACTTTTTTCCTCATTCGATGATCCTTCTCCATCCCTCAGTCAAGGATCAGATGCGTTTTCCGGTACGCAGTGTGTCGGAATAGCGGCCCACACAAATTTTGGCTTTTTTGATGTTTTGAAGCTTTTTCTTTTCTAAGAAATGTGTCATATTGGAACAAAGAGCATTCTAATTGTGTCAAGTCTGGGCTATATAGCGATCATATGCAGGACCTCTCATCCAAATCAGGAAATGAAAGCGACCTATGGATTGATTGGCAACATCAATTTCAGTTCACTTGTCCACGTTTCAGGAAATTTTTAAAAAGTCACTTTACGTACGGATTTAGCGGAGTGGCAGAGCATACTACACTCTCTGTATGCATTATGCATTATCTCGAAAGTCTGGGATGTAAAAATTCGGTTGGTTGCTAACATTTGAGGTTTCTACCGATGTTTCTAATACAGGAAGGGTAGGAATACGCGTTTTGCTTCTGGCTTCTGAAAGAGCACTGTTCTGCACTGCTCTTATATTAAAGTCAGGTACGAAATGAAGAAATGGAGACTTTTCAACTTCTCTAACAATAACTTCTACTTTTGTTTTCATTTATATCTAATGCTTTTGTTTTCATTTATATCCAACCTTTCTTTATCGTTGCTTGTTTATTGACCTTCTCTAAAACCACTGCCGTGTCCACTTGAAGCAGCCAATTGGTCCTAGAACTTAATGTTCTCCTGCCCTGAATCTTCCTAAAGCCAAGCGCTTGAGCACTGTACTGCAAAAACGTTCGGAAACAACCTTCCCATTGTATGAGACTTCAAGGCAGAACATGCTCTTTCAGAGGAAAACGCGTGTTGTTACCCATCCTATATTAGGCTAACATCGGTAGAGATGCTGCTCAAATATAGAACTATTCCATCACGGGTTCGAAAAGAAAGAAAAAGCAAATAACTTTGTGGGTAGATGATTATCCTACGTATTGGCTTTTCACTAAATACCCACTTGAATACTGTATCCAGTTCCCTGACGAGCATTTTCTCCCTTTTTTGCTAAAAAAAAAACCGCGCAAAGGAGATGATCGATACCAGCGTTCAACCTAAATATTCCTGACATCGACCTAGACACCTCCAGTGCACCACTAATTAAAGGTGCGAGAGCCATCCGAGCGAGCGCTTACTGCCACCTGCAAAGTGCAGAGATGACAGAGATTTGCAGATCTCGTCCGAGACACGCCTCCCGTTGTCGCCTAGTGCAACGCACCCGATCATATGCGCACGATGCATGGATGATTGTAGGGGATGTTCCGGATCTGAAGTGATTTCTGTTTCATGTCATAAAAAGGGCAGCTTTTAGAGATTTTAATACTTCTGCTAGAAGTAACGCAGGTCTCAGTCTCCAATTGCTCGTTCCTCGTTCGGAAATGCTGTTGCTAGACCGCCAAAGATCTACAGTCACGGGGTGCTGCAGATATTTTCTTTATTTTGGTGTTCATCATTTAAGTAGATCAAACCATACTTGCTTTAGCAGGACTCGGCTCCAGGGTGAATTACAAAAATCTTGCAGCCCTGATGTCAAATGTTATCATGAAATACTCCCAACTGGAACAGGAGTGGCTTCCTTACATCGCATGGACTCCGATCTTCTTGATCATCCCATATGGGAATCTTGGAGAGTAGGAGCTGCGATATATAGCAGAGAAATGCCGAACTCCTTAAGGCTGACCTGTTTGAGAACTGAGACAAAGTCGACCTGTAACGGGTTTCATGGGCGTTCCTATAAGAATTGAGAGGTATCCACTCTTCTGAAATAGATTCTATGTGAGTGGGTTGCTTTGCCCAGCGGTGAAAAGTACATATGTGCATGAAGGTGAGCAAGATATGTGTCAAAGTAATACAATTAGTACATCTCACTTGGAAATTTGGCCCACTCTGGCCGAGAGGTAAGCTTAGAACCTTTTAATTAATCCCGCAACAGAGCTACATACTTCCGCTGCACAGGGAGTACGTTGCGGGGTGCCAAGCTCGCACGCCATATTTGTGGCTGCATTGACGAGCAAGGAGCTTACTCCAAGCAAGTTTATATGCATTTTTCTAGTTTCACATATGCACACTTATGGTTTTTCCGTGCGTCGTTCTTTTTTTCAGACTCATTTAGGGTGCGTCTATAATTTCGACGCACTCAGCATGGGTTATTTAGCTGAACTCGATATTATTTTTAGTGGGGATTCTTCATAGTACGCATGCCTGCGAAGAGTGCAATGGACAGATGATGTTTTACAACATTTATCACTTTTCCTGTTTTTGTTGGCTGATTGAGTCATTACTGAGTGATTTTTTCGTGACTCATCTGCCATTCGTACATCTAAATTGTGGAAGAAGACTCAATATAAAGAAAATCCAGGGTGTGCTGGCTGTTGTTCACTCGCCTTCGCCTCGTCCTGTTCATTTTAAACTAATAAATTTATGCCATCTGGCTCCTTTTCGGTGACAATCCCATCCCAGAAACTCCGCCCACCACATGGATGGCGTCCAATTCATTACAGTGAGACCGGTGAACGACTTTTAAAGTAGTCTTTGCTCGGCTTCGATGTTCCCACGGCCGTGATTTTTCTTCTCACGCGAACACCCACAAAGCAGTGTAGCTCGCATGATTCAAGACTTTCTCTCAGTTTGTATCAGTGACAGCTCTCCAACTAAGAATCGTATCCATTTTTTTAGTGGGAAGTTACGCTTCATACGTTTTCAGCAATTTCCCTTTCACTCACGGGAACCGGGACTCACCTTGGAAATCAGCATAAGCAAACAAATATCGCTCTCGTAACCTCACTAACCAGACGACCTCGATGGTGTCACGCTTCATAAAGCTGGAGTTTGGTCCTTTTGAAGGAGCTAACGAGTGTACATTTCATTCCTCCGTATGGTGTGGAGTTCGTTAAATGTTCATGCTCTCCTTTTTCCCTCAGTCTTTTCCTTCGTCCTTTTATGTCTTTCACTCCTCGCTTTTGCACTTTCTTTCCGAGGTATTTTCACTTACACGTGAGGTTAAGATGCGTCTCATTGCTTCGACGTTGAACTGCTTAAACTCGCAGCTCACGAATCTCAATCTTTTTTCAGTCTATTTTTTGTTCATTTCATGTACTTTCTGCAACTCAACAAAATAGCCATGGAATTTTGGACAAATCCGTGTCTGCTCGTGCTGGCTTGAACGGAAGTATTGCAAGAAAAAAATCTGGGGAGTTTTCCAAAAATATTCAAACTTGAGGTGTCTCTGTCGAGTTAACGTTTTGACATGCTCCGTTTGGTGTCGGTCAGCAGGATTTTTTTCTGTTTGAAATCGTTCAAATTCAGCAGAAGCTAATTAATGCTATTGACTGACTTTGGACAAACTGTGTTGTGTCCAAGAAATGTACAGTCCTTGTCGAAAAGGTAGACGGATTGCGCGTGCGGTTTCATATCGTCGCGGCGGCAGAATCGCGG
Source organism: Ancylostoma caninum (assembly GCA_037903475.1). NCBI lineage: Eukaryota > Metazoa > Nematoda > Chromadorea > Rhabditida > Ancylostomatidae > Ancylostoma > Ancylostoma caninum. The sequence goes on along the minus strand of JBAJFG010000514.1, from coordinate 308,845 downwards.
TGGGACCTACTGCACCCTCTCACCTGGAGCATGCTCTCTTCGCATTCATCGTTTGGGTCCCACCGCGTTTCCGCAGTCACGGAATCCGTCTATCTTTTCGACAAGGACTGTATGTAAATGTTGGCATGCAGAGATTAAGAATAAGAACATTCGTGTTTGTTCCTGCTTCAAAAGCCTTGTGTTTCGACAAAAACTCTTCAATGCCCTATAAATACTTCCTGAATTGGCAAGCAGCCACTAAAATGGATGATCCAAAGTATATAATCAAATAAAAATCAAATGTTCAGCATACAGCTGAATTATCGCAGTGATAAGTGCTCTATCATATTCTTCGATGTGTTAGACTCCTTGTGTATGTTCGAGGAGAGGTTTAAACTGGCCCTGAGCTACAACATATGTATTAACAGAAATAGAAAAGCTGGAGATATTCCATACCTGGCCAGTCTTCTTTTTCCCCTCATTTATTTTTCTCATGCACAATTTTTCCTTTTTTGATATTTACTGCCAGCATTGTTTTGCTTATCTGGAATCCATAATGTATCTTCGGCGTAGAAGACGAACCTATAGATACATAGATGCTTTCGTGTTGTCATTCATATGGAAAAAAGGTGTGAAAATTTTAGTGTCGATCCTGTGCCATTTTCTCATTCCCTGGCTGCAGCTTCGCCCTGCATCACATGCAACGCCGCACTTTCGTTGTCTGCGCATCCACACATTTCACTAATACCACTGTTCTCATTCTCGTCAGATCCTCCTGCTACCAATTCTAACCTCGTTCCATTAGGCTTTGCTGCAAACACAGGGTCTGTAGCAGGGGCGGACGCAGAAAGTGGGCAGGAGGGGGGGGGGGGGAATTGGGGTTCATCCGTTTTGGGGACCCAGACGGAAACAAAAATTAATAAAAATATTAATTATAATGATAAATAATTGATAAAAATTATATCAAAAATAATATTGAAAATAAACAAGTAAAAATAAACTAATACAAGATTTTTATATGTATTGTAAAGTATTTTTGAAAATCCCCCCCCTCTGCGTCCGCCACTGGTCTGTAGCTATTCTAGCCATGAGGAATGGAAATTAGAAATATTAGAAAGAGGTTATGCGTACAGCTGAAAGTCGTAGTGATCTTAGGCTTGTCTCTGCATGCTCGTGACTGATCCTTAAAATGGCTAACTCATCTGTATTTCTTCAAATTTTTTTGGGATGCATTTCTGAATTCATAGAATTTCAAAAAGTAGAAGTGCACCAAAGAGCGAACGATATTTCTTGGTGATCAATGAGCGCTACTTTCTGAACTCTGTCACTCGCTTTCCAGATCATCCTTATTCATCAACTGACAACTAGAAACTCGTTAGACCCCACTAGGACCGTTTTTCTCCTTGATTAAGTTGTTGTTGTTCATAGATGACTTGCGAAAGTTCGCTGTTTTGGACGGTTGTGACAGATGTCCTAGAAGTGATCATATAGTCAGGGATTTCTCTCTAGAAATGTTGCTTTACAGCAGGACTCTATGTGGGAGACAAATCTCTGAAGAGATTCATCAACCAAATGATCATATAATCTACAAAAGGGCCAAACAGTACCAGGCAGAAGAAGAATAATTTACCTTTCTTAATCTTTCTTTTCAGGTGGCCATAATTGCTTATTTTGGAATCATTCAAAGATCGTCGGCTGATTATTTACATGTCCGATGCAGAGGTGTGACCAAATTTACTTCATAATGTCTTCATTTATCACGCACATATCGATTCTAAAAATCATGACTACTCCATTTCTTCGGTGTAGGTGCAGAATTAATGTTTCACTCGACGCCTAGTCAGGCCCCGGCACGAGCCTGTATTAGGGTCGTAGCCAAAACGAAGCCCCCTTTGAAAAATGCAGATTTTACGGAGCCTCCTCTGAAAATAACAATAGATAGAAGGGAATGACTGCATCCAATGATAGCAATTCTACAAGCATTCTCCGTGATTGCAATTAAAGCAATTAGTAGCAATTAAAGGACGATAACCTATTGTGAAACCACAAAACATAACTGCAATAACCAGTGTAAACCGACTAAACATAACTATAATTCTTTACCAAGAGCAATCAATGAATGGACCATTCCACACTGCGGCAGAAATTATACTGACGGAATCAGTAAACTATAAGGTCGACATTGGTCGCCAAAAGCCGAACAGAACAACAAACTAATCGAGAATAAGGGAATAAAAACTCTGGAAAAAAGTAGAGACCAAACTAATGACAGTAGCCTTCGTAAAAAAAGGACCGAGGCTTTCAAAGGGGCTTTCAAATGATTTCAGTTCCCGCGCAGGCTCGATTGGGTCGGCGTTCCGCTTTGGAGCGCGGCTAAACGGCTTGCTATAGTGCCTTGAAGCGAGCGGAGAAGGGCAAATACTCACAAGATAGGAGATGATAAGTGATAGTATGTGAGGCGTATGATAGCACATACGTACAAGTATAGGGGGCATGGTAGGAGGTTGGAAACTTATGTGTTTGAATAAGGAAATTATGCCCCCGACAGGCTCAGCTTGTACCCCAGCCTGTCGAAAATAGGCTGGCCCCTTTACCGAGCATACAATTTTTTGATTCACATAAGTTTTGTAATCTGACATCATACATTTATTGTGAGTATCATGACGCTTCTTCATCCCAAATCTGGTGTCTATCGATTAAGTCTCGACCTAAAGGGAGAGCCCTGCAACCACTCAGACTCAGAATGTGAGCGTATACTTCTCTAGTTCACATAAGTTCAGATTGTCTCTCCCAAAATCTTCTAGTGTTCCCTTAGTTCTTATCTCACTGAAGATTCCAGCTCAATCCATGCAGATTCCGCGGCGCAGGAGTCGTTTAAGTCCTCCGGGTTATGGGAACCTGTACATGATCTGCTCCAATCGAACTTTTCAACATCGATCGCCGCAATGGCTCTGCTCAAGCTACGAGCAGTTCTTTTGCGAGCCTTTTTTGTCTTTCGTCGCCTTTATCAACGCATTTCTTTTCTTTGGACCAACGAACACCTCAAAGTTTTTCTGGGACTCGGCCCCGAACCCGTACGAAGCACCTTTTGCTTTTCGACCCTTTTACGAAGCCCAGCTTGCCCACCGACAAGCTGCGCTGGGGCCTGCGCCTAGTCCCACTTGTTATCGTGGTTGAGGCGAGGCAAAGGTACAGTTTCTCAGCAGCACTTGCATACTTGCTCCTCCCACTTCTAAATTCAGAACCCGCCCTACAAAAAGAATGTTGGATTTGGCGAAAAAAATTCCTCTCTATATGCAGTACCCTACTCTCGCTATGCTGAAAAAAAAGAAAAGGAATTGGGGATCTTTTTTGGAGGAGGAATGAGCATTGCAGTGCATTCTCCGAGGATTTTTAATGGAATAGTAGAAATAGAACCACTCAAGAGGAACAACCTTAATGCACTAGTCGAGCTTTTCTTAGAATTCTTTTTTTTAGAAGAGCACATGGGCACAAATTGTAGTCAATATTGAGCGAAAACCGAATGACTTTTTTGAATTGTTATACTGATAGGGGATCTGGGCGAAGAACTCGAATGTTCGAAGGAAGAAAACCTTCTCAGGAAACCTAAAGACTGTGTTTTGCATGGGAATGAAAGGTGCAAATCTCACAATTGAAACATACGTGCTCGTGCAAAACAGGTCAATAGTTCTATATCATCATCGAATTTCTACCCTTTTTCTACCGCTGCACCTCGATTCTAATGAATTGATCACATTTTCGTTCCCTCCCATCGCCGTTCATTACATCGTGGAAGTGTTGTGTATAATACTGTGGAAATTCTCTAACCTCTGGAACCTATAGGATTCATGAAGGAAAGTTCAATGTGGGAGCAATGATGGTCGTTTATTTTTTGCTTGTACTGACAATTTTCTTCTTTTTTTCATGCTCCGGTATTTCCAGAAAAGGTGTGTATCATCGTGAGGGCAAATGGGGCGTGACCAGACTTCCTGCTATTGGCCCGCTCAATCATTTCGCCAATCAGTGCAGCCTGGTAACGCCCCACTTCCCCTAACGCTCATGTACACCCTTTCCAGAGCGTTGCAACGCTTCCACTTTTTTTTAGTTGAAGATGTTAGCGATAATGTGGGCAATGTTTTTCGTTTGTGGTAACTTTCTTCCTTAGCTAGGCTCCAATGATTTCGCCAAGCGGAGATGTGCTTGTCAACAGGGGACTTTTTCCTGCCAGCGTTGTGATCATTTCTACCTTTGCAAAGTCGATTGTGCGACACTTCTTCTGCTCCACAAACCGCATAAATCACCGGTTATCCATCCCACCTAGAGCATGACAGTCATCTGTGCTCTACGTGACGGCTAAATAGCCGAAACAGTGAAGAAAGTAATTGTCATGGTTCCTGACGAGAACCACTTTTTCGGGGAAGTTTGATGTGGAGCAAAAATAGCGTTGCATTGAATTGTCATCATTTCCCGTGTGACAATCTCTTTCAATGAGGTTCTGTTATGAACAGAGATCTGCAAAGCAAAAGTGCGCAGCAGCCTCTAGCTCAAAGAAATCTTGACTCTTCAACTGACAGAATTTTTTCATCAGCCTTGCACAAATTGCGGGCAAGTGAAACGTCCTGTTCTGTACGGCTGCAAATCGTTCGTTTCCAACAAATTTTGTGCTAGCAGTTTCTGCACTTATGTACTCGATCTTGCAATCGTTTCCACATGTTTCGCTAGTGATTCTGAAGCGTGACGCTCTCTTACGTCCCAAGGGGTCGATCGTGCATAACTGGATCAAAAATGAAGCTACTATGTACAATTTTTAGAAACAGGACGGTTTGCGTAATATGATGATTTAGGTTCAAATATATTGCCACTGCAAAGCGATTGAAAGATGAAAAGCTACAGTAGAACTAATAAGGGTAAAACAATCTCTAAAACAATTTTTTACCTGTAAGGTATCCCCGTGTAATGGTGGACGTTTTATTATAATTATAAATTTTTAGAATACTGACATCAGAATCAGGATAAATTAAGTACAAAGTTTAGCTTACTCAAGTCCCGCTCTGTGTTCAGAAAAAACCTCCTTCCATAAGTAGATTTTGGTTTACACCCATGGAGCCATGTCTTCATGCCCGTGGTGGCAGAAGGTAGAAAAGTGAAAAACCTCTCATATTTGATGTAGAATTAAGGCGAGATGATTTTCTTTACCTTTAATATTATGTTGTGGTCCTTTGTTCGTTCTTTCTTGTCTATATGCTTATAAGATATTACACGGCACATCTGTTAGGGTGTAACAAATAAATAAATGTTGCGCCTCCTTGAAAGTGCATTGATCTCGATCTCGGTTAAAAACGTCGACTCTATGTAGTACATACATGTAATTCTCTGAAGGTGACAAACTCAAGCATATTGATTGAGAATCTGGATTTTTTTTAATTTTATGAATGATAATTCCTACAGTGCGCAAAAAGTTCGATGAAAGGATCAGAAATAACTCAGGCATTAATCAGCCATGTTTTCTCATTATGATTCATCATGTATTCGACATCAATTCTGAATTGTATGGGAATCTGAATGTGCACGTGTCCTACATATGTTGTACAATGACTGTTAGGGGCCGTCAGTGCTTCTTAAGCTAATATAGCACCAATTTACCACAAATTTTCCGTCCGACCCTCTAAGAATGAAAGGTTTTCATGGCACGTAGCGAGGATCAGACCATCGACCGTGTCTGGTAGTGGTGCTGCTCTTCTTGTTGCTGTGCAATACGCACCCCCAAGGAAGATCCATTGTGAAATATTCGCGCATATTTAGACGAATGGTTTACACAATCCGATTTTCATGTAAAAACCGGAAGTGCTAGGAAACTCGTGAAGAAGCAACGGGTTGTGATGGATGAATGTGTTAACGCACCTTCATAAGCAGTTATTTTGATGCAATGTGAAAATTTTTGAGGAATTTGCAAGATTCGGGGGATTTTGTGGATTTTTCGTGCAACCCTCTTTCGAATATAAATTTTCTTGAATGTACAGTACCACATGATGCATAAATCGTTCTTAACGTATTCGCCAACGTTCTTAATGTTCATATTTGTATCTGCGCCACTCCACGTTTTCGCAGCTATCACATAATACTTCAAAAAGTTCGCTGTTTCTTGCACATCGTTTCAGATTGTTTCTCGCTAAACTTTATTTGAGCTTTATTCATGCGTTCTAGAAGCAATGAATTAGAGATTCTCAGGATTTACCAGCGTCGTTTCGCTTTGTTTCAATGTCGCGATCAATTAACTCTCAGGTCGAAAAAAATTGGAAAATGCGAGACATGCACTACCCAACTACGTCCTTAGAACCTTTTAATCTCACTTGCCCTCACTTTCTTGCAGTTGAGCTGAAGTGACATCATTAATTGAGCAGACAATAAAATAAAATGCATGTCTTTACAGGCCCACACATATTCTGGTATTAGACAGCTGAAGGTGTAAACAGGCTCTGCTCTCTAATTGGGCGGAGAGCCTTCTCAGGAGAGAAAAAAAAACATGGCAGGTGGTGGAATGGAAAGTTCCGCGGAAGAAGTGGCCCTTTTCACTTACATATTCTTTTTCAAATTTGGTCGACTGAAAACAGCATACACGTTAAGATTGTAGTATGGTTCTCTTTGGCATGGACGGTTTCTTTACTATCCATTCTTTCTTCCACACAAAGGACAAGAAAAGGCGAGCCGCTGCTACATCAAAACCGCAAGGGCATATCTTTGCAGGTTTTAAAGCATGATAGAATGAAAGAAAGAGGTGTATGCCACACATTCGAATCTGTACGAAGAAAACAAAACCGTTTCCGAATGAAAAAGCAAGGAGTACACTACATATTATAAACAAGATGACAACTACACCGCATGTTTACGGAACACAAAGCGTAAGAAAAGATGCCCACCCACAGACACAAGAACCATCTATCACAGCAGAAAAGAAGAGTGCATGCGACTGTTAATGTCGAAGAATTTTCTGGCCAACCAGCCACATTTCAAAATCCTCAGAATCGTGAAGAGGAATTTTTGATAACCTTCAGGAAATGTTAACGCAAGCTCTCCTGGAAGTCACGTGAGAGTAAGTTCAAGCACGTCACGGATTTCCCCGTACATACAAATTCACGACAAAAGCGATAAAATAATCAGAAATAATCGCGTTGCCTTTTATAAACGCTATCACATGTCAACAGCTAATGCACTATGCATGTCAGTAACTTGTTTTATGCCACTAACCACTTTATAAGCGAAGGTTTCCGCTTCTCTCAAGTGCATACATACTCGAATAGTGTTTGGCGAATCCCTGCTGATTTTAGATGAATAACCTTTCCACTATTATATTTTCCTTATTATTTCATTTATTGTACGTAGATATTCTACTAAGTCAGCCATGCCTCAGAACCACTGTTGAGGGAGAATACTGAAATTTTCGTGGCGATCAGTGAAACGATGTGAACGGCAATCATGAAATGTCCTGCGACGTGTATTTGCCGACTATATCTCTTCGGGCCGATATGTCTAAAACGGTGGGACCTTGTCTCTTGCAGGATCAGAGAGTTCCAACGTCGTACAAGAGAGCATTCCGTCAAAGTATGAGAGGAGCCATAGTACATATTCTGAGGACCAATAGTTTTGTTTTGGTTTTTTTTTCAAACTATCCTGCTTTAAAATTTTAGAGCTCTTTATATTTTCTCAACATTTTCTCAAAAATATCGTGCCGTATTGTGCGGTCCGTGGGTTCTTGTTTATTTGTTACGCCTTATGCAAGCTAATAATCTTTCGTTTATGCACAGGTTCTTCTCTGTTTGTTTGTTTTTTTTTATCTTTTCTGGACGCAACCACCACTCTCTCCTTCTTTATGTCGGAGCAAACTAATCACACTTTTTTAAGCAAATGACTGAAATTATAACCGAAGTATGCATGCATCGCTTGGAGTAGCTATAAAACGAGCAGTAAGAACTTCTTCTGATGCAAATATATGTTTATTCTCCACATACTCTGCATTTTCCTGCATTTTCTTCCTCTGATCCTCCGCAAAAACCACCAAAATTGCTGATTCTGAGAATGGATTTTAAATGGGAGAGGTGTGACACCCTTCTATGTTCTCGTCAGCTCAGCAGATTTCGCAATTCACCTAAAAAAAGAATTTGAAACCTTTGCATGAAATGAGAGAACTACAATAATTGTATTTCACGACAACTGCCTTTTCCAATTACAAGAACTATGACGATTTGAAAGCGCTAAGGACAAAATTTATCACCCACTGAAGAGATTTGACGTGATAGGTTGATCACATGAGAATATCTCACGATAATTCGTAGTTAACAGTGTCGGACTTCAGTCACCTTCATTGGTGCTGTGATCTTTGAGTGGTTTGATAAGCTCATGGGAGCATGGAGGCGTTTATGGGACCTAGTTCACTCCACATGCAGACATAGTTGAGAATTTGTGTACAGTACTTTCCCAGAAAACTATTTACATTGCGGAAATTTGATAGAGTGTCGACTTCCTTTCGAGGAGTTCTGAATGAACTCTGTTGCTCATTTCACGGATTCTTTATTCTCCTACTGTTTTTCTAAATGATCATAGATTTCATCGCAAACTCACAGTAGAATATGTACTATTCTTCCAATATCTTTTCTGCTAATGGGAGATACGCATAAAGATTCCGCAGTTCTAGAGCCTTCAATTACTGAAATGATGTCATCTTGAATAAACTGAACCTAATATACGTAGCCCATTCCTTGAATATGTTGATTTTCTGCATTTTTTCGTCTATGCGCCTCTTTCGCAAGTCATCTTGGTAGTATATGTATATCGTTTTCAGGACCAGCGATGTCGACGGTGGTTCCAGTCGGTGACGTGAAGAACATCAACGATTTCAAGGAAGTAAGAGTAAAAGCACGTCACAAACCGATTTTTGTCAATGTAGTGGGTTTGCAACGTTATTTATACCTCGTCGTGCGGTGCTTTACCTCTCGTCTGTCCTCATTTCTCGGAAGCTGCTGGTGACGTTTTTTCTGGTACTTTTAAAGCTTAGTGATGAAGACGTAAACAGTATGAATGGAAGCCAGATTTTTTTTGTAGAAATCAAAACAAACTTATGCATATTAGGCTGTTACATGCAATACTTTGCAATGAGTTTCTTGTCTAATCATGAAATAACGATAGTTAAGATGAGTGACGGATAAGAACGCGACATTGAAGCGGCGATAGAGCCTCAGGGAATTGCAGCGATATGTACCTTGAGATGTTGCGCTAAAAACACTTATTTGATTAAGTTAACTCATTTTATGTCGACTTGTTTTCTTTCCCCGCGTGAAGTTTTACTCCCGCAACTGTTACATCTTAGCACAAAAAAACGAGAATTTGAGCAAAACCTACCTTGGGTTTCGATGTGTTCAGCAAACCAACTCTTCCCACTCGATTGTCTTGGTGCCACCGCAGGTCCTCAGACGAAATATCGGAAGGACCGCAGCAGAAAGAGATCGCGTTCATGTGGTTAAGAAGGGAGAGACGCAGAGATAAAAATTTTCGGTAGGACCGCAGCAGAATGCAAGAGAGAGTGAGCATTATCACACCCTCCTTATGTATGGAGCTCAGTTTTGCTGCGAGTAACAAGAATTCAGCGGTTTTGGACTTCAGATGGGAAATTGGCTTTATGAGTATGTCGGACCATAAAGCCACTGGCCCTCAGCGAGGTTGACATTTTTGCTTGAAGGTACCGCCGAGTGGTGGTTCCACGAAAGTGGTTGCGTAATGCATTTCTGTGAAATTGGTGCTCACATCCCCGTAGCCATGCGGAAGGACCGGGGCAGCTTTTCGGAGGCACCGCAACAGCTATTCGGAAGAACAGCAACACGGAAACCGGAAGAACCGCAGCAGTTATTCAGAAGGACCGCAAAAACTATTTGGAAAGATCGCACCGCCATTTGGAAGAAATGCACCGAGAGACCGGAGGGACCGCGGGACACCTTTCGGTTCTTCCGGTTTTCTTCTGCGGTCCTTCCGGAAAATTGTCAGAGTCATTATCAAATATGGCAGCTGAGACCACTCCTAGCTAAGGGTGTTTCAATCGGATGGAATGGAATGCAGTGAACCCGGCATTTCAGAACGGGATGTGCCTCCTAATGTGAAATTGACTAAGCTGTTCTTGATTATAATGGGACCGTTGGGTTATTGTACGACTTTATTTCTCCGGCAGGAACCCATGCTTTTTTCGCTCCTTTCAAAGCCAAATACAGAATGTTTTAGACTATTTTTGATTCAGGAGTAGGTTCTGCAGGACATTTATTCTTCGGAGTAATTGGCCTGGAAACACATGTTTGAAAAATGAGGGTTTTTGTGACTTTTGTGAATATTTTCCCTATAGAGTCCACCAAATCTGCTAGGAAAACTTTCCCGCCTAGGTGATTCTTATAGCATAAAGAATGCTCTTCCCAATAGTGCCTATGATTGCTCATGAAAGAGGATTACAAGTAATTTAGGAGGCGAAAAACATGGCTACTCTAAGGTGCCAGTCATAGCCAATGACCAAGGCAGAAAAAAATCTCACTACCACAGAGAAATAAGCCAGCAAAGATGAACAATAACTTGTGGCACCCTGTATGTTTTCGCTTTGTGCTTAATGCCACTGCGGAAAAAGTCACGACGTTTTGTCTGTGCAGTATATATGAGCAGTTTCTGCATCAACTTACCCTAACCCCGCATATGTAGTAGACGTTGCTATGCAAAATGGATGGGGATCACCTCGAAGCGTTGATTTCAAAATTACTTTTGTCTTGATCAGTCTCGTGTCCATAAGGATTCACGCCGGTTTTTTCTTCAAACGCACGTGATAAGTGAGTACTCTTACATTAAGGACTTCCAAGTATAGAAAGGTAAAGTGTGGCGAAAGGGTAAGTGTCTCGATTCTCGTGGATGTCCACGCAGGTTCAATACCCCTCACTACTAGGAATCCTGCACTCACCTTTCTTTCATTTCCCTATTCACTTTGAAGATCTATTCTATGCAGTTGTGTAATGATTTCCACTTATAATTAGATATTCTAAAAGCTTGGAAGCATTTTCAATGATCCTCACTAATCCGACTTCGTTAACAGTAGAACTGTTGATGTGCTCACGCCCAAATTTTCAAGGAATTTTATTTCGCTTATTTTTTCCATAATAGGGTTATTTGAAGTGCTGAACACCGATGCGGTACCATTTTGTGACGTGACCCCATCTTTATATGTTTACGGTAGGATTAATTGCAAGTAATTTACTAGAAAACCGAAAAAAATGTTGATTTTGACCTTAAGATGGTAGTTCCATGCAAAATGGTGTGATAATCGTGATCATCGACTAAAAATGCTCCTACCTACAAAATTTGGAAGAATTCTGCTAGATATTCAAACTACCCTCCACCCAATGATCGTTACCTCGTGAGTGGTAGTACACAGTAGTAAATAGGCGCAATTCTGTGCCCGTAATTTTGCCTTTTTTTGTTGGAATTTTGCATACGGGGTTATTTGGACCACTGATCGCGAATTCTGTACCCATTTCGCACAACAACGCCTAGTTTGTGGAGTTACGGTAAGTGGATGTAGAAAATGCACGTATGTATATACTGCACAGACAAGGCCATAACTTTTTTGTAGTGGTATTAAGCAATAATGGAGAACATAATTGAGATCAGCATTGTCAACTTCACATTATGAGGCACATTCCATTCTAAAGTGCCAGGATACCAGTGATGTCCGGTATCCTACTCTTGTTAGTCATCTTCATTGCTCACCAGAACCTCTCGCATGGAATGTGAACGACGCTTCTGGATGTATGAGCGGCGATCCATACAGGTTTGCATTAAAGCCTGAAACATTTACCAAATAATGCTCAAGCTTGCTTTCGACTGACATTAAGCATCATATTCGCAGTAGCTGTATGAATTTTACAAAAAAAGTACCTTCAATCTCTACCGCCACCGTTCGTATCTTGTTCCACCTACCCGCTGAGATTTAGACTTTTCTGACACCTAGTGAACGGCCTGATACGTTTGGGTAAAACTGAGATGTACGTCTCTGATTTTCCTACGCTCTAAAGAAGATAACGGGACCGAAGCTGTCGGCTTTGTTATTGGGTAAGCTTTTACCTATATTGATCGAAGCTAAAACGGGCTGACCACTGTTCTTGGCATATTATTTCGGTAGTCGTGAGTTTGGAGTGCTAACAGACATATTTCCCGCCAGAAATATCATATTTTCGTGAACATCCAACAGAATGCCACCAACTAGGCACGCCTGAGAAGGTTGGCCTTGGCGGCCGTTGTTATACCTTACTAAGACTTTAAACGTGCTCGATCTCTCCCGTCTAAAAGTTTAGTAATGCTCCGTTTTTTCCACAAAACCCACTGGTACATTCCATACTCTCCTTTTCTTTAGCAATGACGGAGCAAAAACTGGAGAGAACTGGTTGAAAAATAACTAGTTTTCAGGTAAATCTCCAGCAAAGGAGTACACTAACTGCTTTTTAGAACTCGCTACTTGAAAGCATCTCGAAGGTTTCCAAGAAAAAAGGGAATAAGAATGATATTTGGTCAAAACCCCACAGTAAGCCTCTTTTCTTCACCATGGACTGTTGGGTTATGGGACCATCACACAGTGGTTGGTACTCACACCTAGGAACGAGGAACTCGATGAGGATCAGTGGTTTGACAGCGGATATGTCTATAACGCCAATTTCTCATCTCAGATTTGAGATGCACTAAATTTTTGTGGGTCGCACCAAATTTGAGCTCCCCATATAAGAAGGATATGATAAGACTCACTCTCTCTCCTGCATTCTACTGCGGTCTTTGCGGTATTCTCCTGCGGTCCTTTCGGGCCATACTCTACACAAATCCATTTTGCTCCTTCCAAACCCCTCTCCACACAAAATCGTTTTGCTGCCTGGATCTCTCGCATCTTCATCACATAGTTGAGATCTCTTTCTGCTGCGGTTCTTCCGACAGGTTGTTTGAGTTATTAGCTTCGACAAATATTTAAATATTGGTTATCGTGATCGTAGGAACCGAAGCTGTTTTAGAAGGGATGCGATTGGATTCTGGACCCAGTTCTGAATTTTCAGGAGGTAGCTCATGTCCTTGGGAATGTATGCCCATGCAGGGATTATCTACAACAAGAAACATCATGCGTAGTGCCAGCTGTTCGCAAACACATCCCATAAATGTTGATATGTGTGCTGTGAATGTGAAGAACCGCTCAACAGCCGCAAGAGTACAAGACACCTAGCGGCCTCCACCCGTAATTTCTCGCCGTATTTTGTATTTTCGGCGCTAGTTCGCCTAACTGCTGCTGGAAAACCCGATCTCAGCCTGAATCACGCTTGTTTTCGGAAATAAATCCAACGAGTACAGCACGAGCCCCGGCTGCGAGTGTTCACTCAGCCGAGACATGCTCCACTTCCGAATTCTCCCCTTCGATGATAATTCGCGCAATAGGCCGTGAACGCACCCCTGACTGGGAGTAGTGGCGGTAGTGGCAGCGTCGCTGGTCTGCGACAATTATCCGTCGATCGAGCAGCGCTTAGTCCTCGATGCGCGCATTTTGGCTTTTTTCATCGCTCTAAACAATTCCCCGGAATTGTTTTGTGCCTTGTTGTTTAGCAGTTGGGTCTTTAAAGTGATTGCCTCGGGATCTGATCTGAGTGATTTGCTCTTCTCAGGATACTGGTTCAGGATAGTCCCTTACCAAAATATAAAAGTACTCTTCCGGACTATCAAAGTGGTTTTAGTCCCTGCTTGCTTGCTTTACATTTCTGTGCCGTTCTAGAAAAATCATGGAATGTGAACCTTCTCGCGCTAGCCTGTGAAGTTCTACTATTTCAAAAATCCGAAAACACGAAAAATCAATGTGCAAAGATTTCACCGTAGAAGTAAGTACTTTAGTCAACATGATCTAAAAAAAAGTTCAAACCAAAATAACTATCGGGACCACGAACAATGACTAAAAAAGCTGTATGTCATCTGTCATCTGGAGCGATGTGACAGAAATTGGTAGGAATTCTTTCAAAATAGGGCATATAGGATAAAAATGCAAAGTAAAAAGTGTTTTCAATTCCGAGGGTCTTACATACGGTTAAAATAAAGGTTCATTGCAATATGTTGCAATATAAGGTCTGGAGGAAGTCCGCCCCAGAAATATTGCGTACACCTGCCCCTCGCAAAATAGTTGGTCTTCATAATTTAAAAAAGAAACACTTTATAAGTTAGCTGGAAATCTTGGTAGTTCTGTGCAATTTCGTAAATTTATTCTCAATTCCTTATTGCTGTTATGTTTGAATACTAGTATGCTGAAATTTGAGTTCGCAATTACACTTTACACACCATATTTTTGAACATCCGACGACTCGGGTCCCGCCACGACTCCGTTTTTTTTTGCACACTCCACCAACTCCCCCCCCCCCTCCCACCCCACAACCTGTCAATCTTTCGTCCACTACTGCCCATTCTAGGAGTCACTATATTTTATATTTATATTAATTTCATATTTATTTATTTGTTTATTTATATTATGAAAGTACATGGCAAGAGGAAAGCTTATATAATCTTTATCACTATTGTACTTTCACGGACCTAAAAACTTTGGAAAATGTTTTAGCTTAAACTTAGTAGAGGAGGGTTAGTATTTGAGGTGCTGAACACGAATGCGGTATTCATTTTGTACCGTAGCCCCATTTTTTGCAGGGTTACGGTGGGTGTGCTGTAGGTACGTTACTCACGGAATCTTCTCAAATTTTGCGTAGTGGGGTTGTTTTTGGCGCTGGTCACGAATACCAACATTATTTTGCACGCCGGCTTTTTTCTCCTACTCCAATCGGCATTTTCTCTCAATTTTCTGCCGTATACCCATGTTCCTAGGAAAATGGGCTCACGATACAAAACGGACGCGATATTTGTGATCAACTCGTTAAACAACCCTCTCATACAAATTTTCAGAAGATTCTGTGACATGCCGCGTGTACAATGTATCCACCGTAACCACGCAAAATTGGGGTTGCGGTACAAAATAGATACGATATTCGTGTTCAGCATATCAAATAACCCCCTGTACAAAGTTTCAGCCAAAAATTTTGCTTGGGATTTTTTGGGCCCGTGAAAGTGAAATAGTGCTTAATCTTTACAAGATGGCCGAAAAGTAAAGGCGTCACATAAAACGTCGTCTTTCCTTTTCTGGCTACAAATATTCTATCTTTTCCATCATAACATCTGCGCAACCCGTAAAAAATCAGATTCACAAGAAATTTTAGAAGTTGCATTCCTTGGCTTCGGTACAGGCCTTCAACCTTGCCAACACGAAATCCCCCATGCGCAGCAATTTTTGACCAGCACTACAGAGTCAGCGCTGCACATGTCCTGGGTTCGTGATAGTCTTGTTCTCCAGTGTTCCCTCCATGGAACCTCTAACGGAGAAATCCGATGTGTTCAAGTCTCGTGTGCAAGAAGACCATTAATTCTTTCTAAGGAGTCCTAGGGGAGGCCTCTTGCAGGTGTTTTCGATGGTGTTCTGACGTGGTGAGTTGGGGATTCGCCTTTTCTGAGGAATCGTGTTGGCATTTTTTCGTACCCATTGGACGAGCACTTTTCTAAGAATCCTGTCTTTCTCCACTATTACCCCCTTCTCGATTTTGTTCATGTAGACCAGAGATATCCTCGCATTCGTGGTCACTCTTTCTCAAACCATTACAGCGCCGGTATACAACAACCTTGTGATGAATCTCTTTTCTGAAGAGTGTTGCTCACTTCGCTTGATAAATTAGCTGTCCGTTTAGGAGCCGCGAACAACCCAATTATGGAATATTTTCTCATCACTCCATAGAACACCTTAGTTGTTTCGCACCTGCCAGACGCTCAACATCCTCCTCAAACTGTCAAGTGTGGCTATAGCGGTTAGATGTTGGGCCTTGGATATGCAATAGCGGCAAAGTCTCAACTTCTTTCTGACAATTACTTACGGGAAAAATGTGCAACACTGGGACATTTGGCTGTCCTTCCACGCTCGCTCCTCATTTCAGCTGATCCTCTTCCATATGATCGCAGGAATCCTCCTTGTGTTCAACGATCGAGTACGGACTGGTCTTTTTTATTTTGATATTCCCTTCAGCCTTCCATAGCTTGATGATCTTCTACGCTGTTCGCAAAAAAGTTTTGAAGTTCTCTTTCTATTGCTGCAGTGGACTCTCCAGACCGCGCGAGAGTAGCACTGGATTCCCTGTGCGGGCACGTTCACATGACTTAAGAAATCCAACTGAACTATCAGTCAAAAGGAAGATGATTTTATGGCGTTTCTAAAATCGCAAAAAAGCTTAATAATTGTCGAAAATAAAAAAAATAAGAGTACCAATTGAGGCGCCCATACTTTTTGGCCACCCTGTATTTCGTGTACGCTGCCGGGCGGAAACCCACTGCCTCGTCCACTTTTTTGCTTATGCATTCATTTGTTTTGTTATTCAAAGACACTGGAGGTGCTCTATAAAAAACAGACCAAGTATCCAAACCATTCGATGTGAATGTGAATAAAAATAACGAACAACTGCTTTTTTTGTTGAGAACCAAATGAAACATTAGTTCCTCTTGTTTTTGTGAAAACTAAAAACAGTAGAATTCTGTGATTACTCAGACATCTAGTGGAAACAGCACTTTCTTTAGTATCCCATATTTTTTGGTATTTTTTGTATTCCTTCGTTGCTTCATTTGTTCACCTGCCCTTTTCACAATTGTTGCAAAACAATTTTATGCGCAGCTGTGCTATTTTTGCTGCTGCTATTTTTTCAAACCATTATCTGTGTCTGTAAATTTTCATAAACAATATGTGCTACTTACATATTTGAGGGCTCAAGAATGCTGAATGAACCAAATGTTTCTCTTTTTATTACTGCAGTAACTAACTTACTCTTATTATTACAGAAAATTATTTTCTTTCTAATTCCATATGGCGAGAATTCGGATGGCTAAGTATTACTAGTTTTTGGACTACGATAGATTTCAGTGTTTTTTCCTTCGGATCTGGGATGAGGAAGCCATTGCTCTGATTCATGAGACGATAACCAAAGCAAACTAAACTAATCATCGTTGGGGTGACTGGGTAAGGTACATACCGCATAGTGCTAGTAGACAGAGCACGGAAAAGGGTTTGCTAGCCTAGTTTTCCGTAGTTATTTGATCGTGAAACTTAGCCGAAATAAATAGCTGGATTTCTTTGCTGGGCTGCCTTTACTTTCACAGGGAACCACTGCCTCGATGACTTCACCGCTACCCTAATTACACTGTGTTATGAATTATTACCTTCTACCTATTACAGGGTAGGGAAAAATCATTGCCCGCTTGCAGCGACTCATGAAAACCCTAATAGCTCTAGCTAGATATCTGGGCAGTCCGGACAATTTCTCCATGGCATATTGAAAACATTACAATGAACAATGTTAGACAGCACCTGTACAATTTTCTCTGCATTTTTAGGAATGCATCCAACGGAAATGCCTATTCAACTTGAATCAATTTCCCTTTGGTCATAATCAGCAAGAATAATAAGCTAATATGAATGGGTGGTGCACTCAACTTCGCGGAGGACGAACGCGTCAAAAATGCAACATTTCAAAGTTTTCCTCCTAATATGCCCCTCATTCTGGAAACGACATTGGGTAGATTCCTGTAACAGTGAGGGATTGTACCTATACATGTATATTGTTATTGTTGGCAAATTTATATTTTTTTCTGTGACCCCTCAGACGAAGTTTTTATAATTAAGCAGCTATAGCGCAGACTTTCTTTGGGCACAATAGATTTCATTAAAAGTGCGCCCATGTGCGAACAGAGGGAATCATCTCCCTGTTGGGAGATGGTCTAATTCTCATGAAACAAAGTAGTGGGGTAAGCGAGTGGACGCAGAGTGAGACGGCTAGGGTAGCTAATTCTGCGTCCACTCAAATCTTACCTACATATTTTCACAGCATGGGAAGGCCATCAGCTCTCAAAAGGACGATGATCGCCTCTGTTGCCACATGCGTGCTCTAGCAATGACCTGGGTGGCAGTCAACTGCTATCCTATACTCCGTGAGTGTGGAATAAAGCGTGATGGTGATGTTTGGAGTTCATCTCACCGCCACGACACTTTACTACGGGCTTAATTTTCTTCACTGGGAAGGTCAGACGAATAAAACACCCGATCGCATCCGCTTCTCCCTAACACTCATTCAGGGGATAGACGAATGGACCCCTACCTTCTCATATGTATCTTGGGAACGCTGACGCCTGTTGAATACATATAGCTCAGAATGGGGGCCACTCAAAATCTCACTCATCAAAATTCCATGGGTGTTGCCTTTAACGTCGCCCATGTTTCCATAAATGCAATTACGAATTCATGGTTGTATGTCCACGTGTTTTTTCATGGCTTCTGAATTCTGGATGTCAACTAGTGTGGCGCCGTCTTTCCTGTGTCCTTTTGCGTTCTCTAGCGTCTGTCATTTCTCCCAGGACATACGTACCCCCTGGGTCATTAGGCATGAAATATTCATTTTCCAGTGAAGAAGCATCTATTAGTATACCTTGAACAGGATAAAGCATATTATACACCTGCGCCTAGTAGTACAACAGATATCTATTGAGATTATTTCGTGGCACTTAGGAGAATCACGTGGGTGAGCAGGTGTGAATCATTAAAACGTGTGGCAAAATACAGGATAAAAGTTTAAAAAAGGTGAATTGTCGGAGAAATCTTCCCCATGCTTATCTCCTTGTCAACTGCTTTGCGCTAGGAACCGGATTGGAGCGCATTTTTTGGTGTTCTCCTACTTTACAAAGTCGAGTCTAACATGGCTTTGTAACGCCGACATACT
The DNA here is from genome assembly GCA_037903475.1 of Ancylostoma caninum. Taxonomy (NCBI): domain Eukaryota; kingdom Metazoa; phylum Nematoda; class Chromadorea; order Rhabditida; family Ancylostomatidae; genus Ancylostoma; species Ancylostoma caninum. Next base: position 289,985 of record JBAJFG010000514.1, on the reverse strand, counting down.
AACTGGTAGAGTCCCAACTGAAACATCGTTTTTGAGACTTTTGCGTAGATAGGATCTCAGTGTGTTGCTGAGGCCGATAGCATGTGAATTTGCCCAAAGGCGTTGGGAACCGCTATTTTTTTAAGAACGATTATCCATTAACAGAGGCAGAGTGCTCCCCAACTGTGGGAGATGACCGTCATACCACAAGTGAGTTGTTGTTTTTCTCGTGGTGAGAGGCGTTCCCTTCATGCATTAAGCACGGAGAACCGGTAAGAATTATTATACCTCAAAAAGATTAAGTGGCCATTTTGGAATCAGCATTACAGTTACTACGTCTAGAATCTGTTAATACCTCACAATGCAAAGCAGGACTCTGCCTTTGAAGATAGCTTGCCAACAACTCAGAAGTCTGGAGAACAAATTTCCAAGGAGTAGCGAAGAGCTTCTACCTTATCATCCTGAGATCTGAACATTTTCTCAGTGTGGAGTAATCTAGATCTTATTGTTAGAAGTACATAGTAGCGGTCAGTGTGCTAGGTTTGATTATGCCGTGGATGGAGGAAAAGTCGATCAACATTAAGCATCGTGTTCTCGAATTTTTTTTCGAGAAGTGATCTTTAGTGGTGACTGTCGGAAGTTCTTCCATTGCAATTCTATCTCAGTGAATTGTTATGGTGAGCGTTACTCTATTGCTGCAGTTAAATTATTATCCAGGCTCATCGCAAGGCTCATTTCGTAAGCCTATACAGTGTGTCTCACCGAGGCACATAGATGTGAAGATATTAGGAAAAGGGAGTGCGCGAGAAATACTGTCATCTTCGGAAAGGCAGGCGAGAATTGCAGACCATGGGCATGAATGCTCATCTGTCGTGGTTTCTGAGAAGGACTATATCTTTGAGGAACTTTTTAAGCCATCAATGTTCCTAGCATTCATTAGCTACAATTTTATTAGCTTGCTTAACAATGCATATACTCTTGGCTGACCCAATCTAATGGTTCTTAAATAGAAATTATACTCGGAAATGGCACGATTTTTGTGCTTCTATGGTTTCACGTAAAGTTGCTCCCGAACAAAAACTCCATAGTTGACGAAAAATTTGAGAGATGATTTTGAGAGAGGCGGAGAACGTAGGAAGATTCGTTGAAATCCAAGACACATTGACTGCCGAGTTCATCATTCCGGAAAGATGGACATTTCGCATCTAAAAGCAGTACCCCATGGTAGCAGCAAAACACTGAAGCGTTTCCACGAATTTCCCTCACATCACTTCCATTGTGTGCATTCGTTTCGCGACTGGCGCACGTATGGGTCTAGTATAAACTGCCCTATGGGCGGATTTTTACGTAGAGAGCGCAGTGCAGCTTCAGTCACGTCGAGCACTTTCTGGCTTTTTAATCCTAGGGTTTTTGGGCTTATCGGCAAAATGGGTCAGGAAACTACGTACGTGGCAGTACGTGGTACGTAAGCGTTCGCGCTGCGCGATGGTCCCTCCAATTCATCGCACCTTAGCGGTGACGAGATCTCCGACCTCTGCAACTGTGATGGCAGGGATTTTCTGACTTTCTGACTACTTTAAGATTTCGGAATAACGACACTGCGACATAGTCATTAGTTGCTAACGCCAATCGCACCGCGAGAAAAAAGAATGCAGCATAGCATATGAATGCTGCATTATTGTCCCGCGTCAGCACGTTCAGAAGAACTGCAATCTATACCGGGCAATCTATTCATTTGCAAAAGGTTTCCCATGAATACCGGTCCACGCGACATGTGCATCTTCAACGAGAAGATGTTGCGGCCGCCCCAAGGCCATGAATGGGTGCATCAGAGCTGCGTCAGCGATGCGACTGGACCCATCCTTCATCATATAGATGCACACGCTTCAAACACACGCACCTAGTATAAACTGCTCTAGATTCACATGTAGATTCCGCAGAACTTAGGTATAAACATGAGTTTTGCTCAGATGAAATGATAAGTGTTCAATGTGGCACTCAATGCCTCGTCCGGTTTATTTCATGGTAGAGTCATGGGTGATCCAGCGGTGGGTGATCATTCGGCGTTCTGTGATAGTGCAGTCCCAGCTTCGTTTGGATTGGACGTTCGCTGCGTACGGTCCTATTCGAAAGCGCTAGGACTGCTGTGAAAGTAAGAGGTGAATTGCCGAATTCGTGCTTGTTTCAGCCGGATGATACCCAACCAGACTTGGTGGTGCGTCATTGCTTTATTTCTGTGAAACGGTGACATTTGTGTCCCCAAATCATCGCTTTTTGAAGGCGCCTCAGTCGGGACCACAGCAACCTGTACCGAGCAATGAAAAGGTATGAGTTCTTTGTTGGGACGAGGCATCTGCCATGGCTATCAGCGAAAAATGAACCCCCAAAAACCAGTAAAATAAACTACTAGTAAAACAGATGTACTGGTTAAGAAGATCCACGACAATTTCCACCCGCACTTCTTTGAAAAGAGAAGCGAATTTGTACTAGTTGCGCGCGTCAGTCGTGCATCAGACGCTGGCATCCATTTGCGAGGGATATGCCACGAAGACCGGTCAACACGGCATGCACATCTCTCATGAAGAGAACGCGCAGCCGCCGCAAGACCGTAAACGCATGTGACTGGTTCTATCCTTTATCACATGGACTCACGCCTCCAAACGCACGCTTCCGGTATAAATTGCCCTAAAGCAGCTCGATAGGTGATTATGCTCGATATGTACAGTTCTTCTCAAAAATACTTGCCTCACGCTTCACCGCCCATCTGCTAAGCCACATCACACCACGTATGATAATGCATAGGTGATGCGGCGCGGCTTAGCAGATGGGTGGTGAAGCGTGAGGCAAGTATTTTTGGAAAGGACTGTATATTCTGCACTGATTCAGGGTGAATTTCTCTGACTCAGAGAATGGAACGTGCTAACCGCTGTACCAATATTTGGTGGACCGTAGCCAACTCCGCGGTCAGCGAAATAATTAACCGCGGTCGGCCAAATATCGGTGCGCGGTCATCCCGCGAAAGGTGCGCGCTCAGCCCGCCGAAACGATGTCGTGACGTGCTGATAATGACAGTAACAGTTACTGATGATGTGCGGATGACATTTTAGCGATAAAATTTGATATCAGTCAAGCAACCTCCCCTTTTTTCTTTGGAAATTGCGTAGTCCAAACAATTTTGGAAAATAGAAAGGCAAGTTCGCCACAATCCATACGTATTCTTCAGTTTAAGTGCTTAGAAGTTTTTTCCTTTTTGTAGCCATTTACAAAGTGCGTAATATTAATGGCGCTATCTTCCCAGACAAACTTTCGGAACTTCCGCGGAGCTTGCCGATTTTCGGAACTTCCGCGGAGCCTGATTTACTACTAGAGCTCGATTTTCGGAACCTCCGCGGAAATATGACGTCACTCGTCGATTTTTTCGGAAGTTCCGCGCAGGTTCCGCGCAAGTTCCGAATGGAGACGCAGAGAAAAAAGTAGCTTCGGAACTTCCGCGGAGCTTGACACTTTTCGGAACTTCCGCGGAGCTTCGAGAGAGATGGAATGATCCAAGAAACTAACAGATCAAATGACATGTTTTTGTCCAATTTTTATAGTGATATGTTCTTGATTAACTTCGGCTAACCAAATAAGAAGCCGTGTAAAATACAAAAATTTTTACGCTATTTTTTCCTCGAAATTCACTTCGGGATGCCCCAATAATGACATCTTTAATGTCGAATTTCGGGTAAAACTCGTGTCAGATAAATGTACGCCTGTGATTATTCCCATAAATACGAAAATTTGACAGATTTTTACCAAAGAGGAATTTTTCCATGTTATCATTGATTTTGAAACCTGACGCGGATACGTAGCACAGTCAGAGGGCAGACCTGCTTGAAGCTCATCTTCAGGAAGCGTAGTTACTACATGCGCAATTAGTGCTACGTGGTGGAACGATCTGTGGTGGGATTCATGATCCCACGATTTTTGGCATCGGGACGCCTGGAGGTGTTTATCACTCCATGTTGGCCCATTTTACCTCATTACTCGAATTATGATTCACTCTGTAATGCACGAATTACGTCACTCCTGTTCGATTTCGGAGCTTCCGCGGAGCTAGTTCGGAACTTCCGCGGAGCCAGTTCGGAACTTCCGCGGAGCTTATTCGGAACTTCCGTCGGGTCACCCGCGCAAGTTCCGAACAAGCTCCGCGGAAGTTCCGAAAGTTTGTCTGGGTTAATAAGAGCTTCACTCCAGAAATATCTGAAAAGTGGCATCCACTCCCCGCAAATCTGGGTGGGCTCCACTAGTTCAGCGAGAATTGATACGAGATACTTCCTGGTCTCCTCAAAATCGTCAGAGAAAGACTATCGTCCCTTGTACATGTTCACAAAGCCTGCATCGTATTAGGTCGAGGAGAAAGTAATGGAAGAAAATTTTCAAAACTTTTTTATTCCCTATTGCTGATGATTCGACCAGGCATGGCCCGCTGACATAGTAAAATATTACCCAATGTACTATTACCCTGCGGCTATTGAGGTAGCAGGAATCGCTTGTTGCTGCAGTTACGCCTTCAGTTGTGAAGGGGTGCTTTTGCCCCAACCTTTATAATGAGCTGCTCTGCAGCAGCTTGACAAGCATTGAGGCCATAAACAACAGCACTGCAATTAAGGATAGCGTAGTTAAATATTTCACAGTACTCGACCGTCCCACTCACTTTGAATCTAAAGATATGGGCTTTTATGAGGAGGCACGCCTCGGACGGCTTCACGTCACAACGCGAGGAGACTGCTGTGATTCGAGTTGCTCCCAAGGTGAAAGAGCCAGGGCTAGCCTAGGACCAGAACAGGTTCGGAAACTGAGGGAAACCTCCGGAGAAAACAACAAATACGAGAAATCCTGCTCCACGCCACTTATTTCGCATGCCAATTTTCCCTCTTTTTTCCTGCCCCAAATTAGCAGGGCTTCCCTGCACTCTGATGATGAGTTATTTTTACTCTCCTGGCTCATGACTCCCTGATCACTATCTCGTCCCGGCCCTCAGTTTCCTCCTGGACCAAGAAGTGCTCGTTGATTTTGACCATTTTTAACCAGGAGCCACCTTGTTTAACCAGCCGCAGGCCTGTGCAATTTTAAGAAGAGCGATTCGGCGTTCTACCCATGTGTTGGGGTAATGCTATGGAATTGAAAGGTGTACTCCACTCGAAAAAATCCTCTCAAAAGTTATATCTGCAAACCTGACTTACGATAGATAGATAGATTTATTACGACTATTTAAGACAGTCGTGAGATAAGGTTACGTCACGATATCAAGAAAATTACAGCTGATTATGAAAACAAAATACACTACGAAGCAGCGTATTTTGTTTAGAAGCACACAGTGTAATACTTTAGAAGGGCACGTGCAGCGATTCGTTCGGAAAATGCAAAAATTTTCCACCAGGGTGTCGAACCTGTCTTTAATTGCAAAAATGGGGACCCTGCACGAGCAGTAAATGAATGCTGCCTTATTGATCTTTTTGGTTTCGGATATGAAATCTTGAAGGGAGGTCCTCTTGTCTTGGATGACAAAAGTTTGTAAAAATTTGTTAATCGAATTTTGTACTTGTTGGAAACTATCTACAACTTATTTCATTGCGCAGACTTTGGAATATCAGAGTATTGAAATCCCCGATGTCGTATCATTAACTTTCTTGTGTAATTGTTTTGTATGCTTTCAATCTTCATCAAGTCTTTCTTCTTACGTGGAGCAAAAACAGTTGTACCACATGCGACAATTGGTCTCACATATGATCTATATGCTTGTATAAGAACGTTCTCGTTCCTCGTCGATAAGCATTTGAATATGTGCGTGACGCCTTTCTGCTTACATAAGTGTAATGATCAGAAAAGTCAAGAGAGTTGCTGTAGTGATATCCTAAATCAATGATTTTTTCCACTTGAGCAATGTCCAAACCTCGCACATTGAAAGAATGCTTTGATGTATAATAGATTGTCCGATCTGCACATACTTGGTTTTTTTCCGGTGATAACGGTAATGGCCAGATAGTAGACCAGGTGACTACTCTACCTATGGCTGACTGGAGTTTTTCACGCATTCCACCGGTGGACTAACCATAAACTTTGAGATCATCAGCAAACTGTTTGTAATGAATACGTTCATCACACAATATCTCAGCCAGCTCTGCTGTAAAAATTATGAACAGTAGAGGTGATAAGACACCTCTCTGAGGGACCCCACTCTTAACTTGCCTTATAGTTGGGCATTCATTTCTAACCTTAACTTGGAACGTTCTACCTGTTACATATTGTTCAATCCCTTTACATAATATAGGATAAATTCCCAATCTTTCAATTTTATGAAAAAGCTTCTTGTGACTTGCTCTATCGAACGCCTTCGGAAAATCAAAATATATCACATCACAGCTCTCCTTCTCATCTAATAGATTGGTCCAATTGTTCTAGCATATTGGTTTCTACTGATCTACACTGGACAAAACCATGTTGCTGTTTTGGGATTATATTGTTCTTATCGAGATGATCAACAATGTGCTTTTTAACATTTTTCTCAAAAATCCTACAAAATAATGAAGTGATGCTTACGGGCCTGTAATTGGATGGGTTCGAAGATGGTCCTTTTTGGAGAATTGGAGTTACTAGGGAATGTTTCCATCTTGCTGGGATTTGGAAAGACATCATAGACTGATTAAAGATATAAGCGAGAGGCTTCACAATAACATGTGCAATCTGTTTTACGAGAGAAGCTGGTATGAAGTTAGGTGTGGTCGAGTAAGAAGCTGGCCATTTAATGATCAAATCATAAACATCCTTTTCACAGAACCACGGAATATTTTCCATTGGGAATTTAACCATTGGTTCAGATAAAGGAATAGTACCGTCATCTTCTGTGAATACATCACAGAATTCGTCAACTAACAGATTGGCCTTTTCAATATTCGTGGTTGCTCTTAGGCCTTCTTTTCGTATAACTCCGACTTGGGCTTCAGTTCTCAAAAATCTGTTCAAGAGCTTATAGAAGCTGTGTTTCTGACCAGATAAAATTATTTTGTTCCCTATTGACGATCTGAACTTATTGAGTTCCTTAGTGAATATTGTTGAGAACTTTTTGTATTTATCCCAATCACCAGGCCGAGATGAAGCTCGGGCTACATTGAATAGGCATTCTCTATGAAGTAACAGATTCTCCAGGGTGGGGGTCGTTCTGATTACCTGGATTGAACTGGTTGCCAAGGAAAGAACGTTTCTATCACATGTTGTAATATGGATATGAACATCTCGTACTTTTCCGACAATACTAAGGGTTTCGAATGAATCAGTCCACGAGATTGATGCGAGATATAAATTCTCTTAAAATCACATTTCGAATATGCACGTCTCAACGATAATGAATTTTCACCGTAGCGACACTGTATCACGAAGGAAATGCTCTGCTGGTCACTATTGTCCACTTGTTTTCTGACTGATACATTCTGTACAAGAGTTCCGTCGTTGCACAGAAGCAAGTCTAGAGTACTTTGACCCCGCATAGGCTCCTTTATAAACTGTTGATGGATGGATACCGTTTCTCCTATTATTTTCTCTCTTTTTCTTTCTTCGGAAAGTACCGCGGTCAGCCAAACTTCCGCCTTAGGACTCCGCTATGTCTATGTCAGATTTATGTCAAGCAGTATATTGTTGAAGACTAGCCTCGCCCTTAAGGTTGACTTTTCTTGGAACTTTCCAAAGCTACATTTATAGTGCATCGGAGTCCGATCCGGTGGGATAACAAAGGACACGTATCGATTCTCTTCGGATAGATGCGAATAGGAATCGATACGTACCTTTTCTTATCAAAAGGATCGGACTCCGATGCACCATAAATGTGGCTTAAAGGTGGCATCCACGGAAATTTTCGTGTCCAAGATTTCGATCGCTTTGGACACTTAGCAATGGTGTCAATAATTCTACGAAAGTTGCACCGTCGTAGGTATCAGCGTTCGCAAGAAATGAGAGGCTAAACGTATTTCGACATTCCAACAGGGATGGGTTGTCGCATGAAATGAATGGGTATTTTTGCTTACAATCTCCCTCGTTCCTTATGACAACACCTGTTTTCACTTCCATCTCTTTCCACTTTAAGCGCAGGTAACTCGGCCATCCTTTGTAAATCTGCTAAACTGGTGGCAATGAAAACCGCCTTTTGCATAGAATTTGACAACATTGATCACTGTCATCGTTTCCACTATAGCGTTATACGTAGGAATACAGCAAAATCTGTGAGAGCACAATTTCCGTGGGTGCTGCCTTCAAAGGTGCAGTTATAGTCCGTCGGAGTCGGCTCCGGTCGGATAGCGAAAGATAAGTACGTATCGATCTCCTTCCGGAGAGGATCAATACTCATCTTTTGCGGTGCACTATAAATACAGCCAAGGACTATCTGGCAGAAAATGAGGTTCCGTGCTTAATGTCAGAGAAGTTTGAAGGAAATGAATCAGAAACGGACACCAAATTACCAATACTTTAAACATAGTTGATTGAATGAGTAACCAGTGAGGAAATTCATTTAAGGAAGATACATTTTGAAAGATAATGGAGAGTCGCAGAATTTTTGGAGCAGTCCATTGGTGCAAAAGCACTCTTACACAATTTACACAATCATGAAACGAAGCTGGAGCAGAAATACACCTCACCTGCTATTTTTTTATGAGAAGAGACTCGTTTACATTGATTGCGCAGCTACATACATACATGAAAGGGTTCAGCTCATCACTCCTTTCCTTCTTCAATGTTCTGTATTTTTTTCCGTTTTCTTGGCAAAATTCTGGAACACGTAGGACCTACGGACAATGGGAGGTCAAGCTCAGATAACTGGATAAGGCAAACGCAGCACAACCTGGCAAGCCACACCCCCAAGAAATACAAGGCGGACACTGCTGCAAGAGGAAGAACTGCTGCATTACGACTGCTAAGAGCAGCAAACCCCGTGTTTCGGCTGCGTTTTTTGCCTGATGAACAGTGGTGCCGTTCAACCTGCGTTCTGCCTGCTCCTTGCCACGTGGCGACACGCCTCCTGGAAGGTGTATATAATGCGCTGGTAGAGCACCAAAGTTTAGTCGTGTGTCCGCAGTGGCGGAGGCAAGGCGAGCCCTGCGAGACTTGTCAGGCCGGCTGAAGCTCGGATAAAACCGTGGGCCATTGCAATAATCGGTCAGACTCCGAAACAGCCTTCCCGTGGCGAACGCAGCTCGTGGGGCGACAAAATAAGCTTTCACCTCGCGGTGTAGCTACTGTTGAAAAGCGGTTCGGCCTGTGTTCGTCGTTCCGGAATCTCTGAGAATGTGGCCGTAAACCGGAAAGCATAAAATGGAAACTTCCGCGCTCCTGACCGTTGTTGTTGCACACTCGCAACCTTTGCAGCAGTTCCAACCGAAAGGCAATTTTTTGTATTTCAACATTCAATAAATGCTCATAAGCGTTATCGTGCTTGCTTAGGTGACATGAAAAGGAAAATACCTATAAAAACTTCGGGGAAACAGTCCCATTATCGTTTCGTTGGGAATATATTATTGTTTGGCATACAAGTCCACCTCTATCAGTGCCCTTTTGTGTAAACATTTACATTTTGCTAATACAATGGCGTCGATCCACAATCCATGTGAATCTGATCGATTATGGTGACATTTTCAGCACATCCTCCCACATTCCATCCGGTTCACATGCCAAATTGCCTTTTTTAAGAGCGTCCATGAAAACTGATAATATCTCTCAACTACTTGAACTGTTTTTGTTTGCTGTTCCAGTGGAACTTTCTAGGGCACTGAAGCTCCACTTACTCAGTATTCGCTCTACTTGCTTCATTTTTGATTCCTCATGGAATATGAAAGATTGACATCATCGTGCTGTCCATTAATCAAAGAAAAAATAAGCAATTATGTCCATTGGGGTAAATGAGAGGAATCTTTCCATTCTCACATGTTCCACATTACATTCGGTAAGTCGTATCAAATTCGTAGGGGAGGGGCCAATGACAGACGCGACCAGCGCCCGTATCCGTGAACCTTCCCGGGAAGGTTCTGAACATAACGTTCACCCAGAATGGACGAGTTCTGCGACCAAAATGTGGCACATCTTGCTATCTTTACCAACTCCTGAGACGACTCGCTCTAAAGTACACCCATTTGTTTGCAGTAACTCTAAGTACACCGATTTGTTTTACCTTGAAAACTCGACACTTTCGAAGAGCTATTAGGTCACAACTTTGCCGGATGCGTTCATTAATATAGGCCTTTCTTTATCAAAGATATCCAGTATGTTCACCTATTTGTATTTACCCCTTGGATCTGTGAATGCACCGCAAATCATCGCCTTCTTAATCGAGCGTGATGGAAGCGGAACAATGAAACTTTCTTGCAAATGGCAATAGTTTCACGTTTATCAGCAATGGAGAGGTTGCGCACCACATTATAAACAATTCATTGGAACGATAACACATGATCGTTTCGCACTTTCCTAGAATCTTTCGTTTTTCCCATTTCCAGGACGGTTCTTCCATCTCTAATAACTGTCCACAAACTGTGTGTATTTGAAGTGTTAAAAACAGAGTATCAGCTCATTCCGATTCTGAGATGTTAACAGACAGATTGTGGACCAAGTTGACATACTGACTCCATTAGTATACAAGAGATGCTCGAGAATAGCCAAAAACCCTTTCGACGAAGGCTCAATCGATTATTGTGGTTTGTGCCAGCAGTCCTTTCTTAGCTGCCATGTCTGACTTTCCATAGACCTAGTCATTGTGGAATATTCTTATTGACGGAACCAGACGAGGTTGATATGATCCTCTTCTTGCTTTTCGGCGAGATCGCCTTCTTCAGAGCCTGAAGTGGTTGCGATCTATCCGGACAAGCGTCTAGCCACCCTACACGCGAAACTCTAAGCTTACTTTTGGATCACATGGAGAGAAGCGCAGGTATAAAGCCTTACTTCAGAATTGATTCTTTGGGTTATCTAATAGCGGCCACCGCGAGCTAGGGCAGTAAGGTAAATGCTTAGCGCAGACAAGAAATATGTACGAGCGGCTGAGCGCGGAGAGGCACTTCAAACCCCATAGGTTACGGGGATCTTTGGAATGGAAGAGAGGGTTGATCCTTTAGCAAAAGCTTGCTGAGGGTAGGGCATGGCTCGCGGTTCACCTTTGGATTCTCGGCTTAGATTCACAATATCAAGCAAGGCTTTGAGCGCCGCAGTTTGATTCTTGTATGCCAGAATTGTGACTCAACTCCGAGGTCGGCTTCATTATGACAGTTCAAGGTAAAAAGGAGACTAATACTAATAGAGACTTTTCCGTCTTTCAGCTTAAAGGCAGTGTGACACCTCGCTGAAAATACCAACAGACTCTAGACCTCCTCGTCGCGCTGATTCCAAAAATGTACGTCAAAGCTGATAAAAATGACGAAAACCCCGTTTTCGGAGGGTCCGAATGTGCAGTTCATGGACCACCTGGGCGGACCGGTCCGTGAATGTGCTGGGTGCCCGCCACGTCTGCAGCGTTGGCCAACACGTCTAGACGTGTCTGATCGATGATAAGATTGAGTCGAGTGGGAAGGGAGACACCCAGGGTGCTATGCGGCGAAGCTCGTGAGTGTGGAGAATGCTGAGAAGGGCGGGGAGGCACCAGCATTCAGCAGTGGAAAGGATGTCGTCGGACGAGCCCGCCCTTGTGTGGTAGGCGCGCTCAAAGGCAACACTCACGGCGATATTCGTTTCGGAGGTTCGCCATACTCCGAGGTATTAGGGACGTAATTAGAAATTATGTCTAGTGCTGAAATAGTAGAAAACGCGTAACAAATCCACAAAAAAAATGGGCTCTTGTCTTCCATGCGTTTGAGTGTACGCCCCTGGACGTCTGTGGGTTCCGCCTGGGTAATGACAGGCGCGAATGAACAAGTGACCGAGGTGGAACTGGCAACTGCGTCCACGGCGATATCCTCTCAGGTGTGTGGTAATTCTTGGTGTACAGTTATGATTTTAGTTATGATATCTTACAGTTATGATTTTTCACAAATTGTCTATATGATGAACGACTTACTTCAGAAGCGAGAATTTCCTTGAGTGCTACCTTTGGGTTGGGATATGGGGGAAATACTAAGGAATGGTTCTACCTATGTGTGAGAGGTGAGTGGGCGCTCGGAAAAAAAGTCAAATCGACGGGTCCACTGATGGGAGAGAGGTTATAATTCCTTGGTATGCACCCGCATTCCACCAGCATATTGAGCTTTTGGACTTTCTCCAGTGAAGATTTCGCTGTGCAAACCACTGCTTCAGACAAACTTGATCGGTGTATTTTAAAAGTAGCACTCACGGAAATTCTCACTTCTGAAGGGGATCCCTTATCGTGTAGCCGGCCGCTGGACAATCATAACAGTAAGTTGAACACAGTGAATAGCCGCCCTCCTGCGACGAGACTGCCGTGGACACATCTGGCGAAATGGACGAAAATGGCTCCATCCCGCCAGATAACGGCACTGACTGGTTGTGCGCATGTGGTAAAGTGGAATGCGTACGATTTGCAGTGAATCGACACATCACGGGAAACTCGTCCGCCCTTTCGACGCACAGGAAACACCGCCATCATTCCTTGTGTTTTCCGCGTATGTCACGCTGTCTCATCACTATCGATGAGTTCACCGCATCCAAAAACCCCGATATACAGCAAAATCGCCGACACAGAAATTTCCGTGCGTGCTGCCTTCAAGGTTCCTGCGAGGAAGTGTTCGCTACTCACATCCCCACCACTAGCTTTTCCGAAACTTTTGATGTATATCATCATAAGAGAATAGTGACGTTCAATATCAATTCGCCCTTATTCACATTCTAGTTTCGCAAATGCGTTTATAGTGATAATATGTTGCGCAAATTAAGGAGAGGGGGAGGGGGGGCTGAATACAGTCTATTGGCTCACAGAAGGCGCCCGATCTGACTTTGTCCGCAACTAGGACCTCATCATTTTTTGGCTAACTGATCTATTTTTTTTTGCTTTTTTATATGCATATGGTGTGGTTCCTTCCATTCTTATGTTTCTCTACTGCCATTCGCTAAAATATCCTTCCAGAAGCATTCTGCGGGCAAAGTCGTAATTGCAGACAAAGTCGGATCAGGCGCCTTCTGTGAGCTAATAGACCATACTTTAACCGCATAACCTTGGCAAGCCACATTTACGAGTTGATAGAAGGACTCAGCCGCAACAGTTGAATGTGAACAAGAAGGAGTTCCTGGCAGCGGTGTGGAGTACTGGAGGAATTTCAGTACTCGAATAAGGGCGAATCTTTCGGGAACTTTTGCCCGAGATTTGGTGTCTTCCTTACGTAGAACTATCTCATCCATTCCCTAGGACCTTGTGCTGAGTCATAATGCAGATTGTGCAAATGTATATGCTATACCGAACTACAGATGATGAAATTAGTGCTGGATCATTGTGGAAACAACGGACCTGGCATGAACAAGGAATAGAAATATTGGGTTACAGAAAGAACAAGGAATTTCTAGAGGAACTAGACGCTTTCCAATATACGCACAAATCCGCAGCGCTCATTTTGTAACCATAACTATGGCGCATCCTGCATATCCCTCATTGAATGTTTCGAAATCAATGTCAATAACGGTATTAATACGGATAATGCAGCAACAATTCCAAAACAATATTTGAATTATCAGTGGACGCTGCGATTCCCTTAGGCCCGTATTCAGATCAATAGAAGTTGTGCATAAATTGCGCCCGTCATCCACCTACATACATCGTCAGCCTTCTCCAATTCATTAATCGCCGTCCATTTTTGACGACATTAGTAAGCGATTTTTTGATTTGGGGCGAAAACCATTATGTCATAAGATTCGCTACATGTGATAGTTTGAAGATTGCTAGTTCCCGGTTTGAATTATTCACAACTTTAGGATGGGCATCCGACGATACGGCATTTAGTTTATTCGCTGCTCCATCACTAACAAATACCATATAACACTTAATTCTTCTCTATATATACATGTACTCTCTCATACCATATCCTTTATACAATCATTTTCCTCTCGACTCTCACTTCCCCTGATCCATGTTCTAGTCCAAGATGTCAGGATGTCCCTTCTTCAACATTCTTGAGTGAACATGCCCACGTAATCATTATACTTGATGAGGAGTTAGCTCCTTTTAAACAACCGCAAATGTCTCTCACAATTCAGAACATCAAAACGAGAAATTGGTGACATATTTTTTCTATTTTAGCCATTTGTTACAAGTTTTAAGGCATACCGTTACATACTGTTGATAATTGACAGAGTTTATGATGTGTATAGGAAGACCAGCAGAGCCGAAAACTGATTCAGTACACTACTTTCCTCTCCTTTTTAAAAAAACATCTACTAGGGAAAGGCACTCACATATGACGCTTGAGACGATGATGCCGAATCGCTCCGAATTTCCGAAGGTGATATTTTTGACTGTACTTGCGTAATTAGTTCAAACCCGCGTGGCGTTCGATCTTGTGGCGGGGTGGAAAGCCATTCGATCTTCAAGGATAGTTGTTAGTTGATAGTTCAAAAGTTGTTGCCCGGACGTTGCATTCTCAGAAATTCGAGCGTCTTCAGCGCAGCCATACACCGTCTCGCCGCATGACACCTGCAGGACAAACGCGACAGTTGGTGGAGTTGGCGCGCCTTTCCCGCCCTTTACTGCTTGAAATGGTCCTGCTACGGGGATGGCAGGAACAAATCAGGTCATCCTCTGCTGCAATCGTTGGCTACAAAAATACTATGATACTACAAAATGAGCTCCCCGGACGCGTATTCGCTTCCTGCTATAGTGCTCGGCTAGCCCAACGGTTGTAGCGGGCGGATTTCCCTATCCGTGCGGCACGCGACCGCTTCCCACTGCTTTCTGGCCAGTCATTACACTGGGCTACGGTTTCTCAGTTGGCCAGACAAGTCCCGTAGGGCTCGTCTTGTATTTTCTATGGCGGAGTTTTCCAACTCGTCTGCCTCCTTATATAAACCTGCGAGGGACGGGTCGTCACATGAGCATGGAGAAAAGACAGGATGCAGGAATACCTGTATATATCTTATACCGTGCGCGCTTGCAGCAACTTTTGCTGCTCCACTCGCACTTACAGCAACTACTGTTGCTTCACTCGCTACTGCTTGCTATAAGCCTGCCTCGGCTGAAAGTGAGCGGATTCGCTAGCGATTCAAACGTCCGAATGTCTGAATTTGTGACGGAGAGCAGCAACAGCCACGAGCATTCTACCTGACTTCTTCTAGAAGTAGGTGCTTCGATCCTGTGAAAAACTCGGTTCTCGTCACTTCTATAGCTATAGTTAATGCATCGGAGTCCGATCCCCTAAGATGACAAAAGATGCGTATCGATCTTTAACCATCTTTGATAAGAATCGATTCATATCTTTTATTATCCGACCGTATCGGACTCCGATGCACTGTAAATGCAGCTAGTGAACTATGACTTTCATTGCTAGAATCAACGTAGCAATAAGATCCCTGTTGATATCATCATCAACAATAAAAGATAAGAAAGGAAAACAATTAACAAGTGAAAATGAATGAAACCTGCAAAAAGCCTCTAATGTACCACAACTCAGAGATCTCGGGACGACGACACATGTCGAACAGGATTTAACAGTAATTATATCGCTAGGACAAAGCTTATTTTATCGCCCTACAAGCTGCGTTGGCCCCGCAAAGGCTGTGCTTCGGGGGCGATGAGCTTATTCGCATGTCTTAAACCCAGGATGGCAGCTCAACCTGAGCGTAGGCCTGTGTTTCTACTGCAGACTTGGGTAAGTGGATGTTCATCCAAGCTCATCCGAGGATATTCCCGAACGCGTATCCTCGTTCCGAGCCAGCGCTTGGTCGACGCAGCGGTCCCGCGGCGGACTTCCAGGTCCACGCCACACCTGCCACGCCTGCGCAGCGCACGCATTTCATCTGACCGATTGTTACGATAGGCCACGGTTGTGCGCGGGCCTCAGCCGGCCTGACGAGTCTCGCAGAGGATGCCAAGAGCAGGTACAACGCAGGACATGAGGGGCAGAACGCAGGTTGAACGACACTACAGTTATCCGGGCAGCAACTAGCCCTATCAATGCAGCCGAAACACGAGGAGTGCTGCAGTCCTATTGCAGCAGTTCTTCCTCAAGCGGCAATGTCAACCTTCAATTTCTTGGGGATGTGGCTCGGCAGGTTCTGCTGCGTTTGCCTTGTTCAACTAGCAGAGAACTGCCGAAGTGGGATTGTACCGGAACCAGATAACGAAAGCAAAAGTGGACCTAGCTTATCAGAGCTTGTAACTCGTTACTTACCAAATCACTTATCAGGACTTATCTTCCGATGATTCAAAAGAGCGATCAGAGAGGTTCTTGTTGCAAACTGCGTGTATAACAATACGTAATTCGATATGAAATGTTTTCTATCTTAGGTTATTATAAGAACACCTTTCTTATTCAACGTTACAACGTTAGTTATTACGTTATTATTATTATTATTATTATTATTATTAGTTATTATTATTATTATTATTATTATTACGTTATTATTATTATTATTATTATTATTATTATTATTATTATTATTATTATTATTATTATTATTATTATTACGTTCAACGTTAGTTATTACCGGTCGATTTCCAAAAACAAAAGTGGACAAAATTCTTGCGCTCCAACCCGTCGAGCACTTCCTCTGATTCCATGTTCAACGCATTTTGACTAGGGACTCTGATTGTGAAGGGAGAACCATGCCTTCCCCGATGGTTTCCTTTTCCTTCTGTTACTGCAACAAGTTGTCGTACACCTCAAGTCTTCAAACTATCACATGGGGAATCAACTATTATCGAAGTGGTAGCTGACTGGCATTTTTGAAGTTTGCGATAATTTCAAATGGGTGGCATCTAGGTTATCGACGGAGATTCGTAGGATCGTCAATGCTTGCTTTAGAAGCCCGTGTTTTGTTCCCATCTCCGAACAAATCACCAGCTGGCATGGTCCTAATAACAGTTAGTCATTTTTGCTTTTGTTTGTTCTTTCTCTCTACAAAAAAAGATAAACCCTGTGCAACATGCGGCCCTCGTGCTGAAGATCTACCTGGTAATCTAAGCTCGGTGCGAAAGTTTAAATTCTTGTTCTTCTGCCTGAACGGGCTAAATAGCGACTAGCATTCACGTATTTTCGAATTCACATAGAAGAGAGGAAGGAGAATGCGTGAATCTTCGCAACGCCCATTATCAAGCTGATCTCACAACGGCCCAACGGCCCGAAATCCATGGTTATCCTCGGGATCCAGCCGGCTGTCGCGGCTGGGATCACTGAGGAGAGCCACGCAAAAGTCGGTTGAAACTCAACCAAAAGTACCGGATTAAAATCCGGCAGAAATTATGCGTATGTTAGGGGGTAATCATGGTAGGTAACGCGATAGCAACAGAATCCTGTCATACTCGACGCGCTGATGTGCTTGAAATCTGGAAAAGTGGCGGACAAAACACCTATTTCAAAGGCAAATTTGGTATTGGAGCGGACGAGTTTCCTTCCTGGGAAGCTAAGAAAAGCAAAGCTGAGAAATTAAGATTGCACGTTAAAATGAATCACTCAGCAGTAGCTACTATAAAATAAGCATTGCCGTGTCGGAAAAATATGCCGTGCCCTCAGCAAGCTTCTTCTGAGGAATGAAGCCTGTCGTCCACTGGCCAGAACTTCGAAAAACCAAAGGGGCTTGGAACTGATGGGGTTTCCGACGTTTCTTCGGAGTCTAAGGTACATCGTTGTGCTCAGGGGCTCGCGTATGTTCGACTGACTTGGGTGACTTTCGAATGCGATCCCTGAACCCACACACTGCCTTTATCCTTGCGACTGAACAAAACGTATTCCTCATGACTGACCTTTTTAGTTTGATGGAATATGCAGATAGATAGTGGATCAGTGTTTTATGGAACCTATTTAGATATTCCCCAAAATGTCCTGGTAGGCTGTCGTGGCAAGATAATAATCTCAAAAGGTGATGTTGCAGGACGAAGATCCTGGAAGCTATCTGCAATGAGAGACGACGATTTTAGCGAATCGTGTCAAAGTCCAAGAGCGAATCGCGTCAAAGTCGTTTTAGCGAATCGCGTCAAAGTCCGTCAGAGCAAATCGTTTCGGAGCAGCACCTAGTGATTCTTTAGAGAAACTATGGTTCGGAACCTTGTATGTACTAGCGCCCCTTCGGGACGCTAGAAAGTGGGGTGGGGCAGCCACTTGGGACATGTGCTAACGCTTCACACTTGCCAAATCTCTAAAAAATTGATAGAGAAGCAGAATCAATCTTCCAATGGAGCCAAACATGAAGTCCTTCTTATGAGTTGAGTATGAGAATGAGAAGTTTGTTCTCCATCGTATGGCGTATTCGTGCGTATTCCTCACTATCGGGCCAACGCAGACGCGTTCTCCATCGGCGGAACTGTATCCTGCCGTTCCCCACACTATTGGATAAAGCGAAATCGTATCCGAGTGTTTTCCACACTACTGGGCTGCAGCGGACTTTCCTCCATCGTTGGACCCGTATTGTGGCGCCATCTTCACTATTGGGCCTGAACCGTATCCTGGTATTCTCCACTTCACTGAGTCATAGCGGACCAATCCTATATTGGCGGACCCGTATCCTGGTGTTATCCATACTACTGAGCAACGGCGGCCCTTCCTCCATCAGAGCGCCCGCATTCTGGCGCCTTCCTCACAGTTAGCGCAAGCCGGACACGTTCTCCAGGGGCGGGTTCGCATCCTGGCATTCTCAACACTATCGGACTAAAATGAACCCGTATCCTGACGTTCTCCACACAATTGGGCCACGGCGGGCCTTTTCTCCATCGGTGGACCCGTATACTGGCGTCCCCCGCACCATTGGGCCCTCGCGAGCCCTTTCTCCATCGGTGGACCCGTATCTTGGCGTTCCCCACAGCACTGGGCCACGGCGGGCCTTTTCTCCATCGGTGGACCCGTATCCTGGCGTCCCCAGCACCATTGGGCCCTGGCGGGCCTTTCTCCATCGGTGGATCCGTATCTCGGCGTCCGCCCCACAATTGAACCCTCGCGGGCCCTTTCTCCATCGGTGGACCCGTATCTTGGCGTTCCCCACAGCACTGGGCCACGGCGGGCCCTTTCTCCATCAGTGTACCCGTGTCTCGGCGTCCCCCGCACCATTGGGCCCTGGCGGGCCTTTTCTCCATAGGTGGACCCGTATCTTGGCGTTCCCCACAGCACTGGACCATGGCGGGCCCTTTCTCCATCGGTGGACCCGTATCCGTATATAGTTGATTGGATATATTAGGGTGGTAAGAAAGTCTTGAGCCGATTTTTACAAAAGTTCCAGAACTTTTGCTTATTGCGATGTCAGTTCCACGAGAGGTCCCCCTAGCCAAAATCGGTTTTTCCTGCTCTGTCCACATCGAAAGGAGTTTCTAGAATACCTAATTATTGGAGATGGGAGTGGGGTCCTCTATGATTTTAAAACGCACCGTGCCATGTGGTTCCGTCAAGGAGAAGATCGGCCAAATCGCACCCCCACCCAAACATCTGTCTCCTTTGCTACTTCTGGAATTCGCTAGAGATATTGTATTATGAGCGGCTCCCGCAAACACACACGGTCACCGGTAACACATACGCCAATCAGCTCCAGAGAGCCGCGGATGCTGTTTGAGAAAAACGGTCGAAACGAGTTTCTTGTACACCTACGCTATGATGAGGGTAGGCCCCAAATAGCTAAAGAGACCGGTGAAAAATTTGCGGAGCTGGGCTGGGTTACGGTTTCTCACTCACCCTATTCTCCTGACGTTGCCCCTTCCGATTACCACTTATTTTGCTCTTTCAAGGCATTTCAAGTCAAGAAAAAATCCGCCAAAGTTGACCATGTTGGAAGGGAGGTCAGCGATTTCTTTGGCTCCCAGTCTTCCCATTCCTGGGAAAAGGGGACCGCTGACCTGCCCATTAGGTGGGACACTGCAGTGACTAACTATGGCTATTATATTGCTGAGCAAATTCCACTGTGTGCTGAGTAATAAAATAAAGCACAAAAAAGTCTAAAACGGCTCAAGACTTTCTTACCACCCTAATACAATGTCATGCATTCCTATTTAGAGGCTTCTACTCTTTGTTTCTCCATCGGCGGACCCGTATCCGTATATAGTTGTGATTGGATATACAATGTCATGCATTCCTATTTAGAGGCTTTCACTCTTTGTTAGTGCAGAAGCTTTCTCGAAACCAACGGATGTCGTGACTACATAATCGCAATGGCATCCACCAGATGAGGCGACCGCGTAGATCCAGCCTTCCCGAAGCTTCCGAGACGCTGCAGCTCTCATAGCACCCGTCCATTTCTTCGTACAAGTGGAGACAGCGTCACAACAGTGGAAGGCTGGTTTTCCTGCTGCGTACATTGTGCAGCCTGAAAGCTGTAAACACTCCCTCACTCCTATGCGGCGAGACCGCCAGCGAAGGTGATGAAATCACCATCCCGCGCATGCGGGAGAGCCAGCCGTGACGTAATTGTGAGTCCCGAAACGAACGTGTCTGCGTCCATGGAAATCGGCCATTTCGCCCCACAGTCTGCGCCTCAAGATTGCGATGTCTATGAGTGCCGCCCCGTATCTCTAACCGCTCTAGCCCCCTTACGGCGCTTTGTTTAATAGATCTAATTATTCTCGTATTCTCCCAATGGAGTAATGTCTAGAGATCAAAAATTCAAATAAGCTTCGTTCTAGAATAAAATTAGCTTCGCTCTATATCATATAAACAGCATTTTATATGGGGTCTCGCTAAATTATAAGGTTACATCCACAGTCTCCTGAGAACTGTTTTAAAGGAGCTACATAATTAAATAATTATCTCCCCCATTACAAGATAGAAGGTTCCTTGATCAGAAATTGGATTACCCTAGCTTTCTCTGCCATTGGTAACGTGAGCATATTAAGTAAATGCATGATCATCGCTCGAGAAGTTCATCCGAAATATACAGGAAGATCAAATTCATCTTGAGATTCCACAACTGAACTCAAGCTATAAGTGTGTAGAAAGATGAAAACAGAAGGAAGATCACAAGGCAAAGAACAGAAACGTTTTGAAACTTAGAGTGGGCCCTTCTTCGTCATCATGTTTTCGAAATCTACGACAGGGATAAAAAAACTTTCGATCCCATATTCTAGGAGATGGTCACGTCAAATTTTCAAACGAACTACAGCATGTACCACTACGTTCTTAGACCTGTGCTTACATCCGCCTACAAATCACACCTTCAAACATTTCAGGGTGTTTCCTCTTCTCACGAAAAAACAACCGGGACCATGAACTCGGACAATGGGGCGCCCTACACGATTGTTACGAAGTGTGCAGCCGAGTTTGTCGCAGTCATGATATTCGTTACTGTTGGTTGGTTTCTTTTTACTGCGTAATCTACTTCGAGGATATCCAAGAGATTCGAAGAGCCGTTCAGGCTCACTGCAAGCAGTGCATACAGGCGATGGAGTCCTACATGCTGCCCTTTGTCACGGTATTGCGATATTTATACTGGTTTCCGTGTTTGCACATATAAGGTATGCGATGCCACTAACCCAACGATGAAATTTTCCTGAATTTTCCATGTTCTCAGTGGTGGCCATGTCAATCCAGCTGTCACGCTTGGAGTAGCTGCTGCTGGAAAAATGCGACCTATCGAAGCTGTATTCTACGTAATAGCCCAACTTGCAGGTGGACTCTTTGGAGCGCTTATAGTTAGGGTGAGAACAATTGAAAAAGCTACTGTGAGTCCGCGTAGAGCACCTTCATCAAACGTCACTTCACTATTAAGAGTATCCTGAACTACAAACAATACGTAATGATCCAGGGTGGAGCAACGCTATGCGCCGAAGACATCAAATGGTATCAGGTCGGTAAAATTTCAGGCAATGGTTTTAGAACAGCATGCATTATATTGATTGCTAATTTCCAGGGCTTGCTAGCGGAAATAGCCACCACCTTCCTTCTTGTTCAAACCGTTCTCGTCACAGCCGTAGATGGAACCACAATGCTTGCACCACTGGCAATCGGTTTCACAGTCCTCATGGACATCCTTGCCGCGTAAGCATCCTTTTCCTCGATCGTACACAAACAACCGACTGCGACTATGACCATAGCGAGCATTGCTCATTTCAATAGCTGTTACGAGGATGAAATAAGAGCATAGGATTCGATTTCAGAGGCAGCATTTCTGGTGCATCGATGAATCCTGGACGCTCCTTTGGTCCAAACATTGTCGCATCGCTGTTCATGAAAGATGACCTCGCCGTGGGATTCTGGTCGCTACATTGGATCTACTATATTGGGCCAGCTCTTGGAGCTCTCATTGCTGTAGGCCTTTACAGGTGATGTTTACTCGTAGACAGTATAGGTAGTACGGTAGTACATGCGAAACACTTATGATACGAGAATTATTCGACCACTCTCCTGGAATAGCTCATATTGCTTCATGTTTGCGTCACTGACGAAACGATCTACCCAGACACTCGTGATGTTCACCCTACCACGAACGGGAGATACAATCCAGGGCCCGTAGTAAAGTGTCATGGCGGTGAGTTGAACTCCAAAACTCACTTTGGGCGATGGTTGCATGTCAGCTCACGTCTACCCCGAACTACCACGAGTGTCTCACTCACCTCTCCCGCTATTACGACAGCATGAGGAGGCGACCATCTCCCAACAAGGAGATTATCTCCTGTGTTTGCACATGTGTGCTCTAGCAATGAGGTGGGTGGCGATGATCTGCTATCCTATACTTCGTGGATGTGAGCAGGCACGTAATCATCGCCTAAAGCGTGGAGGTGTTCAACTCACCGCCCTGACATTTTACTATAGGCCTTATTTTCCATGCTTTTCCACCCAACATGATTTGCCAAGTCCGCTCAACCCGACCTTCCCTTTCTGAATAACGGAACTAGCCTTCCGAATGGTGTTTTTTGTGAGTATGGATGGACAATATATCCGTGCTGGCCATGTTTGAAAACCTATGACTACAGGTAAGCCAGAAAAACCAAGGAGTTCAACTCACCGCCATGACACTTAACTACTGGTCCAGGTTATATACACACATGGGTGTACCCACTGTTCTGCCCTCCGGCGTTGCGTCCGTCCCCTGAGGTGCTGCTGTTTGTTTCGTCACTTGCTGTGCTCGTCTCTTCACATCACCATATTTTGCGGGTATAGAAACAGTAGTTTGTTGAGCCTATATCCGCCATACGCTTCCGTGTAGATTTCCACTGCGCTTGCGTGACGAGCATGTGATTTCTGCACGCGTTTCTTGTAGGTCTAGCAGTTTCGCTACGGATGTCCGCACCCGCGTCGCACCTGTGCGCGATCGCATCGCACGCCTTCGGTCTATTGCTGTGTCACGGCTTTTACCGGACCTCAAGCTACCAGACAGGCCCCATGGAGCTAACTTAGTCTTCATTGGAGAAAAGAGAAGACTAAACTTGCACGCGCGACAGTCGGCTCATGTACACCTTGAATCAGTTACAACAACCTGTTCACCCGAATTTGAAGGTCGAATTTCTTTGTGCTTAGTTGAATCCTCAGACATGAATGAGCGGAATCGCGGTCGAAATTTTCATGCAGGGGGAACTTGTTGAGTGTCTAGGTATAATTATCGATTCGATTGGAGTTGTCATCCGAAACTGCATAGATTGGCAAGTGATCAGTCGCGAACATAAGCCGCAGAAGGTGAGAAACTTGGTCAGGGCTTTCTCTCTAGTTCATTAAACACTTCCCCTTACATCTTCGTTCTCGTTCACAAACCATTCGCGAGTTGACCCATGGATAGTGTTGCAGAGGCCCTCTCTCTAATGTCAGGAGACAGTGCCGCTGCTCTTTATTAATTTGTACACTTCATGCCACGCGAGAACTATGCTTATTTTTTACTGTAGCTCGATATATGAGAGAAACGTGGTTTTAGGAGGAATCTATGCGAGGAATTTGCAATTTGACTTTGGAGTTTCTACTATTTTAGGGTGTTCTTCGCCCGTGAGCATCGAATCCTCAAATGAGAAGAGCAGTGCTCGTCGTCTCCATTAATTTTTTGTACTGTATCGATCATGACAATACTAAACGTGTTGTGACTTTTAGCTTTCTGGCCTTACCATACGCATTTAATGATCGAATGTTCTTCTCTTCTTTTAATAATAATACGCTGTACACAAATATTTTCATCAGCATGACGTTTGTGCAATTGTCGTCGTTCTAGAACCGATCACGCTGATTTTGTGGATTTGCCCCGCACATACATGTATTAGTGAACGTGTTCTAGGCGATGCCGCCATTGTAGTTCTTCCATTGTTGATATTCACTTGCATTCCTATAGCTAATAAATATAGCATTTATATAAGGCTGTTACAATATGTAGAAGAATTTGAAATTCAAAAGAAAAAGAAAAATCGAGACCTCCGGAATACTTGAAGGAATTTGATTGGTCAGGAGAGTCCATAAGAAATCAGTAATCGGAAAGAGAATGCACCTCCGGAATATTCCTACTCAGGTCCCGAAGCAGGAGGTCTGCTACTCAGATTTCTTCAAAAAAAAATTGAGATCCATCATCCTCCACCTGCTCTGGCATTTTTGCCTGACAATGAGTAGAATAAAAATTCTCTTCAATCTCTTTAATAGGATGTACCGCTGTTTTTGATGTCCAAGTGAAAATCTTTCGCATAAAAAGCTGCACATTCAGACTTGACGCACCTTGTTTAAACAGTAAAAGAGTCTTCGACATGTCTTGCTCTGCAACTCAATAAAGGCCTCCCCCTGTTCAGTGATTTGCATACTTCCCTTCTCTATGAACTCAGTCTGGTTAGATTGAGTCTTTCTTACTCTTTAATCTGGTGCACACCCTATACTTTTTGAAACGAAACTGTGGTGGTCACACGGCATTCTCAACATAACGCTACATATTCTCATGAAATATGCTAAATCCTCTATAGAAATTCACAAGGCAACAATAGTTCAGTTGTATTTATAGTGTTTGCTAACAAGTAGGATATGAACAACGACATATTGCTACACGACAGAACACGATACGGATGGTAGTTCATGGCAATGAAAACACACGACATCAATGCTCGTCAATCAATAATGGTACACGAGAATGGTATTGGGCCATCTCAGCCGATGGTAAGCCGGAGGAGGACCTGCTACACCTGAACGGTATTATCACGAACGACATGGATGTAAGAAGCGATGAGACAGCACTGAGGAACCCGATCGTCCTGTATGACAGCACGACGACGACTGATTTCGAAAATCGGCCGCGCCGCGTCGTCCGCACACGACTGAGCATGGGAACTACAGTGCGCCAAGAGCGCGCGGCGGAACCCCGCCACAGGGCAGAGTCGCGTTCGGCGCGACAGTAACAAAGCACCCCACGGATGGAAACAGGGGAGTAGGTGTGATAGTCACAGTGCTTACTGACCGGTCTATGAAAAGCCTGAATTCAAGGCAAAAAAAGGTTAGCGATTCATTCGCAGCTGACAGAGTCAGCCTTAGTGGTGAGTTCATTCCGACCGCCTCTCGCTGATGTAAAACAGGTGGTGAAAAAAGTCTCATCAGCTTCATCTGCGTCCTTGGCAATATTTTCGCAGGTGGGTGGCGATTCTTGGTGTTCTACTTACTCCTACGATTCTCCTGCAATCGACAGAGTAAACGACTTGCTTGAGAGGTGGAAATTTCCGTGAGTGCTGCCTTCAATAAAAGGTCTCAAGCCGAGGTTCATTTGCAACATTTGCGTCCTCTTGCGTTCTGAACTCGGAGGAGAATGGAAATCTTATAATGGCACCCCCATAGTGTGGTCTTGTTGAACGCACCAGCCAGCAGCAAGGTAATAGTCCATATAGAGTAGGCGCTAAGAAAAAATTAAATGCTTTTTGAGCGCCCCAACACTCATCGGTCGTGTCTCTGCGTTGGTTATTCCTTCTAGTGTCAACTGTGGAATTCTGAAGAATTGTCAATCAGAACGTTGAGTATTCGTATGGAAAAAAACTCGCGGACCATGTTGATACCAGTTTGGCCGTCCGGCTCACGCCGGATTTGAGCCTCCCTAATGCTCGCTTTGCTCGTATATTTACGTTACCTGTGAAAAAGAAATTAGTGCACGTAAAAGTGGGAACAATCTCCCGTGTTGCCAACGGCTATTTCGTTAGATTAATCTTGGCGCACCCGTTAATGTCCGTGGATAAGTCCAAGGCAGTCTATTACGTGACACCTGGCTGCTTTAACAGCGAGCGATGACATGTGACAGATTTAGTGCACATGACCAAAATAATTCATGTTTTGCAGATTGTTATTCAAGTGATAATGATGTGCTTAGAGGCAGTGTATCAGCTCAGGAATCGCGTAAGTGATTCCCACGCCAAACGAACAAACGCGTGCAGCTGAGCACAAAAATGTACTTCAAGTTCCAGGGGAACGTCGGAAGCCCCACAAGTTGGGGTTCATTTTGCCGAGAATTTCGAAATTCTCAGCCAGTGGACGAGAGGCTTCATTCCAGAGCTAAAGCTTGGTGAGGGTACGGCATGTTTCTCCAACATGGCAGTACTTGTTCTATCGATAATGGCTACTGCTGAGAAGTTCATTTTAAAGGCAGTGTGTCACCTTGTTTTCATGTTTGAGGTTTTAGTGGATCCTGAATTTCCTCGATGCGCTGAGTCCTGCGGTTTACATAACATGTTATAAAACGGCCTCTAAACCCGTTTTTCAAACGTTTTTTCGAGACGGTTTGTAGCAATTTGTCGAGCCGAGTGGACACGCGAAGCCGTTGATCTCATCGATCGGACACGTCTCGACGTGTTGGCCAACGCTGCAGACGTGGCGGGTAGCCAGCACATTCACAGACCGCTCCGCCCAAGTGGTCCGTGAACTGCTCTTTCGGACCCTCCGAAAACGGGGTTTTCACCATTTTCATGAGCTTCGGCGTACATCTTCAGAATTAGCGTGACGAGAAGGCCTAGAATCTATTGGTATTTTCAGCTCACGAAACGAGGTGACACACTGCCTTTAATGTGCAATCTTAACTTCTCAGCTCCGTTTCTTCTAGTTTCCTAGCAAGATAAGTCGTCCGCACCAATATCGAGCTTCGCTTCCAAATAGGGTTTTGACTGCTTTCAGATTTCAAGCACATCACATCAGGTAGGATCGGATTTTTTCAATATCTCGGAACCCAGTATGAGCTGATACACTGCCTTTACGTACACAAATGAGAGCATAGGATTGGTTGGCCCAGAGATGAAAAAGCAGGAGTTGGGATTGAAGGGCATATAGCAAGTTGAGGCGGATATCATGCTATTGGAAACAAGAACCCCCATTACCTCAGTCAATCCTCAGTTGTTGGACCGTTTTGTTTGATGGTTTTCCTATTTGTCTAAGGATACCCTTAGAATTTCCGACGTGATTGTCGTATTTCTGCTCGCCGAAAAAAAAACACCGTCGTTACCGACTGATTTCTCACCATCAAGTACGAACGCTGCTTAAGGGAGGGGGGAAGGGGGGGTGTGAGGGGGATGTTTGAATACATCCGGTCACTGACGCACCCTGGATGCACTCTGAACTTTCTGCTCGCGTTGGACCCGCCATACGAGGTCGATCCATAAATCCGCACATGCCCACGGTGGACAACCGGGAGTGACGTCACTCCCGCGCTATGCCCGCACGTGCCCGCGGTGTATCCGCACATGCCCGCGGTGGACCCGCAGTAACATTGCTATCCGCGGTGGACCCGCACATGCCGCACGGTGGACCCGCACATGCCCGCGGTGGACCCGCAGTAAACCCGCGGTGGACCCGCACATGCCCGCGGTGGCGAACCGCGGATCCACCTCGGGCGTACCGCGGATCCACCGCGGGTAGAAAGTTCAGAGCAGTTCCGAGTCCCGCCACGGGCCGTTCTCCCATTTCTTGCATCACCGACGTCTGAGACACTACTCTGAACTTTCTGCCCGCGGTGGATCCGCGGTACGCCCGAGGTGGATCCGCGGTTCGCCACCGCGGGCATGTGCGGCTCCACCGCGGATGTACTGCGGCTCCACCGCGGGCATGTGCGGCTCCACCGCGGGCATGTGCGGACCCACCGCAGGCATGTGCGGGTCCACCGCGGGAACATGCATTTTCAAGGGACTGGTTATTTTCTTCTAAAAATGGTCCTGTATCGAAGACCCTGTCGTGAGGGGGAGGAGGCAAATCCACGATGGCACTGATATTTCATCCTGAAAGCGTTTTTACACCACTGGATTCGAACCCACGTACGTTCTCGAACTCATGTTTCCAAGTCCGCTCTCTTATCCATTCGGCCATGCGTGCATCGTGCGTGGAGGTTTTGTTGGCATTGATGACGCAATCAGCTGTACTGCGGGTCCACCGCGGGCAAGTGCGGGTGCACCGTGGGACATGCGCGGGTCCATTGCGGATAGCAATGTTACTCCGGGTCCACCGCGGGCATGTGCGGATACACCGCGGGCACGTGCGGGCATAGCGCGGATCGACCTCGTACCGCGGGTCCACCGCGGGCAGGAAGTTCAGAGTAGGGTGTTTGTAGCGGAGCGCCACATCGTTTCTCGCCACATGATACCTGCATGATAAACGCAAAAAGTGAGCAGAATTGACGCGCCAATTCTCTCCTGTTGCCTCGTTTGGCCTGCAATGATCCTGCTACTACGTAGATTACAGGAACAAGGCAGATGATCTTCTGTTGAAAGCTTCTTCTATAGCTACGAATATATAATACTACAAAAATGAGCTCGCCGAACGCGTACGCGTTTCCTTCGCCAGCGCTCGGCGAGCCGGACGGTTGTGCTGAGGAGGATTTTCCTGCCAAAATGCGACCTCATCCCACGCATTTCCTTTGGCCACAAGGTGAAATCCTTTTTATTACTGGCTTGATTGGATAGCCGAACACAACTTCTCTTCTCTCTAAAACACAACACCCCCCATCCTGCTTTTAATATGACGTGCCAGACCAATCTCACCAATTTCTTTCGAATGAAAACAACTCTTGGAGCTATTATCTCGTCTTGTTAAAACAAATCTGCCGTTTCATAGCCATGTCATCATGTCTCAGAGCCAACCACTGTCTCACAGAACAATTATGAGTGTTCTAATGCCGAGATGAACTACAGTCGTCATAAATCTCGAACAACTCTGCAGGTAAGAATTCCGTCCGACAGGACATGCCCCGGTACGATTCTTCGGTTTTCATTACAGGCGTTGTGATTTCCCCGCATCTGCATCTTTCGCCGCGGCGGCAGTTTCCCATGGTTAAGCATAGGCCAGCTTCGTTGCGGAGGTGTTCCGCGGCTGGGGTCCGGCGACAAGAGCTTGCATATTTTTTGCCGCGGCGGCGCCTAGCGGCGATTAGCAAGGAGTGGCAGGTGCTTTGTCGCCGGGCGACAACTTTTGCCGCTGCAGCAAAAGTGTGCAATCGCCTTAACAGAGTAACTCATCTACTATTCTACCGTTTTCCTATCGAATGAAAGAGCACAGTGAATGTTACTAGATAACCAACCTCTAAAATCAGGCCCGCTGCTATTTACGCTGCACTTTCACATAGAATTGCTAGAATGATTTCGACAAAAATGCTCCAGACCAATATGACGTCAGGTATCCAGAATTCAACAAGAGTCTTTCTTAGTACTACTGCAATATCGAAAACCTTCAGGAAGCCACAAATTCAGGCAATTCATTTCATTCAGAAGTCTGAGGACTTTACCTACTCGGCTGGTCTGTTCGAGCGTTTCACAAAGATTCTTATTCGAACACTCTCTCATCAAAAATGTCTCTGTCTGAAATATATTGCAATACATAATACATTGATCTGGGTGTTCAAATAAGCTTCCTATACGAGTAGTATGTCCTACAAACCTTAAGTTCCCTCAATTCAGCGTCCTCCTTCACGGTCGGATGATGATAGGATAGGATGAGCAAGCTACATTGCTCAGTCCTTCTGAATTTTATTCAATCTTCGCAGCATACAGGCACTGGCAATGCTGCGGATCTTGATTATAGGACGGTGGGCTATGTATCGGTTGTTGCACAAGCTATAAAAGCAACATTATGGAAAATCTACAACATCTGTCGTGAAAGTTCCAATTTAGTAGGATCCGAAAGCTATCCGAGAAGAAGTGAATATTCGATCGTAGGGAACGCGGAGATCTGAAAGAAGCTCCACATGTCATAGTCAGTTACTGTTACGGCAGTGTTTATATTCCGGGCATGAAGGACATGTCTCTCATGACTGAATCAAAAAGGAATGCGGTAGGGTGGAAATTTCTATTTATTTTCCTAAGCTTGATTTGCATCTATCTTTAGCTTGCAAATATTTTGTTTCCTGTAGTTGGAGCAAAGCAGCTTTGTCCTAGGAAACAGGCGTCATTTGCTATACTTGGATCTGGTAATCAATGTACTTTTTACGCAGGTCTCTGAATCTGCAGAAACTTCTCAGAGAGCTGCGACGAATATGTCAACGAACGAATGACGAAACCTGCATAAAACCTTACCCCAAATCGCCAGCGACACCGTGGCCTCCGATCGTGTTTGTGCCTTGAAGCAGTCGCGCGTCATGGCGAATGACATCAATTACGAGGATCTTTCTTTCGTGATTGCTTATCACGGTAGGAGAACATGATACAGGATTTCAGATGAGTGCTTTGTGGGCTTCCAACAGCCTTCGTTAGGAAATATGGCATATTCTCAGCCCGCGTCTTTGGGGAAATTCTTTTCTCGCTTACATTGGTGTGTGCCGGGCTAATCACAAAAGAATACAGTGCTCATTGAGCATAGAAGAGCGAATGGCACCAGAAATTTCTCATATGGCAAAGCACTTCTTTTCGTGCAGAATAGAAGCAATGACGGAATGGCAGCGCTCGTTTCTTCATGGGATGCAAAACAACTGTTCCTACCACTGCAAAATAGCTTGAGAGACCAAACTGACAGCGTATAATTTGAAGCATGCCGACACTTGTATCACTCGTATAATTTGAAGCATGCTCACACTTGTGCGTTGTGCAAAGAATGACTGTAATTTCCACAAGAATAAATACATAAAGAAGAAATTGAAAGACTTGAGAGAGTCACTCTCCAGCAGTTAAGTAGTAGGAACGAGTCGTCGGATCAGTTATATTGTGTGATTCACTTTTTATGTGTAATTCACTCTTCAGGGCAGCACTCACGGAAATTTTTGGATTGAATATTTCACGGTATGTTAGAGTTTCTAGGGACGATGCCTTTACTCCTGACGACGGTTATTCTTTAACGGTTTTTATCAGAATCAGAATCTATAGTTGTTACCGTTAAAATTCGCAGTAACCACTATACTCTAGCCGTCTGAGCTCGCAACGATATTCGCCATAATTCAATCACATTGAATACGTGAGTTCTCTAACTAAAGCATGTCTAGAAATTACTTATGTAAAAACGTATGACCGCTACCAAGCTGTGCATGAGAAACTAAGGAACACACTTTCAGATCTGTCTTATATGGAGTCTTTCTGCTCGCTTCATGCCTCGATTTGTACAGAAATACCGAGAGGTATCATATACATACTGAAATGACTTTTGCATACCGCATGTCGTATACAATATTATTCGTTTCTGCCTCTCGCTCCAGTGCGAGTCATGAACAGGTAGCTCAGAAAAGCGAGTTCTTTCACTTAGTTTCCAAGAATTCAAAGTGTTAGAAAGTCTTGACCTCCTTCCATTTTCGTGTTTACGTCACTTCAGGTTCTTTCTTCTTTTTTTCGATAAATCACATTTCTTGGTTATGCTGAGCTCTCACTGCTTGCTCGTCAACGACGTCACTAAGCGTCTTAGGGCCTGTAGCGAAACTGATGAAGGTTGTCCAGAGATGAAGGGTGGCCCTCCATTAACTATGAAACAGCAAGCATAAAATACATGACAACGTCTCTAACTACGCAAACTCTTCTGAGTGCAGTTTTCTTTGTTACCGTCTTTTTGGCCCACATTGTATAAGAGATAGGATGGTTTCAGGCTGCTTTTATTAATCATTTTTATGGAATGCTTTTATTCCCATCTTTCCAGCTCCCATCGCTCCCAACTCGGCCATCCCTACCTAGCGAGTCAAACTGAAGAGCATCTACTCCATACTCTTTTTCTTCTAGTAGACTCACAGCCATGCAACATTTTTATTATTAGCCATCTAACATTTTTCATGCGTTCCACATCCTTTGTATTGTTTCCCTAATGTAGAACTGGACTTATCGAAAAGATAAACGGCGTTTCTGAGGATCTTCCGCTCAACGGAAATAGCTATTTGTAGCTTATTGAACCGAATTCAATCTGGAGTGACTACAGGGAATGGTTTGCCATTCTTTGTTTGTTATAACTGGTCAGGTGATAAGAGCCAGTTTGAACATACAGTGCCGTAGATCCGCCTCGTCCTCAAGGCGCACCGTCTGAGATCACACGTGGCGTCTTGCTGGCAGCATTCCCGCAGCCAATCGACTGAGTATCGATCGCTAGCAGGACACCACGTGTGATCTCAGGCGGTGCGCTTTGAGGGCGACGCGGATCTACGGCACTGTATAAAAGAGGAGGGTGCGTCCCATTGGACGCCGGCGCACCCTTATCGCACGGAGGGACTCAACTCTAGGCGTTCCCCATTTTTGGACACCGAGGCACCCTTATCACACTGCTGGACTCCACTCCAGGCTTGCCACGCCTCTGAATTTCGTTTCACACTGACAAACAAAGGCACACACACATACAGAACAAGCCCGTTATTATAAGTCATTAATGGTAATTGCCGAAATTGGCAGTGTTAGCTGGAATATGCAGACTTCGAGAAGATTCTGAGAGATATCCAGTCCACCATCACTCCACGTTAGTCCCACAGAAATGAGATTAATGAAAAGATTTAGTCCAGCATGGTAAGTTAAGGTAAGCCTGTTCACATAAAGCCCAAAAATCGAAGTTTGGGGTCTTCAAAGCTAAATAATGCTATGTTCCCGATATAGTACGGTAACGCCTGGCAAATTTTTGTTTTCAAAACATCTCCTTGGCCCAGCAGCAGAGAACGGATGATTTGCCGTACGAGCAGCTGTAACGTGCTCGTATTCCTCTTATTAATGTGGAAATTGTGTATAAGAAATAGCTTTAACGACATTTCTGCATGTTTGCGCTGTCTAATTCTTGTTGTTATCATGCCTACTTAAATAGCAATAAATCAATGCAAACATAAAGTGTTTGATGAGGGCTTTCTTTATTTCATAGAGGGTGGGCGTAGGATATGATATGGGCGTGATTCCGACACCGGAATTTCCGCAGAACAAGAGTAGAAAATCCCGCACGTCATCTGCACAAATTTTGGTGTTCTACCGCGGAAATTCCGACTCAGTGTCTGAGACCCAATTCTCGTTTCCGGGGACTAAGTTGCCGAGCAAGTCTATCGGAAAGTTAAAAAGTTTCTGCTAGAATCCCTCCATACTCGAAATTACCGCCACCTAACAATGATGTATCCATTCATCTTACGCCCTTGTCCCTTCAACAGGATGCAGATGAACAGCTATTGTATGTTTATAGTTTTGAAATTCCTTCACAACTCACTGCTATCACCCATAGGCGTCCGGCATCGACGTCATCCGAGTGAGGACGTGGTTGGTCTCATGCCGAAACCACCGACTTTAAACTTGCTCTCGAACCATCGATAAACTGCCAAGCACAGCACTAGGTACATGAAGCAAATCTCCCTCAACATTACCCTCCCTTCCCCATGAATTTACGCACTTGACTCCAATAATATCATGTTAATGTCAGAAAAGAGAAAAGTCTGCGGAGGAAAGAGATTCATTCGCAACAAAAATGGGCGGAGCACGTACGAGCTCGCCACCACTTACACTGTGTCACTGCCTAGGGACACAGAGAATGTGGCGTACACTCCTGCACACTTCATGACATACAACACGCGCCTATGCCGCGTGTTCACCTCGCTTTGCCCGAAAACACTAATATTTGTACATATCTTTTATTCACATTTTTATTCTGTTCGCTAACTCTTAACGTTCTAAGTTTGTAGCTTTTGTGTGTTAACGTGAGTGATTCGTTGCTATTATTTTGAGCTGGGTGACTTCCTCCAACATTTATATCTTCTTATATCTTCTTGAGGTTTTTTTACTTCCGTATACAGTGCGTTTTTTTTGAGTATAAACGCAACCCGGAAAATGCCGATTCCTAGTTCACCACAGCTTCTTAAGGAAAATTAAGAATGTCAATCGTTTTGGCATGCCAGAAAACCATGATCCACATTGTTTACTTTGTGATTACCAGAAATGCTGGATAGATTTGCTCCTCACCTCTAAATGGGCCGTTTAGGGGAGAAAAAGTGGGCTCAGTATTTTGGTAACAACTAATAAGCGTCTACAATGTAAATCTACATTTCAACATGGACCACACCTTTTCGGAGCGAGGCTAGGGCAGTTGAAAGATTTACATGCTGCACGCTTGTGAAAGATTAGCGCGTACAGGGTAGGCTCCCTGGGGTCCATTTGCAAATATGTACAAAATATTGACTCGCACAATCGAAGAAAGAATTTTGGTATGCCAAAGAAGATATCACATCCAAGGCGGCGTTGCATAATTTGCCATTATTGTGTTGTACTCTCGCCCATCCTTTGGGCTGCTCCGCTATCCCTTCCTGCCAGAACTCCGGATGCCCTGGACCGACATATTTTGACACCCTAATTTCGAACACCTGTTGATTGCTAGGCCTCATTTTCCAAAGGTGGTTGTTCATGTCGAGGAAAAGGTGAAAGTCTGAGAGAGCTAGTCTGACGAATACGATGGGTGTGACAGATACCCCCAACCGAGATTCTAAGTCTTCTCACGACTTGCCTTCGCAATGTGTGTGTGAGCATTGCTCTGCAGAAGATGAACATTTGCTTGTTTCTTGCGTGTTTCACGGATGGTATCTGCCAATTTTTGAAGATGTCATCACAGTGATGAGCGTAGAGATCGCTCATCACTGTGATGTCTTTACTAGGAACTCGTGGTGAAGTATTCTTTATGGCTCCAACAACAACACAGTAAACCTTTTTGGGCGGGTCTGCTTCTGAATGTTTTGCAAGTGGATTCCGGGCACGTAATCCATTGGCAGTGCTGTGCGTTGTTCGTGTACAGGACCAAGCTTCCGCTCCCACTTGTAGTATGCTTTACAAACTCCTTTCCATGTGGACGAATAAACAGCAACTGGGTTGCACGAGATACGTTCCCCAACCACGGCCAGAGCTTGCCGCGCACCGCGAGTCCTCTCGCTCTCTGCGTCTCTGGTTACTAACGGGTCCCTGTACTGCTTCCACCCACCACCCTCCTGTCTATGCTCTAGCCCCGCGCGGCCGCCGCAGCGCAGGTGGGGAACGTATCTCATGTAATCCAGCAACTCCTATGCTTACCCGGCATGAATTGTCTGATTCGACAACCCGTGGGGCACTCATGTCCGAAGAACATTGCTGCAACCAAACCGTGACGATTCTTGATGACGGTCGCATAGTCGCACCAGAGTGTCCTTGCCAACTCGCACGTGTTGGCAACCGCCCTCTCCTTTAGGGTATTTCGTAAGTAGTCGTAATTAACAGTAGCTGCCAGGGCAAGGCACCCAAGAAATTGTCACTGGAGCACATTTTTAACCTGACCAGGGAACATCTTGGGAAATTTCTCCAGTTCGAGGAAGCGTGTTGATGTCCTTTCAACTCCAATGTGTGCAACTAGGTTGTGCCAATTCCCTCCCGAAGTGACATTCATCGTTTTTGTGCAGTTGTCTTCGTTTTTGAGAAGGACTGCCGAAAATGATCTCAATCGATAGATCGCATCTAGCATGAATCAGGAAATCAATCTATCGATCGCATTACATAGTTCCCGACGCTGGAACTGAGTGCCCCTGAACATGCTCTGGTACAATTGGACAAGAAGGAATTTCGTACGAGCGATGTAGTAGAGACGTACCGCAAGTAAGTCCCAA
Source organism: Ancylostoma caninum (assembly GCA_037903475.1). Lineage (NCBI taxonomy): Eukaryota > Metazoa > Nematoda > Chromadorea > Rhabditida > Ancylostomatidae > Ancylostoma > Ancylostoma caninum. The sequence goes on along the minus strand of JBAJFG010000514.1, from coordinate 253,973 downwards.
ATCCAACTTAATTCTAATTATAAATACTACCTGACACTTAGATTTAGAGTGTTCCGACTTCTAGTGAGGAAGAAGTATGCACCGGTAAGAAAGACTATCGAGTGCATTACAGGACCCGACAACCGGGCTATGTGCACCCTTCGGAACTTACAGAAGGTAACGTTCAAGAAGATCCACGAAGTACAAAGTCCAACTCAGAAATCTTTCCAGGGCATCTATCGAAAACTTCGCAAGAGGGACATCGAGCGGAGGGAGAAGCTCGACCGATGCATGAACTAATACCGAGAACCCCTGGGCCGACGTCCCGTCTCTGCCTGGGTCATCTCCATATTCTGCAGAAAGATGGCCTGCTTCACTTCCAGCAAAGTTATTTGACTATAGATCTGCATGTATTATATATAGAGTATATAATATAGTAGCTACCATATTGATAAACTTTCATTACCATTGCTATAGCATTTTGAATCTACCAACCATTCAATCAAAAACTTTATTCAGAAACTCGGCGAAGTGGTCCCGGGTAACCACTTGCCGAGTCAAAAAGAAAAAGAATGGGGGAATTGATCCCGGAAAAACATTTTATTAAAACAACTGAAGAGAAAAGAGATCACCATCCATCTTCCCATCTTCTTTCCACTGCGTGTCCTCACCTGCCCCCGTCCATCTCCACAGCATGATCTCTGGGAAGTTCTCCATCAGGCGGTCAACTTAAACTGAAAGCCAACAACATTTGAAAAAAAAACGACCTAAGTCAAGCCTAAGCTAAGCCTAAGCTAAACAACAACAAAAACATAATAAATAAAACAAGAGGACATCATACAAAAATGCTGAAAAAGAACGTAGAATGGTGAAGGAGGGCAGCGAGAATAGACCGCAACATCGTTCCGTCAGGAACACCTGGGAAATGACATGATCAATGAAAGAAGACAAAGGCAAAAACAACAACCAATACCATAATAAACAACTACATGAATAAAATCCCAAAATATAAAGTTGTTAACGCAATTTAATTTAATTCAACAACAGCGTACAAATAAGAGATAACTTAAGGTAAGCAGGAGCAAAAATTCACCAGAAGGAAGGAAATGCTAACCTGTAAAAGTAGAAAAGAAGCGCGTGGACGCATGGACGCCTAATAGGGTGCTCCTCCTGAAAAAAAAAACGACATTAGACATGAATAACGAAAGAATAAACGAAACGAAGTAGAAAAGAGTGAAATCATTGACAAAACGTCGAAAATGGTGAGAATGAACAGAATAAACGGTCATAAAATCTGCTGGCTGGCTGCCATGGCAGTAGCGTCCGCCAACGAGTCTCGGCGTGTTCAATCGATAAGATCAACGGCTTCACATGTCAACTAGGATTGGCAAACTGTTACGGACCCCGTCCCGGAAAACAGGTTTAAACACCGTTTTGAGACAAATTACCCATACCGCTAGATTCAGAGTGTCGAGGAGATGCAGAATCTGTCATTACCTCAACAACGAGTGGGCCGCGCCTTCAAAACCGCGGAAACTGATATCCTCAGGCGACTTTAGGCCGAATCCTGTTCCTATTCATTTCCCCGTACAATTGTGTGCGTGTTACGTGTTCTCTGGCAGAGCGCGCCTCCTTTGAACGAGTGACGCGCAACTCGTACGGACTTTCGCGCCACCTTCGCGCCTCGCCGAGCCGACCGCGACTCAGGAGCCGCATCGCAGCGTACGGCTGCAAATAGCCGACCAGTGGCGGCGCTATATCTCCAGCCGATCATCACGCCCCTAATCGGTTGGGTGCAAAAGGTCCGTTTACACCGCCTACTAAGTCCTGGTGGTCAATGACCACTAAGTGCTGTGCCCTGGTCGACGCCCGTCCACACTCGGCCCTCCGAAGGGGTTTCTACTCGAACATTCACAGAGCTCCCCTCGCATGCCCTTTACGTGGAAGCTTCAGAGCGCACTACCCTGCACCGACACAAGGCTCCTTTGCGTTTTGGAAATGAAAATAAAGTGTCGCAAAACTGTTTCAGCAACCCAATACTTAGAGTGCAAAAATTTGGCGGTGACGCTACTACGATAGCTCGTGCTGCGTCATTTTACGTTAGCAGCTCCAACGGATATCTAGCATTCCGTCATGAGCGGCTAATCACAAGCTGACAAAGTGCTCTACCAAACGTATTATCAGTGGCTTTCAGGCTTGACTTGACTCAAGACTCGAGACTTGACTCAAGGCAAGAGATGCGAAGAGGTGAGCAATATTGACTTCGTACCTGGGACTTGGACCTTGGTTGAATAATTATCCACTTCTTTGGTAATAAGAGCAAAGAAGGAAGATTGAACCCAAGAATTTTTCTTTCATTAATTCTATTAATTCTGACCGAAATAAGAGGTAAATTAATATTTGTTTTAGAAATTACGCTTAAAAAAGTACCCAGTAATACCCACAGCATGTTCCAATTTCACAGTAAGATTACGATTACTACTTCTACTCTTAGTGTCGTAGGAAATTGGAATCAATTGATTTTGACAAGTGGGTTTGGGAGGTTCTCCTGGAGAACCCCTAAAGATAGTTATGTTGGAAAAAGTCGTGACCTCACACATCAAAAATGTCTTGAAAGCATAAGACCACCCCACAGTCCAAATTGTTAACCCACCACTATTGGGTTTCGTTCATGCCGTTTTTCATGGACATAGAAACCATAACTTCCCATGAGCAATGTCAATCACCCTGAAAGGGTTAAAAAGCTTCTTTCCTCGTCAGGGAGAGAGCAGCTTCTCAGCTCCATGTCTAAGTCTGAAAAATTGCGTTGTTTGAGACGACTCAATTTGTAGCTCGTAACCGTAACTCTTCGATAACTTATGAAATGAACAACGTACTTACGAAATAGGTGGTATATGACTGCACCAAGCCTGTAGAGTTTATTTATTTATTTGCTTGTCAGTATACAATACTGCGCACAGACTTTGTAAAAACGACGTCATTCATTGGCCCGAACATGGTTCTCTAAGTACGATGCTTAAAAACTATGACGAAACGGGGACCATACTTGCAGGTAAACTCACGGTTCGAAATCGAACTGCGAGCTCACTGTCACGTTGAGCTTGCTGCCAGTATGAAACGACGAGGACGCGGTGAGCGAAAGAGTGTGCGGTGCGCGAGACGCAGACGACGATCTCGTCGTTTCGTGAAAAAGTCCTCCAGAGGACTTTTTGCTCATGGTTCGGGTTCATCGTTGTAGCCAGTCGAGCGTGCATTGGCTCCTTTTCGGTGAAGACGCAGATCCGGGCACATCAGCTGGTCGATGTACCCACTGTCTCGATCACCATGACCTTCCGTCGGAGATCATCGGTGACTCCAGTCTCCTGGTGGCTGATTCCGACAGCTGAGCCCTACTCCTTCCTAAATTAAATCCCACATATTTTATGGGCGTGGAACTACATCTTTGAGCTTAATGCATCAAAGTTACAGTGGACGGCAATGGCGGTGGCCCATCTGCGGCCTCGAGAAGGATGCAGCGCAACCGCGCCGCGCGCGCCGGGACCGGTGTCGTCTGCTACTGGAATGCTATTTCTAGTCGCTTTCTTCCCGATTTGGTCAGAAATGCTTAAAATCGGGCAGAGAAGCTCTAAATATAGCATAACAGCAGCAGAAAACATTGTTTACGACGCGGGCGGCGCGGTTGCGCTGCGTCCTTCTCGAGGCCGCAGATGGGCCACCGCCATTGCCGTCCACTGTAGGTTATGCGGGAAGAGATTCACTGGCCGCTTGGGGTATAATGGTGACATAAAGTCCCGTTTGCACTCGAATCCATGGTTCAGAGGTATGTCAGCATACTCCGAGGACAATGGGCATCCCATCTGTGAAGGTTCGAAACCTCTAAGGGTTTGAAGGTTTTGCAAGAGCCTCATTATCCAAAGACCACAGTTGTTTGTTAGCTCCTAGCTAGTTCATGGTTGCAAACCAGAGCTGACAGTTCACCGCGACCTTCTGTTCATCGTTTCATCGCCGTTCCAGGAGGTTTACTACCACCCCTGCTAAATGGTGACTTTTTCAGGAATTTCTGACATTCCTGGATAGATCTCGCCGAGCTGATTCCAGATATGTACATTAGAGTCGCCGTTTGTTTACGTGACACCCTAAAATTGCCGAAAACGTAAATCCCTAGTGGAGGCAGCCTTAATTATATCCTAAGGATATTATAGTCACGATGAGAAGAAAACTGTGAATACAGCGTAGATCCTCTAAATTTCTGGAAGATCTTCGAGGAAAGGCGTGGTTATATCTTTTTCTGAACATTTCTGCTGGATTTTCAGGGTTTACTACTGGAATAAGCATCGTGGGAATCATCCACGGCTACAATTTCACATTATCATTCGATGAAACTGAAAGTTTTTCACAACAAGGAAATTTTCGGAGCAAATAATCTCATGAAGTTTCAGTGCGAAATACATTTACGTGTTGCCCAATGTTGACGTCAAACTTGCGTGAGCTACAGAACTCGGTCCCTCGACTCGTGTTTCCGTCGACACAGAGAATTTGCTCAACAACCTCTTCTGATAATGCGGAACAGGTAAGAAGAAGCGTTCATGAGTTATTTCCTTCTTGTAATCGATCGTTACTATATGAGTTTGTATAGGTGTGCATACGCACGACGTGACCACCATTTCTTTTCCAATTTTTTCTTCATATGAAGTTCAAAAAAATGTTCTAAAATGGTTTCAATAACTTTCACATGTGATGTCATGTGATTTGTCGCAGAATTGTCTATAAAATCATGGTGTTTCTGGCTCTGAAACTTGAAAAAAAAAACTCTGTTCCCCCAAGCATTTATAAAGCGTGACCGTCCCTGACCTCTTGCTCCATTGTGGGGCACGAGAGGTGTGAACATGTATCCGCATCCAAGGCACAGGATTGTTTGAATACAACAAACACAACGGATGGCTTTGTATTGATTTTTCTTCTCCTATTCGATCATTTTCTGGATTCATATCCTATCCTTATGCGGAGATCAAATGCACCACGTGCAAATTAAATTCGCATGGGTGCTGACGAGAACCAGAAATCCGCTCTATGAAGATGGAATTGAGAGCCATCAGGAAGCTGCAGAATCAAATTTTGAAGAGACTTCCAATTCCCCCAACTGAAGGTAGTTAATGCAGTTTTTGATTCCCTGCTACCTCATAAGACGGCTCATTTTCAGAACATCTGGGGTGGTAGTAATTTGGTTGAAAGTGGAAATTAATAGATAACTTTAAGTGGCATCTAAGTCCGACTTAACATTTCTGATTTGGAGGAAATTAGCAGGTAATCGTCACACATATAACATGAAACATCAAGTTCAAAACACTCGCTTTCATGCGGAACTGATCACTCGGCCGCTGGCCTACAATCTGGCATCACAACCTTTGAACCACAGTGCGCACGTTTCTGTTATTAAACGATGTTCATCTTAAACCATAGGTTTATATAGAACAATGCAAAAACCCATAACATCACAGGAGCCCCAACCTTTGACCACGCTCGCATAACCACGCGTGCTTACCACTGCACTACCAACTGCACAGTGAAGTACGCTCCCGTTTCATGCCGATAAAACGAGTTCAGTTGAATTCCTAGGAACATATACTTCCGGGTATCGATTGCGGATTTCTACAAAATGTGTGACCTTGCGCACGTTTCGCTTCTTGTCCATTCGATTCTTTGGTGAGCTTACCAAAAGATACTCATCAAGTGTCGTAAACTTCAAAACTGCAAGAATGGCTCGTGTTCGGGTTCTGCGTAGGATCGTGACTGCTCGTCCCTCTTGGCAGTTGCAAGCAAGGGCCAAGACCGTGCATGAAGCCAACCAGGGATTGATTACACCCTATCTACCCCATACTCTCTATAATACTAAATTAATCCAAGTTAAGGTCTCTCGACCTTCCTATTAGCAGTTGTATGGAAAGCCAACCGCTAAAGTATTGTTTGAGGATTCATGCATATTAGTGACTGAGAATGATTTACCACTCAACTCTCAGTTTGAGATAGGCATAGCAATTGTCACCTAACTCCTCTGTACAATAGGTCTTAAGAACTATTTGCAAAACGTTTGCCTTGGACAGATCTTGATCCACAGACCGAGCTGCTCTGACCGAGCCACTTAACCACTACACCACCCAATACACGCCATGCTTGTTCTTCGCATGCACATAGGTCAAAGGGTTTTTCTCCCATCATGGGTCAAAAAGTTGCTTTGTAGCTCAAGCCACTGCTTTGGAATTAGCCGTTGTGATTGAAGCTGCCTATTATGCAGGAAACACTTGAATATTTGTTTGCAAAGCTCTGACATTACAGCGGAATTGAACCATCGATCGATTGCACGATGAACCAGCATCCTGCCCACTACACTACCGCCCATCTTTTCTGTGCATGCCGAGAGACATGTGATCAATGATTTCTTGGCAAGAATGTACTGTTGGTAATGATCTTCCTTGCATCTCCTGCATCTCCTCGCGAATGAATGGCATAATGTGGACATGCGCGCTCGGAGCGCGGTTGTGTCGGCGAAATCGCCAGCGAAATCTGCCTTGACACCTTGCGAAATCTGCAGCAAAATGTACCCTTGGGTACATTTTGCTGCAGATTTCGCAAGGTGTCTGCGTCTCAAAGAGTTGCACGCTCTTTCACGCGCACTGTCCAGTTATTGACTAGGTCAGACTTAGCCGCAGCTCAGCACCAACTAAGCGCAAGCTGGAAGTTTCGGAAAAAGATCAGAACTTCCTCCCACTTAGATGCCAATTTTCAATCCAAACTTTCTTAGAGCGTGTATTGGGCCTTGAAGAACATATTTCCAAAAATTGAAATCTAGTGTTAAGTGGCACTTAAGTAGGACTTACACATCACGCTTAGATGCGAATTTCGGCCTAATTACTACCACCCCTGGAGTACAGATATGCTCGCCAAGCGACTGTGGAATCAATCAGGAAGAAAGTGAGAGACAACAAGAACAAGTTCGCTTTGGCTCTCGAAGCCTACGCAGACCTACCGGCTGATTTGGAAGTAGCAGTAGAATCTCGAGTCAACACGGATAGAGTTGAGTTCATTAAACAGGTACGTTTTCAGAATCCAACCCATAGAACATACCTTTCACATCGAATATCGACTGGGAAATGTAACTAAATGAAATTTTCCAGTGCCTTTTCAAGTACTATCAAGTGCCGGAGAGATACCAGTGTGACGTCTGGAGGAGCGCGCGAGACGCCCTGAACACGCGCGTTCGGCGCCTGAGGAAGAAAAGAAGGGAGAACATGGAAACAGTCCCACCACAACAGGAGCAGTCTCAAGACCGTGAAAACATTAGAGCAGTCACACCTCATTCCGATAATTTTGATGAATTCGACGAGTATTTTTTTATGAGGACTAACTTTTTTTTAGGAAATTTTCCCCATTTTCCCATTTGAATAACCAATTATTCCTTGAAATTGTATCTCATGTGTTTCCGTAGTATGTATTAGTGCTGCGTTTGTTAATATGCTGTGTAAGTATTGCCTTGTTGCATGAATTTTACCTGTTTTCTACTGGTTCTCGTCAGCACCCATGCGAATTTAATTTACACGTGGTGCATTGGATCTCCGCATAAAGATCAAATAGGATATGAATCCAGAAAAGGATCGAATAGGAGACGAAAAATCAATACAAAGCCATCCGTTGTGTTTGTTGTATTCAAACGATCCTGTGCCTGCGGATACATGTTCACACCTCTCGTGCCCCACAATGGAGCAAGAGGTGAGGGACCGTCACGCGTTATAAATGTTTGGGGGAACAAAGTTTTTTTTTCAAGTTTCAGAGCCAGAAACACCATGATTTTATAGACAATTCTGCGACAAATCACATGACATCACATGTGAAAGTTATTGAAACCATTTTAGAACATTTTTTTGAACTTCATATGAAGAAAAAATTGGAAAAGAAATGGTGGTCACGTCGTGCGTATGCACACCTATACAAGCTCATATAGTAACGATCGATTACAAGAAGGAAATAACTCATGAACGCTTCTTCTTACCTGTTCCGCATTATCAGAAGAGGTTGTTGAGCAAATTCTCTGTGTCGACGGAAACACGAGTCGAGGGACCGAGTTCTGTAGCTCACGCAAGTTTGACGTCAACATTGGGCAACACGTAAATGTATTTCGTACTGAAACTTCATGAAATTATTTGCTCCAAAAATTTCCTTGTTCGTGAAAAACTTCCAGTTTCATCGAATGATAATGTGAAATTGTAGCCGTGAATGATTCCCACGATGCTTATTCCAGTAGTACACCCTGAAAATCCAGCAGAAATGTTCAGAAAAAGATATAACCACGCCTTTCTTCGAAGATCTTCCAGAAATTTAGAGGATCTACGCTGTATTCACAGTTTTCTTCTCAGTCGTGACTATAATATCCTTAGGATATAATTAAGGCCGCCTCCACTAGGGATTTACGTTTTCGGCAATTTTAGGGTGTCACGTAAACAAACGGCGACTCTAATGTACATATTTGGAGTCAGCTCGGCGAGATCTATCCAGGAATGTCAGAAATTCCTGAAAAAGTCACCATTTAGCAGATTTCATGAAAACGACGGTGGGCGGCGGTGACATCTGCGGACATACCGTCGTTTTTACAAAGTCTGTGCGCAGTATTGTAGGTAATGGAACATAGCATAAAAATCAACAAACAAAAACGGATATAATATTGTATCGCTGGGGGATGTTGCTCCTTGAGGCCACACGCCAGAGTACGCAATTGTCCAAGCGCATACCGGGGCGGGTTCTACGGGACCTCTTTGATCTGGTACAAACACCAGGCGATTGCTTAGGGGGAATTATCCACACGCCTAAGCACGCAACTGCACAAGGACATTCCGGGCGTGTCCTACGGGACCTCTTTGATCTGGTACGAACCCCAGGCGATTGCCGAGGGGGAAACTCCCGAGGCAACCTCCTTCAATGAGGTCATTACTCAAAGTGTCTTGCAGAAAAAAGTCGTGCGAAGCAAGTGGAACGGCAGAGTTAGCCACCACACTAGCTAATCATTTGATTGGTACAGGCTTGGTGCAGTCATATACCACCTATTTCATAAATACGTTTTCATAAGTTATCGAAGAGTTACGGTTACGAGCTACAAATTGAGTCGTCTCAAACAACGCAATTTTTCAGACGTAGACATGGAGCTGAGAAGCTGCTCTCTCCCTGACGAGGAAAGAAGCTTTTTAACCCACTCAGGGTGATTGACATTGTTCATGGGAAATTATGGTTTCTATGTCCATGAAAAACGGCACGAACGAAACCCAATACTGGTGGGTTAACAATTTAGACTGTGGGGTGGTCTTATGCTTTCAAGACATTTTTGATGTGTGAGGTCACGACTTTTTCCAACATAACTATCTTTAGGGGTTCTCCAGAATTGGTAACCAGTTCATATGCTGATCTCATACCACTCTGTGGCGAACATCCATTCTGCTTGCTTATCTCACATTCGCTAAGAAATCCCATCAAAGAGCATGCATACGGCGCATAGCGACGGTGAAACTATACAGCAGTTGAGAAAATTGTTTTTGTCCCTCTACAAGATAAGTTCCATGGAACGGTGCTACGCAGTAAAATTAGAAACTATCCAATAAATGTTCTGAAAATAAGAGCCTGAGAGCAGACAGTGTTGTTCAAAAACCCCATCATCATGAATTGTCCTGAACAACGGCCAAAGACATTTGCGTACCCTCTGTGTTGTTTAAAAGATATAAAATTAGGAAAATGTATGTATGGAAGGATTTATTTCAACTTGGGTCAACTGACTGAAGAAAGGAACTAGTTAATAACTAGTTTCACTTTTTGCTCGGCTTTTAGAAAATTATCACCTCCAGTACTGACTTGACTAGATCCACATTTCCTTCTTTAAAACATGTACATCATCTCTAGCATCCAGTAATATATTTCTGTTTATTGTTGTCACATAAATATTCTCACGATAGAATCTGGAAAATCAACGGAAAGTGATGTCATCTTCATCCCATGCAGCATAAAAAAATATGAGCATGAGATTTCCGACTCATCATCGCAGTAGTCGATCTTGCCGTGCCTCAAACACTCTGAAAAAGGGATGTTCATCAGCGAAGCTTTCAACAGAGATTACCGCAGCCCTCACCTATAGATCACCACGGCGACAGTTGCGCCCATAAACGGACCGGCCCAGTATATATAGTGGTAGCTCCAGAAATGAGCCGGTATTGAGTTTGAATCGAGGAAAATCTGACCGACAATGTTCGGACCCAGCGAGCGAGCTGGATTCATGGAAGCACCAGTTATAGAACCCCTGAACAATGTAGATTTATTTCTTCATGGAGGCAAGGAGTCGATTATTGATTGGCTCACGTTGACAGTATGTCAATACTGAGGGTCAGGCCAATAGCCAATGGTGCTAAGATATTCGTGTTGGTATCAGCAGCTGTGAGGAGAATTGTGTGGCATAAAAAGTAAGTAACCACGGCTTCGCTCATCATTCCCTGAAAACAGTACCGTCACCCGGATCGTCTTCGGGGCCGTCATTTGTAAAGGGGTCGTATCTACATACATATCTCTTGTTGAGGTCAGTGATACCCGATACTTCTAACAAGTCAAGTCATTGCGTGCATGCAAGCAATTTTCGGTGCATGTATAGTCCTATCTGCCCTTGAGCGCATTCAAATAAAATGGCTGGCCCCTTGGCTACGGAAACCTTTGTTTTCGAGGATGGCACGGAAATAAACACAGGATTCCTACATTAATAATGTTCAAGTATTACTCGAATACGAAAAGAATATAGGGCCTATGGCTGCATTGTGGAAGGAACTTGGATCGTTACTTACCTCCCACCACTTGTTCTCCGGATTAAGCAAAGTTGCGCCGGCGTGTGAAGAGTCAAGCTGTTTTTGAGTCATAATTAACTGAAAATTTCACATTTTTCCAACATGAGGAAGAGTCAATGACATCTCCGTTCAGATCTGCAAGATGGGGTAGTATAAACGTACAGCGGAGTACAGAGCACCGCAAAATCCTCCAAGAAGTTGTGAAAACCAATAGAATGGCACATGATAGATTGGCATTTTCCCTGAAGCAGCCACGGCCCAGGTGACAGCCGGGTTGAAGTGACCTCCACTGGAAAGGTGTTTATTAGAAAAGTGAAATGGGAGTAACACGATAACTTTTGGGGCTCAGATCTCCTTATTCGGGAACATCAGATTTTTCCCGGGGAATGCTCACAATCGAGGGCTAATTAGGCACCAGCACTTCGTAACTATGTGTGTACTGAGAATGCAGTATGTGACGCTGATAACGAATTCGCTTTCTATAGGATCAATTTATACTGAATGCGTGCGTCAGTCGGGCGTCAGACGCACGCAGATCGCAGTAATACCTATTTCAAACCTGCGATCTAGTTGGAGTTTATTGAAACACTCAAAATTTGCTCGGGTTTGTGCCCTTTCACAAGATCTTTCAACGGAGTAACGAGATTTGGCCGTTGTGAGCTCACGAATAGCTGGATCCCTCCCTCCATGTATCCTTCTCATGTTAGGCACCAATCCCAATGTACAGGATGGCCAAAAATACGGTAACAACACGTCTACTGTTTTTGAAGAGTGTGTTCTGCCTCGTGTTCCAGCGCAACGAACACAAGCCGAAACACATCTTCAAAAGGAGGTACGTTCCTGAAAGTAAACTCAATGGATCAGCACGGCTTCAGGAGTGGTAGGTCAACCGAAACACATATGTTGGAGGTTTTGAATGACTGGACTAACTCTCTTGATGATAATATTCCGGTGGACATTATCTATTTGGATTTCGAAAAAGCTTTTGACAAAGTGTCACATAAAAAGTTGTTGCACCTTTTAAGTGAACTAGGATTCAACAGGGATATTATTAAATGGTTGCGTGAGTTCCTTGTTGGCAGAACCTTCCAAGTCAGGATTGGCAACTGTTTTTCTTCGGTACGTAGTGTGAATAGTGGAGTCCCACAGGGTGGGGTGTTATCTCCAATTCTGTTTAACTTATATACGCTAGATCTTCCGCAGGTGATCCAGAGAACAGGCGCAAAATGTAAAATTTTTGCTGATGATCTCAAAATTTATCGAGAAGTTGGAGCTGCTACTGACCTCAATATAATCCAGTCAACCATAGATTCTGTGGCCTCCTGGGCGAGCGACTGGTCCCTTCCAATTTCTGCTTCAAAAACCAGAATCTTACATTTAGGTAACAAGAATCCGAGCAATATCTATCGTTTGCTGGGAGAGGTACTTCTTCCTACTCACTCAGTTCGCGATCTGGGATTTACTTTTGATGACAAGCTATGTTTTGATAAACACTGCCAGATAATAGCCAAGAACGCCACTAACAGGCTATACAACCTTTTCAAGGCCTTATCCTCCAAAAATCCCATTGTTCTGTTGCGGGCTTATAAAACATATGTGCGACCGCTGCTGGAATATGGTACGACTGTGTTCAATCCGCACAAATTGACACTGAAAAAAATGATTGAAAGAGTACAGATAGTTTCACGAGAAAGCTAATGTTAAGAATGGGTGGTTATGACTACAGCAACATCCCAAGTGGTCATTCTAGGAATAAAAAATTCGATCTCGAAACGTTATCCGCAAGAAGGAGGAGGAATGACTTACTCATGGTGTGGAAAATCCCCAATCAAACCGCACGATTAAACGGCGATGCACTTTTCACATTAACTAGTTCAAGGACCAGAGGGGGTTCGGTTAAGCTACGGTTGAGAAGAGCGAGGTACTCGTTGAGATTCAATTACTTCGTTAACAGAGCGGGTTCAGAGTTCCTCAAGCTATCCAAGAAACATATCATTGGGGGGAATTTCCGTAATTTTAAAACCACTGTTGACAGATATCTCAGGGATGAAAACCTGAGAGTTTCCTGAAGTAGGTTGTTTGTTCTCTTTGTTATTTTTTTTTATCCTTGATGTTTACCTCATCTAATTCTTCACGTAACTGCATTGTAGTAGCTAGGTTTTTTTTGGCAAACTTTTGTGTCTTGAGTTGTGGTTTTTTTTCAAGCATGGTACGCCATGTAATAATAAAGATTAAAGATTAAAGTATTTGCAGGGCAGTCGCACAGCGCCTAGGTTACGTCCGAATCGGACGGAGGAACATCGAATTTGAGAACCTACTGATTTCGTCTCTTAACAGACAGGACAGCATTATGGAGTGGCCACTCAATTGCCCGAAACTTCATTGACGTGTTATTACGGCTTCGTGGTACCCGAGACATATATTGCTTGCTAAAAATCCCATATGAATTCACATCCTTCTAATAATCCCTCGAAAACGCAAAGGGGGAGGAGGTCAATTTTATTCTACTTTATTGCATTGAATCGCTCGTTTCCTCAAAACACCAATGCCAGAGGGGTCTTTATCTGGCCATGTTCCTGCGTACAAAGAAATGAACTAGACTTAGCTTGTCTATGATCGCTCAGTACACGTCGTACCATAGGACCCCAACTTTGAGTCTTCTCATCTCAGTCTTAACAAAGTTTCAACAACTCTTGGAAGCTTCCGAAGAGCAGAAAAAAGTGGCTCCTGCTTTCGTCAATTCATAGAGGAATCCCGCAATTGTAGAAGAGCTGCCCGCATGTTCAATTCTCGGGAGTAGATCTACTATCAATGACTAATCAAAGGCCGGGGCTAGTTTACAAGCGGCTCGTACATTTTTACGACCAGTGATCGATGGTCAAGCTGTTGCATCTGATTTAAAGGACAAGCTAAAATTTTTGCGTTGGGCGTTGTGAAATTGTGGTCTTAGATACATATACTGCAGATATTCAGCTCAGTGCAGGGAATTTAACTGTGAATTTATCAACCCTCGCAGAAATAAATCAGTGCAAGCATCGTTCAATATCGAAAAGCACGTTCTCAGTCCTAAACTCTGAATACTCCAAAAACTAACAAAATTTGGTTTGGGGGGGGGGGTAAGAATTAAAAAAGGCAGAAATACCTAATGTGGCCTAGGGCTGCCACAAGGATAAATATGGTGAAACCATGTGCTAACGCAGCATGGACTATGTTGTCCGCAACTATGCTCTCGTTTGATGAAGTGGTGACCACGACGGCTTGCATTGTACCTGAAAAAACTGTAGTTTTTTTTTCAGACTTGATTCCTTGTATAGTACCACTGCAGGCTCTTGTCCTTTTAGTTGTTGATATTTTATTTACCAGTACATTTACTTGTGGAAAAATCTTGAAACTTTATTTATTGTTTCTTCAGTGCCACAAAAGTTTCTATAAGAGCACATTTTTCTACCCTAACGTTCCTAACTACCGTCATTTTTAAAGCCTGAAAACTATTCACGTTCATCCATTTAGCACCCTCCAAGCCACCAGAGAGCTCCTCATACAAGTTCAATCAGCTTATTCTGGCCAGGCAACACATCTCACAATCATATGATTTATGTAGGTTTTATTTGAATTGAATGAGAACTAAAAATTGATGGTAAAGACTCGCAATCGCAGTAGTAGAGAAATGCCGCATACGCACTTATGAATTTGGTCTTTTTCTTTGACTCTTGGGCTCTATCAATCTTCCGTGGTGTTTGTTCCCGAATTTCAAGAGTTTTAGAACTAGGTACATGTATATCTGCTCATAAACACAAGATGCATTCCAACATGATGAGTTTCAACGCTGCCGTGCTAGTCTTTTGTATGCGCTGCACCTGAGCTGGGATTCATGTGAGCTAATCAAGCAAACAGAACATGGTACCTCTGATTGGCTTTTTATCTCATATATTTACCTTATTTATCTTATCCTATACTATCTTGTAAACCATGTAATACTAACAGACGCAGGATGCAGAAGTTTGTTTGCTAACCTGGTTTTGTTTGATTATGCGTTCATGAACCGGAACCCAGATTTTTGTGCTTCCGGACGTACTTAGACTGATTTTAACTGCTTTTCTCGAAAAAATGCCTACTTTACATGGCTTCGAAGGCAAGAGGTGAAATGTGGCGAAAATATGAAACCAGGTTGCACAGTTCTCGTTTTTTTTCAAAGCTTTCACATCATAGTTTTCCACAGAACGCAGTATTTCGGAATTTTTCTGGGCTTACATTTTGCTTGTCTGTCCTTCATAATTTAATATAAAAAGAATACAAGCGTTTTTGTAGAAAAAAGACATCAGGCATCAGTATAAAGTGTGTACATACACAAATGATGTATGTTACAGACATGAGGTGTTGGACCGACGCATGTCTCCTCACTTCAATAACCCTCAATCCTGACTCATATTATATTAGACTTTCCCCCATTACTTCATATGTTTTCATTTCCTCTATTTCTTTCTTCATTATCACCCGCAAGATCACACCCAGACCTTATCTAGAGTTGTGGGTGACAAAAATTGGGCGTTAAAGTCTGAGCGTCACAACTGACACTAATCCGCTGCTACGTAAGCGAGATGGACGTAAAATATGACGGAATTGTAGGCCACATAATGTCATCAAGACCAAATTCTTAGGAATTGGCAGAAATTTGGCTGTTTGGCTGCTGAAAATCAATGGAGAAGTACAGCTGAACAATAGGTACGTAGCTACTTATCACAAAACGCTAACATAGGAATAAGTCATGAAAGAGGAAAAAATTGATGTATGTATGTATGTATGCATGTGTGTGTGTGTCTGTCTGTCTGTCTGTGTCTGTGTCTGTGTCTGTGTCCGTGTGTCTGTGCGTCCGTGTGCATATGTGCATCTGTTTGTGGAATTTCTCCCACATTGCAAATAGGATCATCCTTTTTTCTGTTACTCTTCGAAAATTTTCGTTGACTTTGGCTCAGAAAATCGGGAGATGTCTCAGAAGATTGCTAGACCTTGGGGTTTACTAAAAAGCTTCGCGTTTGTAAGACACCAATCTGTTAGGTTGGAGAGGAAGTTCAGTGAGAACTTTGTTTCTATTTCCATTTCTATCAAAAATCTTCTGAAGAACATATTCTAATCAACGGTATAGTCACGCACACACACACACACACACACACACACACACACACACACACACACACACACACACACACACACACACACACACACACACACACACACACACACTCTTTTCTCTCTCTCTCTCTCTTCTCTCGTGTGTGCCTCTCGTCGCTGTTCTATATTTATGCAAAACGAAGTCCTATATGTAAAAATCTAGCAAGTGAGGACATGGTTCTGAATCAGATCTATTCAAATTTCATACCTACAAACACAAACGTGAAGTCCCCTAGGAATTCGGCGATCATTTTCGTGAAAATGGAATAATTCGTGCTCCTATCGACGATCGTTGTTGAACTGATGGTGCTCGCGTCGTCTACAGTCCAGTTGTTGAGTCGCTGAAGTAGTTGGTTTTCTCAATGATAAAAATGGACATTTTTGGACAAATGTGCATTTCATTTATGTTCATACTGCAAAAAAGTGATCAAAAGATAAGTACCTTCAATCCCTTTGTCAGATCATAGCTCTGGAAAGTCGGAGATGAACGTTCGCTACCCATGCTGAAATGGAACGGTAATCTTGAATGTACGACTAAGAATTGTCGGTGCCGTCCGAGGAATTCCAGGAGAAATTAAGTTCTTTTGAAAAAGAAAGACTCCTGACTTTTTGTTGGTAAGTCAAGACTTGGAAATCCTAAAAAGAAAAAGTGTTCTCAAAAAGCTGGTAATATAGGAAGTGGAGCTTTCAATTGCAACTGTCACAGTTTCCACAATAAGGTTAGGAAAATCTCATTCGTGGGATTCTTCTAGCCGTAGCATTGCATACTACCATAGCAATGACTTTACTGTTAGTATGTTACTTAATTGTTGTGAGTAAGTTCATCATTTACTCTGCCTATTCCAGCACATGATTTACATAGGTTCATGTCACTTCGGGTATTCGTGACTTACTCTAGCAACATGTGCTTTCATGCCTAATATCCCCACTTCACCCCTTTGCACCCGGGCGAATGTTAACCTTGGGAAGTTCAGTGGTACCACCAATAACCTCATAGCTGATCTATTGTTACCTCATCATCGAAACTCTTTAGCCTTAGTTTTCCAATTTACTGGAACTGTCGACATTGATAAATGAGAAAGAAAATGGCGTCCGAGGCGACGATGGATGAGCATTTTAGCTAGTATGCACCCAGACCAAGCATACGACGGGAAAATCGGCGTCAAGGGATCAGCACAGCAGACCACTCCACCAAACGGGGCAAACGTTAAAGAAGAAGAAGATGACAAGAAAGAGATCGGAACACGTGCATAAGCTAAACTAATGAGAAAAGTGAGCGGTTCGAGTGGTATCTTGACGGTGTTCACTAACCGCCACGATTTATTTTATCAGCAATTAAAATTACGCTATTAGTCCACAGTGGATGATTCCTGATTTGTTTATTAGACCCTAATGAAAGCCACGAAAATGTCAACATCCCAATGCGTCACACCAATTTTAGAAGGAGTCATTCTGTGCAAAAAAGAAGGCAGGGTGGCATACTCATGGCAGTGTTCATTTTTCTTTTTCTACTTCATGTTCTTGCTAATAGCTTGTGGGACGAACACGAAAATATGTAAATTGACCAAGAAACGAGACCAAATAGTGCAAAGTGAACGGTAGAAAACGGTGACAAAATCAGGGGGTGAAGTGGGTTTAGTTTCGCGAAAAAAAGGAACTTTATTAGAGAAAAATCCAGTAGGTTCCTACGGCATGCTGAACCTCATAGTTCATTTTCAGAGCAAACACTTTATGCGATCAAATTCATAAGGACCTGGATGAATCACGAAATTACCCAGGTAAAAGTGTAGACGGTGGGTTAATTTCCGCGGTGTTAACGCATTTACCCCGGGTAACTTCAATGATGCATGCGGCTCAGGAATAAGAAGAGTAATTGTGGAGCTATGCGAATCCACATATATCCAGGTAGATTTCAGTTAGTACTACGCCCTGTAGAATTTCACGCTTGGAAGGTATTGTATACTGTTCGAATAAAATATTACCTTTTTATACATTTATAGGATACAAAAATGACGAATAATAGGAAGTTTAATAGTGAAAACCAAAAGTAACCCAGCTGAATGATCTGATTAGTTGTTCTGAACAGCAATACTAATCTACCAGAACAAAGCAGTCTCTTGTTCAAGGTATGGAGAGAACTAACAGCTAGAACGCCTTGGAACTCTCAACTGAATGACAAATGCCATCTGAGACCTATGAATACGTTGTGGGCTGACGAAGGCGATAGCAATGCACTAACGACCCAGAATCTCCAACAAATAGCTATAAACTTGTGCTGATAAGATGTTGCGCATGAAGTAACGGCATGGCCAAGAGGTGATCAAAATGTTTACGAGAGCAGTACTGCAATGGGTGAGCCGCCCGCTCCCAGTCCGAACGGCTTCATTTCGCAGAGCTCATCTGAGGAGGTGTGTGAGTGATATCGGCTTACATAGCACTACGCACAATATAATACACGTGTAGGAAGGCATGCGGGGCCAAAAACATAGGTGTGCCAAAGAAAAACAACCTTATCTGAGCACATTCTAATCTCTAGGTGTTGCTTGCGTCCTTAACCCGAAAGTGACTCATGCTATAAGCATTTTTAATCTTCGAAAGGCGATTCTCACTCGGTCTTTCGAACGTCTACGGAATTCCCGAGAAGCAGACTTTTGCAATTTGCAAGTGGTGGAAAAAAGCGGAGAAGGTGATCCCCTCGGGAATGATCAGCAAATCTTTTCCAAATATCTTTTTAGCTTTCCAAAACAGGAAGAAAATTAGTATTACTTTTTTTCGATCTCTAATTTTAGTCAGTATTTTCCAACATAATCCAAACTGACGAATTATCCTACACACTCTCCTCCCCCCCCCCCTCCCTCAACTTCTTCTTCATAATGTTGTTAACTACAAATAAGCAGGATGAGTTACAAGGACATTATATTTAATGTGGCTAACAAGTAATGTATCCATATCAGGTAGGCGTAACCTAGATGGATGGATATGATTATGTGTAAATATTTAGTACTTCAAAAAAGACTTCTTTGAAGTTCATTTTGAAGTCTGATGAGTTTTTAAGATATTTCGGGTTATCAGCAAAATTCCAAGGAAATTTAAGCTCTCTGCAGTCGATGACCTAGTTACAGCATTAAAACTTTGGTGCACGGGTAATTGTCGGCCACCCTGAAGATATATACTATGGAATACATATATCTAGATCATGAAAAAAAAGACACCCACCGACCTCCCACCCTCCTACTAAAGAAGGCAGCCTAACCGGAGAGAGGGCGTGGCAGGTAATGGTCGTGGGAGGTTAGCGAGCAATGAGCTTAACCGGATTTGAGGATGAGCCATTACTTAGCCACACACAGTCTATTAGATCACAGATTGCGCCCGATCCGACTTTGTCCGCAACTACGACCTCATCATTTTTCGGCTAACCGATCAATTTTTTGCACTTTTTTTAGCTTGCATATGGTGTGGTTCCTTCCATTCTTATGTTTCCCTACTGCCATTCGCTAAAATATCCTTTCAGACGCATTCTGAGGGCAAAGTCGTAATTGCAGACAAAGTCGGATCAGGTGCCTTCTGTGAGCTAATAGACCATACAAGATTTTTCCAAGGCAAGGCTTGAGTTGTGTAGTTAAGGTTCAGGCGCCAGTGAGTTGTAATGTCGAAAAAAAGTTTACTATTGAGGTTCGCTTTCTCTTCCCTGTATTTTCGGAATTGAGCATTTCCGGTTGACGAGGCAAGGCAGCAAGTATGTAGAGCAAAACTCCAAGATTTACAGAATCAAACACAAAAGACTGCATTGGTCAAGGCTCACTCACACGCGCCCTACATAACATCTCTTTGTTTCAGGTGAGGACCTGAAACAAGGGAACCATGGAGGAATGAGAACGATGGTGCTAATGAGATGTGGATATACGCAGACAATTAGAGTGTCACGTTGCATGCCGTGCAGCTCTTACTGCTGGCCTCGCACACAGAAGCCTCATGTGTGTATGAGTTATCAGACAACGGATGGAGAAATAGCAGAGAGGCATTAGCAAGGCGCCGTTCAGTCAGCACTGCCAAGATCGAATGTTTTGTCCACCCTGGCTAGTAGACGTTAAAATTTTTGCACTTGAAATACATCTAAATGCTGCTCACCATAATGGTTCGGAGTGCTTTGTGCTTATCATTTAGGAGCTGAAGCAAGGACAAGTGGACGCTGCGATACGTATTGCCTGTCTGTGTAAAGTTCTACTCAAACGAGTATTAGAACTGATGGCTCAGACAAACTGTTGGAAGGATCGCAGCAGAAAGAGATCCCGATCATGTGGTCAAGAAGCGAGATTCGCAGAGATAAAAATAGTCGGAAGGAGCGCGGCAGAATGTTCCGGTTTTCTGCTGCAGTCCTTCTGAAAATTTATTTGAGAGCATGTGAGAAAAGAAGTCCTTTGTAAAATGAATTTGGTCTCAACGAGATGCGAATCAGGGTATAGTGAATAATTTGACGCAGAGAAGGATTTCTATACTTCTTCGACAACTCTGAAAACTATAGGATTGTTTTTTTTTTCAGCGACAAGCAGATGATGAGCGTTGGTACAACAGGGAAAGAAGTTCTACCTGTGAACATGACGCTTCACGTGTTCACAGATAGAACTTCACATTTCACGCCGTTACCGTTAGGATAGTGATACAAGACCCATCGTTCTTCAGTCTCATTCCTTCACTAACAACTGCACAGCTGGTGAGTTCCAACGAATGCGGGGGGAACTGCTTCACTGCCTGGTAGCTGAGTCTGTGAATCTTTGGCTTCCACGGCAGTGTAGAAATTTGTGACAGTGCTCGCGTAAGCACATACATACTAGCAGCAAGGGGACTAAGCACGTAGTACTTCCCCTCCCCTCCCCCACACCCTATCCTCATTTCAGTGCACTTCGTTAGAAGGGTGAAACCAGGCAATCAGCCAGCTCATTTGCCAACATTTGCAGTTTTCAACAATGATCTCGAATTCGGTCCCAAATTTTTTTTTTTGCTCTCCTCTTCACTGAGTTATCCCTACTTTTTCTAAATTGACTCACAATAGGGGTCCAATGCTCGAGCTTGAAACGGTATTAGACGCAGTGTCTCAACTCATGATGGGTAAAGAGATATTAACGGAATCTGATCCTACTCGACGCGCTGATTCCAATAATGTGCTTGTTATCTGAAAAAACGGTCACAAACCCCTAATTTGAAGGCCAAACTTGACATTGGAGCGGACGAGTTCCCTTGCAAGGAAGCTAGAAAAAGCGGAGCTGAGAAGTTGAGATTTCCATTAAAATGAACTTATCAGTGTTGAAAACATGCCGCACCCTCCGCAAGCTTCAGCTGCGGAATGAACCCTCTCGTCCTCCGTCCAATTCTTTGCCAAAGAAACCCCTAACTTATGGGGTTTTTGACGTTTTCACAAAACTTAAAGTACATCTTTGTGCTCAGCGGCTCGCATACTTTCGACTGACATGGGAATTTCGAACGTGGCCGATGAGGTGAGACACTGCCTTTAAGCGGCTGCCATGCTGGCGCATTAGGCTGCGGGTATCCTCCTCGAGGAGTATAGTACCTAACATTGCCATCGCCGTGGCAACTTCACTTTTAATACACATCGATTGGGGCGATCCGAAGTTGGCGACTGACCGTCGCGACCCACTTACAATCAATACGTATCGAAAATGAAGTCGCCAATCTTTGGCGATGCTAGATGCTACATTCCTCTACAAGTATACCCGCGTATATAGCAATGATGGTAGTTACTCCTTTTGAATCACGACCAGCCACCATAATTTAGATACGACTCTTTATAGAGGAGCTCCCCGTTCAAGAGCTCAACTTCATGTAGTTTAACTCTTCAATTGATGGGTCTGTTCTGTGGAAGGCGTGCCTGCTCAAGCGCTTGAGCAATTGCAGACACAAATTCTGTCTAGTTCAATTTCCAAAAGTGGCGCTGTTTAGTGCTGTTTGTATGCTTTTCGATGGCTATTCAGTTGCTATTCGCTTTTCGTATAGAGGTCGACCAGCAATGAAATAGCGACATACATTAGAATGTAAAACAATGGATGCACGCACCCTTTTTTATCACTGTCAGAGTGTTATTAAAGACTTTTGATCAGTGGTCTAGATAATTTTAAACAGCAAACCTTCGCGCGTCTATGGATAGAGTCTTTCTCAAGGATCCTTGCCTCACAGTTCACGCTAAGCCATTTATAGTGCACCGGAGTCCGATCCGGTCGAAAAAGAAAAAATACGTATCGATCCTTGTCGGATAGATAATAAGGTATTAGCACTCACGATAAAAGACGTTATCGATTTTTTCTTTCATGAAATTCTACTCTGGAGGGTATACTTGTGCTCATAATATTGGAGAAACCGTCTAAAACGCTAGGTTTTTGAGAATTACCAAGTTGTTGCCTAGACGAGGCCATGTGGACGGGATCTGTCACCGTAGATGGGTGTGACCGCCGTGGTGCGACACGGATAACCGTTATCGGAAAATCCTGATCGATGCCGTATCAGCTGATAAACATAGCCGGCGCAATCTCGGCCATACTTGTGTGCTTTTCGAGGCTGTTTTCAACATACTGAGTATTTATTTCAGCGCACTCTTACTCATATTCACTTGCTAACCCCTAGGCATAAACACAAAAAGTTTTCTTTTTATATTTTTGCTCCAGTTTTCAAACTCAAGCAGAATTATATCTACAAAATACCCTTACTTATAGTAAAGCGCTTAGTCAGTTTCTGTGTCTGTGAGTGCACGCGTGTGTCAGAGCGTTAGGCCTAGGGCATACTACACAGCGACGCTGTCTCTGCGACCGTTCATCACAAGTTTACTCACAGTGGCTCCTATGCCAGCACCCTATTCCATGCAAACTGTGTGATAACATATGAGAACTCGTAACATTTTGTTCTCATCATTTCTATTCATTTTCTTCACCGCGACGGTATCGCTGTGAAGTATACCATGGGCCTTACGAAATTCTACGATTGGTCATGCTCGTGATTGTGTGGTGATTGCAAGATCATGTAAATCATATAGGGTGTGCTATGGTGGAGCGGGATAGAGAGGAGTTCGAGTGGAAGGTTGGGTGATGTGCAATATGTCCAACAGTTCAACGTTTGCGCCAGCGCCTAGAAATGGGGGAGACGGGTCTACCGCTGTGATAACGGTGCGCCGGCGGCCAAAAGTGGGGGGAGATGGGTCCACCGCTGTGATAAGGGTGCGCCAACGCCCAGAGGTGGGGGAGACGGGGCCACCGCTGTGATAAGCGTGCGCCGGCGCTCAAAAGTGGGGTAAGGCCTGGAGCCGGGTCTAACGGTGTCATAACGGTGCGCCGGCGTCCAAAAGTGGGGAAACGCTCTGAGTCGGGTCCAATGGTGTGGTGAGGGTGCGCGGGCACCCAAAAGTAGGGAAACGCCTAAAAATGTTACGACCGACGGAGGAGGGGGCGCCGGTGTTCACTACGAAGAAAACGCTATGAATCAGCTCCATCTTCGCTTGTTCAGTTCGCTGGCGAATAACATCGATCGTAAAACACTAAATTCCGGAGCTCAGCCGTGAGTATTATGTAATCCGTGAATTTCCTCCAATTCACATTCGCTCCAGCCTTTTCTCCTTCCATTTGTTCATGAACATACCACACCCTCCTTTTTATATGTTCAAACTGGCTCCTGACCAGTTACAACAAAAAAAGAATGGTAGACCATTTCCTATAGTCATGGCAGGATGAATCGGTGATATATAGTTACAAATAGTTGAGCGAAAGATAAAATTGCCCTAAGAAACCGGTTGAACTTTCTTGATAAGTCTTTCCAGTTTTATATGAGGGTGTGCAATGGAAAGGTGTGGGACGCATTATAGCAAAAATGTTGCATGGCTTTGAGTCTATTAGAATGAAAAAGGGATAAAGTCATGCGAGCGAAGCGAGCATTAGGAAAAGTCTGAAGGTTCTTCGTCAGCCGGATGGCCAGACTGGTAAAGAATAACGGGGAAATATGGGAGAATTGTAAATGTGTATTACTAGTGTAGGATAAAGATAGAACGGTAGATCTGTTTGCTGTAGATGGTAAAAACAAAGCCGAATCATATGCAGCAAAGAATAAGAGAACCACTGGCACTGCAACTGGAAGAACAAACGTCCAGTAATATTTCCAGTGCTAAACGGCATAACAGAAATACAAGCAGTTTCGCAGAAGAACGCCGTGCCATATTGCTGAGGATTAGGAAAAAACAGAAGAACAAGATACATGCAGCACGGCCATACAAAAAACTATTGCGAAGCGATCTGGAATCTCCACCTTGAGACGTCCAACTTCCATGTTGTTGTACAGCATTGAAATTCCAATTCCTAGAACATCGACATCGATACCTGTGAGCTGCTTGAGGTTTGAAGAACTCTGAAGAATAGAAACAGATGATGTGGGAAGGAAAATTCAGGAGAGCGCAGCACAATAGTGGATGAAATAGTGGAACCACCCAACGTCAGAAATCCTCCCTTCCATACCTACCCAATCCTTATCATTCGGTTTATCACGCTAAAAAGATAAAACTAGCATGTATTTGACTTCGAGGTGGCTTTATTTCGAGTACTCAGAACCCCAAAAACAACTTGTCGACAAGCATTTGGCAAGCAAGTATCTGATCGCATCTGAAACTTGCTATTCCAAAAGCTTGTCGACAACTTGTTCGCCCAAAAGCTTGTTGACAAGTTGTCTTTTACAAATCATTGTCGGCAACTTATTTTTTTTCTCTTCCTGGTCGACAAGTTGTCGGGAGAAAAGCATGTCGACAACTTGGTTTCCGGTGGCGTGATGACGTCAAACTCGTCGACAACGATTTGCTAGTTAAAAGCTTGTTTGCAAGTTGTTTTTGGGCAAAGCTGGGCCGACAACTTGTTTTTGATGTTCTGAGTACTCGTTCGCACCGCTCAACTCGGCAATGGATGCTCGTATGAGGAACTGCTACAGGCCTAGGTTTTTGAGCATGGAAGGGCAATTCATGCTATTTGCGTGCATCTGATGCGTGAATGACGTACGCATCTGGTATAAATTGCCCTATAGTATAGGAGCACCTGGGAAATGTGTGCAACTACCTATTTAGTTTAATCAAGATCTCGTTCAGGCACAAAATGAGGAGCATTTTGGAAACTGTGGATTTCTCTTTGTCCACATCGTTGTGTGTTTCGCAGCTGCTTTTCACCGTCCTTAGGTCCATAATGACTACCTTTGATGCATCTGTTGCTGCTGGCAATTCCTTTGGTGGGTTGTTCATTGGCTTACTGAGTCAACGATGAAGCATTGCTCATTGGCTTGCTGAGTCAACGATGAAGCAAAGTGCAATGAACAAGGGTTGTTTTTTTTTGTGTAAGGTATGACTAAGTGACCTATATGTCAGTCGCTGTAATGATTAATCGCCCCTCTTCTAATGACTACGAGATAGCAGAAGTGTTCATGATTCCAGAAGAATTCATGTGCTCTTTCTGGTTCCTTGCTCTATGTGGATGTTTGACTAAACGACGTTACATCATTGTGTTCACCACTATGGCTATGTTTTACTCATTTGTACTCGCATTCAAGTGGGCGACAGCTGCCCATTATAGTGTGAGTGCTTCTCGATCTCTCTCGCAGACACATCACACTGACTGTCGTTGATTGCAGTATTTCAATGGAACTCAACTCTCATGCACCAGGGCACAACGTCACGGCGATTCTTCATGGTGCAAGAACGCTGACCTCATGCTGGTCCTAACCAGTATCATTGCTGTTTTGATTACGGTATCGACATAAAGATGATGTTTAATTGCAAAAACATGTCCCAGTGATGAGTGATGTTTCAGATGACTGCAGCAGTTCTTTCCGCGCTGAGACTTTGGTCTGAAGAGGAGGAGACTAAGAGGCCACAGACAGTGCTCCCTAGTGCTAGTGCTGTTCCTACTAAACAGCCAATGATTAGCACATTCCGAAACTCAATCGATCAACAATAAATCACTTACCTGGGTAGAATTAAAACATAGCCAGCTCAAATTCTAATAAATCTGCTGAGGACTTCTTTTCAAATTTCTTCTGGCATTGATAAGATCGTCAAATTCTGTAACGGTCTGTAACGCTAGATGTGAAATGAAGGCTACAGATATCAAACGATGATCACCGCAACCGGATCTTTTCGCTCTTATCTTGCTAGGCGTATCCATTGCTATGCTTCCTTTTGTTAATCCAGAGAAAGATCCCTGTACTTGGAGCTCACTGTTAGCAAAAGTAGTTCGGAGTGAGCAGATAAGATGTGATGTTGAAATGCATTATTGCAATACTTCAGAAGAGATTCTAGAGCCACGAAGTTTTCAACCAAGGTAAAAATCCTGTGGTGAAGCTACGTACGTTAAGGTTACCATCGAAAGTCCTACTTGCAATGCTGGACGTGTGAATGTTTCGATAGCCAGACACACGACTGCTGTTCGGAAACTCGTACTCTCCATTCCACTTCACCGGTGCTGGACATCTGCACCACTTCCCCTGCTGACCGGCTTTCCATAAAAGGCAAAACATTGTTAGTAGTCCTGTTTCACCGAATTAGGTGCCATTTCTGCAAGTTTTCTTAAGTGGACAACAGGCACTAACCGACCTTCGCGGCGACGGTTTCAGATTGTTACTGCCCACATTGCACTCCTGGTGCCGGGCAAGTACTGTTTACAATGCCTTACCTAACGAAACTGTCAGTTCCCACTCAAGATCGGTGGTCGACATAGTTTGCATTCACCTCTCTACTCTTATACTGTTAATTTTCGTGCTTTAAATGTTTGTCATATCACATAAAACTTTTTTGCACATCTACGGGACATTCAGAAATAGTGAACATTGTTGAATTCGCAATATGGAGTGCAAGCGGTGGGATGTCAGTCTTGCATAATATTGATTGAAAATGACCTCATCTCAGCACTCCAACCAGTACTCACTACAGGTTGAATAGACTTTGGTTCTTGCTACTTTACGCTTCTCTCCTCATTCACAACAGATCTGAAGATTTTGCCGAATCTTTTCGATTTGATTTTTCTCCCCCATAATTGCATTATAATTATAGACCACCCTTCATAATTTCCACAGTAGCACCGAAAATCATGCCAGCCATTTGCGAAGGGGAAAATGTTCTTTTAAGAGAGTACACTCATTCTACAGTGGGTTTCTACTCGCTCTAAACGTCAAACATGTGTCAACTGAGGGAGAGGGATTAACACGCTCTCGAATTCGATACAAAGAACTTTTGAATCTATATCTAGGCTCTTTGGTAAAGAAACATGCCTTGATATGCATTGTGACCCCCATTGAAGTTGTTTTCGCTAGATGAACGTTGACATAGGTTCTGTTGAAGTCCTTTCCGCAAAACCACACCTGTACGTTTTTGGCATGGCAGGCTGCCTCAGGTTTTCTTTCCAGAATATCGAAGAGAAACTGTTGTCATAGGTCAGAGAGATACCTGAACCTATGTATCTTCTTTTTGGCATTGCTGTAGGTTCCTCGCTGACAAGGTGAGCAAAAGCTATCAAATCCACCGGAAATGTGATTTATGTTTAATCTAGCGATCAGAGCCACTTAACTGACCAACGGAATGCGTCAAACTTCATAGAAATGTCTCTTAAGTGGAAAAGACTGTTTTGATCCTGTAATCATTGGAAATTTTTCCTTAATTTCTTGAATTTGTTGTCGGATCGAGTTTGTCCCTACTTTCCTACTGAAACGAGGTGATGCGTGGGCAAAATTGTTGAGCATGGGGAGTTTGGATCATGTGGACATGTTTCATTCAAAAGCGTCAAACCCTAAGCCAAACTTTACCTCCGCCTTAAGATTTCCCCTAATCGACCAGTCAAAAATTAATACATTGGTTGTACTGTCAATTTCAACAATTGTGCGTATAAGACGTGTTTAAGATTCCTATGCGGGAGGGTTGCGCGTTGGGTAGAAAAAACTGGTTGTGCACGCACATTTAGCACATGAAATGAGTACAGGGCACTTTAAACGTTTTAGTCCTTGTGTACTCGTCTCTGCTTGAACTTTTTGGAACTGGAAACAGAAGGACCAAACGGGAATAAGAACGCTGGCTTCAGTGCAAGTTTTGGCTACGCAGAAATCCATGGATGCCTCGAATGCCATCCATTTTACATAGTAGTAGAGACCGGTGCCGGAGAGGAGAGGGGGGGGGGGGGTGGCTGCGACGGTTGGGGTCTCATGTATGATTATTATTTCTGAGAAGCAAAAGACTTCTCCGTGAAATATGTAGCCGTGAGAATAGAAAGGGGGAGGGGTTGGCACATATTGAAAATGATGTGAAATAACAAATTATGTTCGACCACGCCCTCTTTCAGTTGAGGGTGGTGTTGAGAACTTCAAATTTCCACCTTTGGGAAACGGGCACGAGTATCAGCGCCTTCGTTGGCTGCATTTGTGTTTATGGATACCTTTTGAATTATCCTGCTCAAATTATGAGACATGACCATGTTCAGTCGTCGCCATTTACATCTACAAATTGGAGTTCACAACAAAAAAGAGACAGTTCTCCAGACTAGACCTGATTCAGTTCTCCTTTAAAACATGTGCTTACGCAAATGGATTTAACCTCTTCAATCAATCTTGATTTTCCTTTTTTTGAATTAACTTCCTGCTGGAATAATGTGCTTAACTATAACTATAACTATAGCTATAACTTCCTGCTGGAATGTTCACTATCCTGGCTCACTCTGTGTTTCCTGATTCTAGGTCAGCGTTGGCCCACTGTTGCATCTCCAGCCAAAGGTGACCGGGGCCCATTCCAAAGGCTACGAGTATTCGATTTGACTGCAATGGAGTACGTTCTCAAAAAATATGTGAACGAACGTGTGTTCGCAGGCTCTTTCGCGACTTGTATAGCTGCAGAGAGACCATTGCGTTAACTATATATTGGAACATTCGACAATTTTCGAAATATTCGAATTTTTGAATAGATCGAATATGGAGCTTTATGAATTATGCGAATTATGAATAGTTCGAATATGGAGCTTTTTGAAATATTCGAGCATTTGAATAATCCGAATAAAGGGCTTCTCAAAATGTTCGAATAAACGAATTATTCGAATGCAGGACTTTCGTGGCAACCCGAATGAACGAAGCACTCGAATGACCTATTTTTTGAAATCACCGAATGAATCAATAATTCGAATCGAATATTAGGTCCAATACGTTTTCAATAATAGCTTTCAACATTTTCGTTCCTTGCCGCCATTATCAAACTTTATCACTCACGCCTGCAAAGATTGGCCTCAGGACATATCAGGTGATTTGCGGGATTTTTTTTGGGATCGCAACGAGCCTTTGAGGCATGACCTTGTTAGTGGATGCGTGTGGGCCTCTATAATAGCCATCACACCATCATTTTTCGAACATCAAGTGTTCTCAAGCCGAGCAAACGAATATTTCGAATTTGATATCTTTCAAACGTTCGAATGAACGAATTGTTCGAATATTAGCTTTCTCTAGGCACCCGAA
This sequence comes from Ancylostoma caninum, assembly GCA_037903475.1. Lineage (NCBI taxonomy): Eukaryota > Metazoa > Nematoda > Chromadorea > Rhabditida > Ancylostomatidae > Ancylostoma > Ancylostoma caninum. The sequence continues at coordinate 224,454 of JBAJFG010000514.1, read as the reverse complement.
TGAACGATCTATTCGAATAACTCTAATTATTAACAACTCGAATGAACGAATGGTACGAATATGCTTACTCTTTGAAAAATCGAATAAATGAATTGTTCGAATATTCGATTACTCGAAAATCCCATCGAATACATTCGATTCGGTCACATGTGTAGCGTGAACTGCTAATATGGGAAGAGGCTGCAATCACGCTGACCTATGCCAAGACTTTATCACTTAACTACGTTAGATGCGACTGCTGTGCACCGCCAGGGAAAAAACCGCCTCGAACGGCTGGAACAAGGTCATTCAGTCATTCTTCTCATTTTTCTCTTTACTGTGAGAGTATTTAGTAGCTATTCCAAAAGTCTTTTTTGATTACCCGTAGCACCTCACTATTCTTGATCATAGTAGTTGAAAGCATGTGAATAAATCCTTAATTTTTCAAATAAAAAAATCCTAAAAGAATAGTCTGCTGGTCTAAGAGAAACGGATCACATTTTTTATTTGTTTCTAATATGTCGTGTTTACTTTACTACTGGCTAATTAACCTTCGTAAATGGCTCTTGTTAGGTTCGTAAATGGTTTTTGGCTGGGTTGTTTGGAAGCCGAAGGAATGAGGGTGCAAAATCACTTCACTGCTAGAGTCGAGACGCATAGCTCTTTCTTGTCCAAGACATTATAAAGTAGACCCATTCTTAGAAGTAACACCTTATGTCTATGCTTTTGATATAATAGTAACGAATTTCCATCAGAGTTGGTCAGATTTCTGAAAAAATAGAAATCCTAGTGATATAGGGCAATGTTTGGAAATTCAAATCATTGCATGTTTGGTTGTCTTCTGAGCTCAGAGAGATTTGCCTCTGACATGTTTAACTCTCTCTTCTTTTCATTCTTCTGCATACGCTCCTTAACACATTCGCGACCTTACGCTTTCGGCATGGTGCGCCACGAGGGACACAAGCGGTCCCTTAAGCATGCGCTTGTGCTCAAGCGGTTGTGCACGCGGTTCCGCGCGTCGCACCATGCATGCCAACCGGTTGATCACATTGTCGCGAATGTGTTGAACGATTTTCCACAGAATATACTTGATCACTTAACTAACACACCAAAATGCACTAAAATCGCATCTACTTCATATAATTTCCCATTTAAGTAGGATTACGGCAGGTGTACGGTAGGTAGGTATCTCACAGAACTTCCTGGAACTGTGCATAGGCGGTAATTTGAGGTGCTGAACACGGTTATCAATGTCATTTTGGGCGATATTGCCATTTTCCAGTTGAAAACAGCATTTTTCCCCCGACTTCTGGCGGGCCAAAGGTGGGTGACAGCGGCCACGCCGGAATTCGGCCTCAGGTTTTCACAATTGAACTGCCATATTTGTACGCTTTGATATTTGAGAACTCATCATTTTCACCGATCTAAGTGGTCAAGCTTTGACTGACAGCATTGTAAGCAACAAGTGGAGTGTCTAGATATCCGTACCTAGCTAATGACTCCCAAGCAACGATTTGCACGATCTGTTGCTTAAAGAGACTACGTACAACTAAGGTCGCCACTTCGCAACAACTTCTATGCTTGATTTCTTCCATTTTTATAAGAGTTGATGAATTTGTAGACTTGTATTGTCGTAGTGAAGCCCAACGTTCAACTTGAAACACGGATCTTTGGTCTCTTATCATTGCAGCGCGGGGTCAAAGGGAATAGTCATCATTTTGAAACTCGCACTGTGCCATGTGCCGACTTCAACTTCGTATAAGTGCTACAACTCACATCATGTACAGACCGCAGATACAAATCCTGTGTCCCCAGATGCTGCTAATCCTGCTGTTGTGCCCACTGGGAACTCAAAGTGCAAATTTGCTGCTAGTCAGCATGGATCAAGGTCGCTCACATGCCACCTCATTCGCGCCGTTCATGCACCGTCTGCAGAGGGAGAACCACACTGTTTCACTCTACTTCAACACCTATAAGCCGGAAATCGACTTCGGGATGAAAAACGAGCTAATCGACTTGTCTGGAGGTCAGGCATCCAATTTTTCCCCTTATTTCGGAACAGTGCTGAACAATCAGAATCTGGATTTTTTAGATATTTTGAAAAGGAAATGTGTCTCAATCTTTACTGAATAGTAGCAACCAAAGTGAACGGGCTCCAGAAATACACTCTATGTGTGCGTTTTCAGTGGCAACCAGTCCGTTCGAAGCCGGCAGTGCCTTTTTTGCCGTCGTTTGGAGGTTGGAATACTCGTTCGTTCATCAGGTAATGCGTTTCTTCCGCGAGAGAAACACAAAAGCAAAACTTAAGAAAAAAAAAAAAGAAAATCCTCCAAGTTGTCGCCAAAATGGTCTAATAATTTTCTTTACAATTTCTTGGAGATCAGCATCTCTGCAGAAGAGAGGGGGGACAGGGAAGAGGAGGGGGAGGGGGTGGGTGCATGGGGGGATGGAGGAGATGCGTGTTGAAAAAACCTGTTTTGATGTGAAATGCACTACTACCAGAAACTTCAAGTTATCAGAAAACTAATCTCATATTCAGACTTTTAAAAATTGAATGAATGAAGAAGTAGGAAATAGAATCTTGAATGAGACGGTCATTGAATCACTATTACATTATTATTAGTGGACTAATCATTATGGAATTGATGAAACTTTGATGATGAACGAATTCACTAATTTCAGATCGTTCCCTTCTATTCACAGTCGCGGTCGTGTAAAATTGTCCTCGAGAAGAGGCAAAATGAGTTTGCTCGTCTAGCAAGAGGTAAGCCTCTTTTTCCCAGTGGATGAAGTAATATTATGAACCAGTAGCGAACGCAGGGGGTGGGACTCCCCCACTCTGAGGATGAGTTGCTGAATTCCAGAAATTGCTTCATAAAGTAAATAAAAATCTCGTGTGAGTTTATTTTTAGTTGTTTATTTTTATTACTATTTTTTAAAAAAATAATTATCACTGATTGTTTAATATTTAAATTAAAATTTTTATTATTTTTATTATTTTAGCTTTCCATCCGGGTCTCCAGTGCAGCGGGGACCCATTGTTTTCCCACGCCCCCTCCCCCTCCATCCCATTTTCTGCGTCCGCCACTGCTATGTACAGGCAACTCTCGCCAATAATTATATTTTCACAATCAAAACGATAACACAATGACTTCGCCATGCAAGTTTTCTAGTTCTTTCCGGGTAAACGACGACTGTGTTCAGGAAATTGGGATCTCGTCTTCGCCGACTCGTTGTTCGCAGTGTGTGGCTATGGCATCGCCCTCCTAAATCGTCGTCACCATGTGATGATGCACTCCAGCGATGTGGAAGGAGCTCAGGGCACTGCTAAGGCCTTCCACAGGTTGCTTGGCTTCTTCACAAGATCATTTCAATGAATAGGCCTCAAACGGCTAGTCGAGACCCTCTCGAGCCTATGCTGGCGCCGTTCGTTATGAACTCCATCGCTTGATGAGAGTTTGATTCAAGCAACTAGAAATCCCTGTCATTCAGCATACTTGACCAAATTTTTTTCCCATAGGCTCCTTGCGGAGCCAAATTTAATTAATGGACTATGTTCGCAGCTTCTGTTTTTTTTTTCATTGAAGTATTCCAGAAACTATGGTATTCTGCCACCGAACTTCATGTCGTACGCGTATGCATGGGAAGATGTGAGTTGTGCTCAAAACGATTAACCTTATCTTTGCTAGGTAAGAGATATTAACCAAGCAGAAATCTACAGGGTGGCTGTTAAGTATGGATCGCTCTATTTTCTAACCTCCTTCTCCAAAGAAGTAGGATTTCGCGATGCCATATTGTTTACTTGTTTTGCACAAGCATTGGCTATCACCATGTAAAGGTCCTGCTCAAAGACGTCTGATTCGGCATCGGTGCAGGCTCTCAGTCGCCCGTCAAGTAAGACTTCAGTTGGCCGCGAGAGGTTGACGTCGGTCTTGCTCCACTCCCTCGTAAATGCTACCCTGAGGGAGTTCACACCTCCATGGCTAGTAGCGGACACCTTGACCTCTAAGAAGCTCCAAACGAAGTAGCCCAGCATATTGAGATCAGGGAGAAGGAGAACCGTATATATTTGTCTTACCAATCGGGAAAGTCAGAGTCACACAAGGCGAAAGTGGATTTTGTGGCCAAATGAGAGGCCCTCCCTTGCTACGAGGTAAACCACTCTGTGCATCTGTGTCTGTTGGTCCCTGGAAGGAGTAAATAGCGTAAGATGTCCTTCTGATGAAAACCTGCGTCAACTTTCGGCAATTTTGTCACGAAAAACAGCGAAGAAGGCTTTCCTGAGGTCAATTCATCCCAGACCATAGCAGACTAAAGAAAAAGAGCTCATTCGCTTGTCACCTATTTCTTCATTGTACTACGATAGAATGACGGTGGTCGTGTTGGCTCCCACAGAATTCACGCAGCCCAATCAGTGAAAACTTTTCCATCAACAAAAGCGAGGTTGAGGAGGCGGCCACGAAGATTTCTTTTGGAAACTTTTTTGCCTAATTCAAAAGTTCCCTGTTCACCTAATCTGACAGTGTGCTGTTTCAAACGTTCAGTAACTGCGCAGCCCCAGCCCAAGTTCCGTGATCTTCTGAGCAGTGTCTATGGAGATATTCGAGTTGGAAGCCATGCGATTCAATGTGAAGGAATTGTCGCAGGCGATGCACTTCTCGATGATGCCACGTCAACGTGAAGTGCGAATGGATCAAGGTCGCTCTGGTTTCTGGAGTGGAGCAATACGGCCTGTCTCCCTTTTATGTTTGACATTATTCGCTTCTGTTAGTGCGGAGAAATCAGAGCGTTTAGCAAATTCAGTAACATGGAGTGTGCAACCACTGAAGTTCACTGATGGCAGTAGATGAGGAAATCGTTTTATAACTTCTGGAAGAATCCAAGCAGGGGAACCAAAATTCTCATGCTGACCATGAAAGCCACTAGTTATCGTATCATCACAAGATTTAGGTGATAGTTACTTTCCTATTTCCCTTCTCACCTTCGAAAAACGCGATCCATACTTAACAGCCACCCTATACATTGTCTTTATCACTTAACTGCCAGTTTACTTGATGGAGCATAAGGGAAGGCCCAAGGATTCTGCGATGATTAGAATGTTTGTTGCAAAATACGTAGTGTTTGCGGTCTAAGAAGTTGGACGTCTAAAAGTTCGCCCTGTTTAATCGAATCTACATAAGAATTTCATAGTACTCGCTGAAGAGAAAATCTTGCAGCCTTCCTTCTTTCTCGATCGGCTGAAATCAGCGACCGATTGGTTCGGATCGATTGTCGTAACAAATGTACTATCGGACCAATTCATGAGACAAGTGAGCTAATTTCCAGCTTTTTACAATTTGTTTAGCAGTAGTGTGTGCAATGCAATGGTCAGAGGAAGCGCTAGCTCTGGTAAACTATTCCATTCTTTTTTTTTTAGGAATTTATGGTATAGGGTATGTGTACGTTTGAGAACCTCCACGAATTCGATTTGAAGCATGACGCGTGGGCGTGTCCCGAAGAGGACGTGACTGATCAACTCCGCTACTTTTCTGTTTAAGACCGTATGCTGGAAGATTACAACCTTCTAAGCCAGGTGCATGATTGGAAGAATGGGTAATCTCATACCCACTGGTATAGTAACCATGGTTAGCGGTTGGTCATAGACAACGTCACTTGTGGGTAAACATGTTAATGGGTACGACACAAAGAGAACATTCGGATACGTCAACACATTTACCATAGGCAATCAGTGTCCGTGTTCATCAAAGTGCCCGGGAAGGCTTTAGCATTCCTGGCCAACCAGAATGGGCGAATTCCTACTACAGAATATGTTACATCGTGCTATGTTTACCACAGTGGCGGACGTAGAAATTGGCCGGAGGGGGGGGGGTGTGAAAAAAGTGGGGTCTCCGCCGTTTTGGGGACCCAGACGGAAAATGAAATTAATAACAATATTAATTACTAGACGGTATACCCGGCTTCGCTCGGGTGTTTTACTACCCCGGCAATTTCACACCAATGAGGACATTTGCTAGTGCCGCCAAATTCATTGCGGATGCCTATAGTTTTGGAGGTAAACATATTAGCAGGCTCATGTAACTGTAATCGAAAAAATAGTACTGTTATTTCAGTGTCAATTTCATGGAAAGCAGTTGCCATATTCGTACTTAGGGTTTAGCGTCTTCGATTGATCCAGTGGACACAATGTTACCCTGTCCCTTTCCAAAAGCGGAGAAAGAGCAAAAGAAGTTACTGAGTCGATATACCCGTGGAGAATAGTTGTCATATTCGTGTACAGCGCAATGGAAAATCCTAGTAGACACGTCTTCACCGGCCCGTGGACGAAAATGGCGAAAAATCTTACCAATAATTCGAAATTCAGCGCAAAATTTTCGTCATATTCGTGTTCAGCGCATCGACAAACCACGGTAGACCTGTCCCTACCGACTGTCGGGCAAAAATATCGAAAAATCAATAAAATCGATGAATCGATATTTGGTGCAAAACGGTTATCATACTCGTGTTCAGCGCATTGAGAAACTCCAGTAGACCTGTCCCAACCGACTGTCGGGCAAAAATATCGGAAAATCAATAAAGTCGATAAATCGACATTTGGTGCAAAACGGTTATCATATTCGTGTTCAGCGCATTGAGAAACCCCAGTAGACCTCTCCCAACCGCCTGTCGGGCAAAAATATCGAAAAATCAATAAAATCGATAATTCGGTATTTGGTACAAAACGGTTATCATATTCGTGTTCAGCGCATTGAGAAACCCCAGTAGACCTGTCCGCGCCGCCCCTGAGCAGAAGTAGCGAAAAATCAATAAAATCGATAAATCAATCGATAATGCCTGGCCCGAAGTATCCTAAAACCTCCGCCGGCCTCTGATGGGTATGTGTGCAAAGTTTGGTCCCGATCGGTTAACCCTCCGCGATTTCTATAAGGAACGTACATACATACACACACACACACATACATTCTACTTTATATATACAGATAACAATAAATACTTAATAAAAATTGTATTGAAAATAATATTAAAAATAAACAAGTAAAAATGAACTGATACAAGATTTTTTATGTATTGTAAAGTAAGTTCAAAGATTTGCTGAACCATTCTCGGGGGAGGGGGGCTACCATTACCTTTCAATACTGAATGAGAAAAGTCCTCCTTCACGAAGCACACCCTCTCTAACTGGGAAACTCGTCCACCTTACAAGAGGGGTCTTATAACAACCTTCCGGTGACGTTAATGAAGATGAACACTGCATGATGAATCCAGGGTCTGAGTATTTGTTCTGTCTTGTACGATAATATTCCTCTCCTCACAGTCATTATCTCTTCGAGTTTCTATTAGGATTAACCACGCGTAGAGCAAAGCGCTTCTCACAGGATAAACCTAGCTGGTTGGATTAAAAAAAACATGGTTATCAGAAAATGAATTCAGATTTGAGTGAGCAACTGTAAATATTTGGAAAAAGACAACTATATAGTCAGGAATCAAAATGATACAGAATTTCAACATACTCCCTCAAATTGTTTCTTCTAGGCTTTATCGCCAGTCGTGCGAGACTTCTCATTCCCCGAATTCCTCCGCACTAGCACCTACACTTTCACCGACATGCCGGAGCTCCTCTACCCACCAGCACCTCGAACCAATGACGTTAGTGAGCCCTTCGCCAGCACATTTTTGAAATAAAGTTGAGGTGATGGGTTTTAGCATGTTGTAGTACTTCTCCTATGGATCGTACTGCAAACAGGGTGGAGCGTTGCCAAGTGAGTTCGAAGACTTTGTCTCCGACCCCGCATCCCGTGGGACCATTGTCGTCGCGTTTGGCACTCTGGTCCCCTGGTACGCTGCCCCAGCAGATAAACTGAGGGCGTTTGTCGAGGCAAGAAGCACTTATTCCAGTCGTCTTGAAGTTATTAGATGGACTTGCAATTTAGACTATAAATAACCTCACGGACTATCGCGTTGTGTGGTCCTACAACGGTAATACAGTCAACGTTGGCGGTCATGTTATGCTGTCCAAGTGGATTCCACAGAATGATTTGCTTCTTCACAACAGAACTGTGCTTTTCCTCAGTCATGGAGGCCTCAAAAGGTTGTACTGGACCTTTTTCCCAAATTTGCTAGTTCAAATGTTGCATTTTCTCCATTTCAGTGTAAAAGAGGCTGCATGCAGCGGAACACCTTCGCTGTTCATGCCGATGTTCGCAGAGCAGATGAGAAATGCATGGTTGGCAAAAAGCAAGGTAGTGATTGTTTGATCGTCCCTCTCTCGTCTTCCATCGTTCATAAGCACCTTTTTAGGGATACGCTGAAATACTAAACAAATTCGAGTTGTCGAATGAATATCTTGAGAAGAACATTCGGAACGTGCTGAACAATCCCAAGTATCAGGACAGGGGAAAAATATTGAAAGAGGTCAGTTCGACACAATTATAATCTCAATCAAAAAACAAAATGTGAAAGCTGAAATAAGAGAAGCTAAACTTCTTATTATCATTCTCCTAATGTTATACTTCTCCCTCCTCTTCAAGAATCCGAAATTTCAATTTATCCTACTATATTAAAAGATTTGGTCGCTAATTCCCGAGAACGCGTCTGTTACTGCGCGTCGACTCTTAGCGCATTGTCGATACGCAGTTTTGTGACGAGTCTTTTAAAAAAGGGGCCTCTGGCCTAAATTTCCACATTGTGCGCTTTTTTCGTCCTAGATCTTCATCTTCCTTGTTATAGGGTGGAACTTCCCTAAGGGCCGGCGTAGGTTTTAGGCTACTTCGCACTTGGGATTATCGATTCGTTTATCGATTATATCGATTTTATTGATTTTTCGCTAATTTTGCCCCGGGCGCGGCGAAGACATGTCTACTAGGGCATGTCAATACGCTGAACACGAATATGATAACCGTTTCGTACGGCACTATCGATTTATCGATTTTATTGATTTTCCGCTAATTTTGCCCCGGGCGCGGTGAAGACATCGTTGCTGGGGTATGTCAATACAATGGACACGAATATGACAACCGTTTCGTACGGCACTATCGATTTATCGATTTTATTGATTTTTTGGTATTAATGCTCACAGGTCAATGAAACCGTGTCTTCTGGGATTTTTCGAAACTTTCAGCGTAAATATGGGAAGCATTTTAGAAGAATTTACCAGCCAAACAACTTTACCTTACTTTTGAGGGAAGGGGACGGAATGAAGAAGTGTCATTTAGGCTGATCACTAAGTGATGAATATCTCGATAGGTTTCTTTTGGCTCAACAAATGTTGGCATCAGATTCAAATAGCCGGGAGAAACAGAGGACCCGAGCAAAGCCGGGTACACCGTCCAGTAATAAATATTCAAAAAATAATGATGAAACTAAACAACTGGATTTAAAGAATCAAACAGATATGATTTTTTAAATTCAGCAAGCCATTCTCAGGGGGGAGGAGGCTTCCTGCAAATCCTATTTGGAGCCCAATAATCCTAATAATGTCGATTAACGTTTCACCAAAATCCTAGCACATGGTTTTGTTTCCTGTCATGGTTTTGAAACGAAGTGGTAGCGTTTCCTGTCATGGTTTTGAAACGAAGTGGTGGTAAACATGCGCCGGTCTCAGGTAAAGAGACACACGGGCCCATTGGTCGGAATTTTCCTGTGGGTTCAGCTAGCTGGGCCAGTGGTAAAGTAGCGCTGGTCCCATCTAAGGTGCACACGGGTGCATTCGTCAGGGCTTTCCCTTGGGTTCGACTGTGCCAGTGGTAAACATGTGCTGGTCTCAGGTAAAGGGGTACACGGGTCCGTTGGTCAGAACTTTCCCGCCATTGGTAAACAGATGCTGGTCTCTGATGAAGGGGCACACGGGTCGTTGCTCAGCTCTTTCCCTTGGGTTCGACTGGGCTAATGGTAAAAAGGCGCTGGTCTCATGTAAAGAGGCACGAAGGTCAGTTGGTCAGGACTTTCCCTTGGGTTCCACTGGGCCAGTGGTAAACAGGTGCTGGTCTGAAGTAAAAGGACACACGGGTCCGTTGGTCAGAACTTTCCCGCCAGCATAAACAGGTGCTGATCTGTGGTAAAGGGGCACACGGGTCATTCGTCAGTACTTTGCCTTGGGTTCGACTGGGCTAATGGTAAAAAGGCGCCGGTCTCAGGTAAAGGGGCACATGGGTCGTTGGTCAGCATTTTCCCTTGGGTTTGACTGGGCCAGTGGTAAACATGCGTTGGTGTCAGGTTAAGGGGCACACGAGTCCGTTGCTCAGAATTTTTTTGGATCGACTGGGCCAGTGGTAAAGTAGCGCTGGTCCTCTCTAAGCTGCGCACGGGTCCGTTGGTCAGGATTTTAACCTTGACTGCGATTGTCAGCAGCAAAATTGCGCCGGGCTCAGATAAAGGGGCACACTTGTCGCGCCAGTCTCAAGTAAAGGGGCACACGGGTCCGTTGGTCAGAATTTTTCCGCCAGTGGTAAACAGTTGCTGGTCTCTGGTAAAGGGGAACATGGGTTGTTGGTCAGCATTTTCCCTTGGGTTCGACTGGGCCAATGATAAACAGGCGTCGGTCTCAGGAAAAAGACCACACGGGTCTATTGGTCAGGACTTTCCCTTGGGTTCAACTGGGCCAGTGGCAAACATGTGCTGGTCTCAGGTAAAGGGGCACACGGGTCCGTTGGTCAGAATTTTTCCGCCAGTGGTAAACAGTTGCTGGTCTCTGGTAAAGGGGAACATGGGTTGTTGGTCAGCATTTTCCCTTGGGTTCGACTGGGCCAATGGCAAACATGTGCTGGTCTCAGGTAAAGGGGCACACGGGTCCGTTGGTCAGAATTTCTCCGCCAGTGGTAAACAGTTGCTGGTCTCTGGTAAAGGGGAACATGGGTTGTTGGTCAGCATTTTCCCTTGGGTTCGACTGGGCCAATGATAAACAGGCGTCGGTCTCAGGAAAAGGATCACACGGGTCTATTGGTCAGGAATTTCCCTTGGGTTCGACTGGGCCAGTGGTAAACAGGCACCGCTCTCAGGTAAAGATGCACACGGGTCCGTTGGTCAGGACTTTCCCGCCAGTGGTAAAGAGGTTCTGGTCTGTGGTAAAGAGGCACACGGGTCGTTGGTCAGCACTTTGCCTTGGGTTCGACTGGGCCAGTGGTAAAAAGGCGCTGGTCTCAGGTAAAGGCGCACACGTGTCCACTGGTCAGAACTTTCCCTTGGGTTCAACTGGGCCAGTGGTAAACAGGCCAGGTTAAGGGGCACACGAGTCCGTTGCTCAGAATTTTTTTTGGATCGACTGGGCCAGTGGTAAACAGGCGTTGGTCTCAGGTTAACGGGCGCACGAGTCTGTTGCTCGAAATTTTTTTTTGGGATCGACTGGGCCAGTGGTAAAGTAGCGCTGGTCCCCTCTAAGCTGCGCACGGGTCCGTTGGTCAGGATTTTCCCTTGACTGCGATGCCCTCAGCAGCAAAATTGAGTCGGGCTCAGATAAGGGGCACACTTGTCGCGTCAGTCTCAGGTAAAGGGGCACACGGGTCCGTTGGTCAGAATTTTCCCGCCAGTCTTAAACAGGTGCTGGTCTCTGGTAAAGGGCACACGTGTCGCGCCGGTCTCAGGTAAAGGGGCAAAAGGGTCCGTTTGTCAGGATTTTCCCTTGGGTTCGACTGGGCCAATGATAAACAGGTGCTGGTCTCAGGTTGAGGGCACACGGGTCCGTTGGTCAGAATTTTTCTTTGGTTTTGACTGGGCCAGTGGTAAACAGGCGTTGGTCTCAGGTTAACGGGCGCACGAGTCTGTTGCTCGAAATTTTTTTTTGGGATCGACTGGGCCAGTGGTAAAGTAGCGCTGGTCCCCTCTAAGCTGCGCACGGGTCCGTTGGTCAGGATTTTCCCTTGACTGCGATGCCCTCAGCAGCAAAATTGAGTCGGGCTCAGATAAGGGGCACACTTGTCGCGTCAGTCTCAGGTAAAGGGGCACACGGGTCCGTTGGTCAGAATTTTCCCGCCAGTGGTAAACAGGTGGCTGGTCTCTGGTAAAGGGGCACACGTGTCGCGCCGGTCTCAGGTAAAGGGGCAAAAGGGTCCGTTTGTCAGGATTTTCCCTTGGTTCGACTGGGCCAATGATAAACAGGTGCTGGTCTCAGGTTGAGGGGCACACGGGTCCGTTGGTCAAATCGACTGGGCCAGTGGTAAAGTAGCGCTGGTCCCCTCTAAGCTGCACACGGGTCCGTTGGTCAGGATTTTCCCTTGACTGCGACGCTGTCAGCAGCAAAGTTGCGCCGGTGTCAGATAAAGGGGCACACTTGTCGCGCCGGTCTCAGGTAAAGCGGCACACGTGTACACATGTCCACTGGTCGGTATTTTCTGTTGGGTTCGACTGGGCCAGTAGTGAAGTGGCGAGGTCTGTTGGTCGGGATTTTCCCTCGAGTTCGGCTGGCTGGCTCAGTGGCAAAGCGGTGTTGGTTTCAGGCAAAAGGGAGACGTGTTCGTTGGTCGTCAAAAAAAGAAGGTCGTGGTCGTGAAAAATTTCAATCAGTCAATTTTGGCATTTTGTGATTCCTCGGCAAGCTGTTTGCCACTGTTTAGTTTGAGTTTCTCAAAATCTAGTTTTATTCAGACAGGTGTTGAGACTGAATGAAGTGCTTAATTAGGTTTGTTTGCAGACAGTCTACTCGAACTCTAATACCAACACTGATAGAATGCGGTGAAACTTTGAGCCAAGGAACTCACGGGGCCGCTATCTCGCGCAAAAGCCTAGACAATAATTTGCGCACCCACTCAATGTATCTCGCCAAACCCTGGATTACCTCCCTTCCCAGAAACTGATATAAAAGTATAGACAATAATTTGCGCACCCACCCCATGTATCACGCCAACCTCGTGGATTACCTCGCTTTCCAGAAGCTTTGGCAAACACCTAGACGGTAACTTGCGCACTCACCCAATGTATCTCGCCGACCCTGTGGACCACCTCCCCTACTAGAAACTCAGGCAAAAATCTAGAAAATAACTTACGCACCCACCTCATGTATCCCGCCCACCTTGTGGATTACCTCCCGTTCCAGAAACTCAGGCAAAAGCCTAGACAATAAATTACGCACCCATCCCATGTATCCCGCCAACACCGTGGATCACCTCCTCAAGTATCCCACCAATCTCATGGAGCATCTTCGTTTCCTAAGCTTAAGCGAAAAATAACCAATAACTTATGCTCCTACTCATTTATCCCATCAACCCTGTTGATCATCTCCCTTCCCTAGGTCACGTGAATTTGAATAGTCAGCGAATTCAGTTCATTGCTTTGTAATTTCTTAATCACTTTCTTAATCATCACTTGGAACTTTTTTGGTTTAGTATAAATGAACCACGTCGTGTCGGTGAATATCGATGAGGAATGACAAAGATGATTGGTGGAAATAGGCGCTCGTGATGCTTATTCTCTTCTCACAATAATGTTTTCTTTCAGTTTTTGTTAAAAACTTTGGAAAAGTATAAAGTTTTCAGAATAAGTTCGGTTTGAATTAGAAGGATGGGATAGTCACATACAGTGGTAATGCTGAGGGTGTGTGTATGATTGGCTTACTGAGTTATTGACTGAGTGATTTGTACAATACAAAATCAGTTGTGTTCTGTATTTCACGCGGTCCTTGGTATGCTCGCTGCTCGCGAAAGACAGAGATGGAAAGAACAAAGCAAATTGATCCACGGATTCTGTCAGTTATCTTCTCTCATTCGCTACGCTACGTGCTCTTTTTGGACTGAATAATGTTATAGCTATACATATACAGTTGTGAAATAGTGTAGCTCGAGTTGAGGACGTGAATCTCACACAACCTGTTGGCGCGCACGAAAAACCACACCAGGCCAATACTTTCACACTTTGGAAATTAGCACAGTAACGTGGCTTACGGGGCCACTAGTTTACTCGAAATCGAATCTTCGGAATCCGAATAAATCTGATGAGTTATTCGGTTCCAAGTATAGTAACAAGTCATAGAATGTAGCAGTATCTCGTGAATTTTACGTATGTCCCCTCCTCCGATAACTTCGTCGCATGCAAAAGCGAGCATGAATCAGAATGCATTATCGACATCCATGATAAGGGGGCGGTTGGGGTAGTCTGTTTGTATACAAGTGTGTATACAAGCGGAAAATCCTCATACATTAGTTCGTTTGCCGTTTTCCAATACTAGGTGAAGACAACGACAAAAACAGCTGCAAAACTGGAAATAGACATTTTACCTGATATGTTACTCCTTTGAACAAACCAATTACCACATTCTTCGCGGACATCCGAGGTTATTCGTTAATCGTTCCAAGAGATTATAAACGCTTACGTATGTCGTAAAACAATTTCGTTGAGCTTCCAGAAAGTTTTAGCTCCGCCGGAAATTCCAGGGAACCTCTGTCAAAATTAATGACTTCATATTTCATTTCCAAGAACGAAGCTCCGTGAAAGCCCTTGTGGAATGACAGATGGTACTTTCTGCATGAGTAATAGCCAATTTCGAGAAGGTTTACGGGGACGCATCGAGTGCAATTTCGAACATCTAGCCGCTCAAAATTATTTTTCGGAGAACCTATGGACAAATTCTAGTACTTTTTGGTACAAATACTCTGCCTGCTCTGCTGCTTCTAGGCACTGCAAGTGACTCGTGGAAGTCAGGGTTTTAGCGCAATTTCTAATACTTCTGCAATAAAGCCTCAGATTACTAGATCATGTGCTGATGAATAATTTTTTGTACAGCAGCTGCGTCACATAAATTCCAGTCTTTATGCGTGTTTGCAAACAAATAAGCGTGTAAAGCATGTACAGTGGACGTCAATGACGCTGGCCCATCTGCGCCCTCGAGGACGTCGCGCAATCGCGCCGCGCGCGCTGTAACCTATGTATTCTGCTGCTATTATGCAATTATGCAATTGCTAGCAGCTTTTCCACCCGATTTTGAGGATTTTCGAGCAAATCGAGGAGAAAAGACCTTAGAAATAGTATTCCGGCGGCGACGACATCGTTTCCGACGCGCGCGGCGCGGTCGCGCTGCGTCCTTTTCGAGGCAGCGGATGGGCCACCGCCATTGCCGTCCACTGTATATGAATTCCAGTTTCAAGACTGCATACATTTCCGCTTAATGAGCCTGACGTGGGCTAACATACTAAACTGCTAGGTATTTTATGAGATTTCGCAATCAAGAAAATCGTAATCTTAGGACTATTGCTCAAATAAATATCGTAGTCGGTGCCAGAATGTTATTTTACATAGAATTCTTACGAATTCTAGGAATTTCAGTGGGATTTGTTAGGGTTAAGCTTATGAAAAGGTGGTCGCCAGTAAGGTAGATAGGAGGTCCTTGAAGGCGATATTATTCCAATTTTGACTTAGATTTTCTCTGTCATTTCTTCTATTGCTGTTGTTTTCCCTCTGATTGCTCTCAACTTCCCTAATTTCAATATTTTTTGCATTCAAATTATAACTTCAGAAGTGATGCTTTGCTCTTCCTCACTTGCTTTCACCATGTGCGTTATTGACACGAGTCTAACAAATATCAGCCACTACTCAAATAGACCACCTGCCACGCAACAGTATTGTTTACCATTATCTGCAACAACATTCTAAGAACGGAAGTCCTTGCGGCGTTTTAAGCCCTTTCTCTTGAAGCATGCCAGGAAGATCTCTCCAAGAGAGGGGCGGTTTCGGGCTACGTAGAAGTGCTTTCTGTGGAGATGAGCAGATGGTTGCAAAAATAGCACACATGCTCGTATACAGGAAGATTAATGCTAGCCTATACACATAGTTTTCCAGCGGTAACTTGGGGAACTTTTTTTTATAATCAAAAACGGAATTAGGTCATGTGCTTAATCGCTCATTTCTCAGACAAGTTTGGATTCATTTCTATGCCTGAGAAATGTGGAAATATGAAAGTTTACTCCGAGATCTATTTAACGAATCCTAAATAGGAAATTCAGACGACAACAGAGACAACTCATGAAGTACTCATCTGTTTTACGTAGGCGATGTTGTTTTGAAATGGTATCTTTTCGATATCTAATCATGCTCCACCAGGTGATCGGTCTCCAAAAAGCCACTTGCGTCTTGTGAGCGGACTATCAGCGAGTACTTTGGCGCAGTAATCGCAACGTGTTATGGTAGGTAGAAGAATACATTTCGAGCGGCTAGATTTACGAAATTACAACTGTGGGACGTGGGTATCCTTTTTGCTTTTTCATAATGAGTAAGTTTCTTGAAGACGTACCCATGGAAACTTTGCTCCTTTAGATTTTGCTACAATCCTAGGTGTACCAGCACACCTCAATGCCTTTTTTGTTAACATTGCCTGTTATAAATAATTCAGTGTCGGAATACGTTTTCCAATAACGCATCCTTACAATTCTCGTGCATGAGTTTTCTATCAACACTTGCTGAAAGCCAGAGAATAGATGCTCTAACAAAAATAGATTTTTTTTCAGGAAATCCTCGATCGACCGCTGAGCTCTCTTGACCACGCCACTTTCATAATGAATCGGTTGCTCAAGTATGGAGGAAAATTCCCTGAATTCTTCTATCCGCGTTCTCTAGATCTCAGCTATTTGTCCACATTGAATTTAGACGTGTTGCTCATAGCACCATGTGTACTGCTCTTCATAGCTTCACAATAGTGCCTGGTATATGACAAAGTGATGTTCTCCGATAGATAATTGAAGGCTATCGATTTATTCAAAGACTTTGGTGACTGTTAGACGAGTAATTGATGTAAATTGCCTAAGGAGGCTTAATTGTAAATAAAGACACAACAAATGTTGTTCTTTTAGTTAGTAGGAGATAGTTATGCTTTTGAGTGGTACTTTGTATCGATATAAACAGCTATGCGTCACCGTGAAAGTCGACTATCGATTACCAAAACTTAAGCATAGACAGTACTGAGTTGTGCTCCTTGAACTCTTCTATGCCAGACCATATTTGGGCGGCTATGGAGTCGAAGGCCGGCCTCGACTGTGGATCGCGGGCGAAGCAGCTCTGAAAACTCCTTACTGCTATGCATTGTTTGACTTTGTGGGTTTCGTTGACCGAACGCACCATGGTGATCGACCACATGTGTTGGGGATAGTGGTCGGACTCGTTGTCCAAGGTGTTCCCGCCCAGCACGTATTTCCGGACTTCTTTTGCATTCATTTCTGCGTACGGCTCCTTACCATCATGAAACACCTAGATTGGAACAATTCTAATTCTACTTTGAACATTGAACTGGGTAACCTGAACGTTACCTCCCACATAAATACACCAAAACTCCACACATCCGTCTTCACGGTATATTCTCGTTTCTTGAGTGTTTCCGGCGCAAGATACCGTACTGGCACCTACAAAATTAGTGGATTGAAATTAGTAGCGAGGGCAAAGATGTCAATGTAATTTGTAGATGCGCAGACAATCAGAGTGTCACGTTGAACATGGCGTAGCGTGTGTTGCGGCTGTTGACCACCAGAGTCTTATGCACGCTGTAGTATAGTAACTAGTGTAAATAAGTACATAATATGCACCTTTCTCAATGTTTTCTCCTTCTTCTGAGTTCCTACAATACTAAGCCCAAAATCAGAGATCTTGGCTGTGTCATGCTTTCCAATGAGACAATTTCTAGCCGCCACGTCTCGATGAATGATCTGACATTTTAGACATTTTAGTACGTCCAGAAAAAAGGCAAAAAATTAGCAGATATGAGAACTCACCCCTTGCCCTGACAAGTACTGCAATCCTAGCGCTGCGCCATGGCAGTACTTGATGCGGACGTACACGGTTGGACCTGGTTTTGCTTGCACAGCGTCAAGAACCGATCCTCCTGAATGAGCTAATGAGGGAGAGCGGAAAATTCTATCGCTCACTGTAGGGATCAGTCATGAGACTGGGATAGGGACAGTGTATCAAACCGTGTCCTGAGGAGGAGCAAAACACTGCACCACATCCAATACAGAAAGCCAACGAACTCCAGATGATAGAGGCGTGGCGTACTAGTACCTTGTGCAAACTCCATCACAATCATCACAGGCTCTTCGTTGGAAGCGACTCCGATTAGCATGACAACATTAGGATGAACAAGCCGCCTCATGAGCATGGCTTCCTGGAAATTCCCTCATCACGATTGTCAATGTGCATTAATGAAGGACGAACTCGGAACAGTTTTTCATTTTCTTCCGAGGAGATGGACCCTATGATGGTTTTGATGGCGACCTCCTTCGATTCCATCAGTCCAGTACGAAGTATACCTTTGTAAACGTCTCCAAATGCACCATCGCCAAGCTTTTTTGTCCTGAAATGATCCTCAGCAGTGGCGGTTGTAGGAGACAGCCTGGGGTGGGGGGATGGGTGGCTTGGGGAGGTTGGCGACAATTCTTTAGGTCGAAAAACTCCAGATAAGAATTTTGCACTGGATTATTTCCGCACTTATAAAAAAAGAAACCTCAATTTGTCATTATTTTCAAATATTAGACTAGTGCGAAAGTTTTGTCAGGTTTTGTTTTTGACAAGTAGAAATGGTAATAGATCTGCAAACCATTTCCTGCCCTACTTTGCAACTAGTATGAAAGGTGTCTGGTGCAGTTAGGAGGCAAGAAGTGCACGAAAAGTCACAGACATTGCATTTTCAGTTCCCCGTTTTTCGCTTGACTTCCCAATAAGACCACATGCAAGTCGGCTCGAAACACCCCTTTCGTGGTCAAAAGCTCATTTTCAACACTGCCAAATAGGTAAAATTTCGATTCTAAGATCTTTCTTAGATCTCGATAATTTCGATAGGGAACAGCTTTACACTCTTCATATTCTCTAGGAATTTCGCCGTATGAGCGCTATCTTCTCCAGCTCTAGAAGCTCCAACTGTTTACTCAGGAAAAAATCAAATCATCAAATGTGGCGTATTGAAATTGGCAAGCAGCAAAGGTACCAGTTTTATTGATGCCAACTGTACTGTCCTTCTCGAAAAGAGACAGATTCCGTAACTGCAGAAGAGCAGTGGGACCTGAACGATGAATGCGGAGAGAAGTGCTCAAAGAGAGACGGTAGAGTAGGCCCACCACGATTCTGTGGTGGCGATGCTTTGAAACCGCAAGCTCAATCCGCCCATCCTTTCGTCAAGGTCTGTACATGCCCTCCCCCCATTTAGCCTAACAGTCTGAAGCAAAGATAAAAGAAAGGGGAGCAGAAGTCAGTCGAACCCTTGCTCATGTTTTGTGCAAACCACAGGGTGGGCCATAAGTACGGTAACATAGAAGAGCGCATACCTTTTGGAACAAAGTTATTGAATTTATGTTTAATAGGTCATATTCAACATAAGGTAACCTTCCATACCTGTCAGCTCCAACACAGAACCGAAGATGGTGAGTGAAGTCGCTGACGGCGGCGCGCAAGTGTTTGGGCTCAAGTCATCCAACGTTTTAAAGTGCTCACCCAACTAATCGAAATTACGAAGAGGCTACTAACACGTTCTGGTCTAGGGTACCATCAAAGCGTACTAACCCTTCAGACTGAGACCGAAATGAATAGGTGGTCACTCGATGAAACCAAGGCCCGTAGTAAAGTATCCATTGCGATCATCGCGCATCACCTTCGGGGCGATGATCACACCTCGCATTGGAGGGGAGTATGGTGGCCGTACATGAAAAATGATCAAATGTACGTGTTTCATATATTCCACATCACTTCCGGGGCTGTTTTAGCGTGTGAAACAGTTATTGCGGCTAACGAGCTAGAACGATGTCAGAAGTACCAGAAGCACCTTTGTGCTTCTGACAAGTCGTACACGTTCGAGCTTGTTCTGTGCTGTATGGCGAAAATAAGCATGCCTGAGTCCATAAGCTCAGCTGCATTCTGTGCAATTCGCGCACCTTATCATACGTACCTTCACACCATCACCATACTCCGAGTGAGATGATCTGAGTACTTCACTCGGCGTCTCTTCGCCTCGCACATTATCTAGTCGCGAAACGATCTCGATCAACGCCCTCCAGGGCGATAAGATCAGTGCCCCGCACATACGCGCATGGCAGCACCGCCACGGATGGTGATGAGTTTCCATTCCTCAGTGTTAGAAGGTCGTCGCGCGTGCGATCATCGTTGTGCAGGTAGCTGATCTCACTGCCATGACACTTTACTACGGGCCCAATATCACCTAAAATATTTTTGGCTGAGTCCGGAATCGAACATCACTTATGGGCAAGAGCACTGCTCCGGTAAAACGTTGTGAAGGGACATCTCAACTGATTTTAACTTCAAGGCAAAACAATATTCTTCAGAGTTGAAACGAGCATTGTTGCCGTATGTTTGACCAACCCTGTAGAATGTGTTCTTACTTGACAATCTGTTCGTGGTTCAATTGCCAGTCCGCTCGTTTGATAGCTCGCTTGATGATCGTTCCATCTTCATCGAAGGCTACTTTGTTTCTTCTGTGATATTCTATTAGGCCTATACATATTCGATCATCACTGTATAAAGCCAATAAAATTTGTAGTAGCACTGTACCATCCGCTCACCTGACACCCATTTGAAACCATATAGTCTGACGTAATATAGTTTTGCGCGTCGACTATACTTTATGGGTATATGTCTTAGTTCATTCTCATCACGCTGCTTTTTCGCTTCCTGCATAAAATTAATAGAATGCTGAAGGAACGAAACCAGCAAATGAGAGACATTAACATTGTTTCACCTCCATTTCTTCGTCATTTTTGTTTCGAGGTTCTTCCTGAAAAAACTCATTATGTAATTTTTGTAAAACCATGTATGTATTTAAACCATGAACGTTTAGATTTTCCCGTGTACGTCTAGCCTAACAATCGCCAGTACTTTTTGCATAAAATTACAAGTTATCTTGAACAAGGATATGCCGGAACTCCACGAGTACTTGTTATACCATCGGCATTGCTGCCAAAACAGTGAGGCAATCCAACAGTCTATGTAAAGGGGTTCCTACAGTTTTGAAGGGCCGCGCCTTATGCTTAAAGGCAGCACTCACGATAATTTTCGCTTCCTAGGTTTGAGCCCCCGTGATCCAGCCGACTGGGGCGTCAATTTCGCAACATAGGTACCCTTGGAATCTTTCTCCATCACAAGTAAGAGCAACTTGTACCTGGGTCAAAGTAGGCAGTAAGTTTTACGGGTTTTCATTTTAGCACTGGGTCAAAAATTCTTCTTGGAGTGCTAGACACAGCAACAACTAGCTGTTTGGTGGGCATAATTCCAAGTGACAGTCATTTTTTTGTCAGCGCAGTACGAGCTCGCGCGAGTTCGCAGCGTCATTTGCAGCAAGGGAGGGCTTTCACAGTTTTTACGCGGAACGTCGTTTTGCGAGGTCGCACTGCGAGCTGCGTCGAGGAATGCTCTGGAGCATTTTTTGCCGCAGCATCAAAGCGGCAAATCGAACGTTCTCTGTTGCCGCATGAGTTATGACTTCACACATTGGCTCTTTTTTGTTTTCTTCCATTTTCAGAGTGACCTCCTTCATAGACAGGGTCAAGCATGGCGATAGGAAAAACCGACCCTCAATACGACCACCCCCTATTCACTCGTCCCACCCCCCCCCCCCCCCTCTGCTCCCGCATGTTTTCTCTGTACACTGAACAGTTTCAAGGACGAAGACATAAAAGAAACATATTGATCACCTTGACTCCCGTTGATCTTCGGGTATACCGAGCGGGCGCCAGCAATTCTTCCATTAGTCCCTCTCGCGAGCCAGAGTTGTCCAGTGGATTCTGTCCGTTCGAGGGACACGAGGAGCATCGTATCTATCCTTGAAGGACTTCGTGAAGAAGTCTGACCATCGGGTCGGTGGTCTCCCTGTCGTGCGCCTAACGTCCCGTGGAGTCCAGTCGCTGACGGCTCTTGTCCACGGTGGTCGTTAAAACGCATCACGTGTCCGGCCCACCTAATTTTACTCAACTTGGCGTAAGCTGCAGCGTCCCTGATCTTCGATTGTTGACGAAGGGCGGAGCGCCGTATTCCAGCCTTCACTTGCGTGAGGAGGGTTATTCCTAGCATCAACCTCTCGATGGAGCGTTCGACGACGCTGACCGCATTCTCATCCTGCTTGCGCAACGCCCAGGTTTCTGAGGCGTAGGTCAAAGCTGGGAGAACGGTTGTGTTGAAGAGGTGGGCACGAAGCATGGTGTTCTTCGTCCTCTTCGCTACGTCCTCGATGCTCTTGTGAGCTCCCCAAGCCGCTCGTTTCCTCCTGCCCAGCTCTGGAGCGAGGTCGTTCATCATGTTGACTTCCCGACCTAGGTATACGTAGCTGAAGCATTCGGATATGGTCGTTCCGTTGAGCGAGAATGGGGCATCCGGGACCTATCCGTTCTTCATGAACATCGTCTTCGTCAGATTCAGCTGGAGACCAATCTTTCCATACGCGTCCTCGAAGTCGGCCAGCATCCGTTCCGCTTCGCTGATGTTTGATGTTATAAGAACGATGTCGACAGCGAAGCGAAGATTACTAAGTCGCCGACCATCAACTTGCACTCCCATGCTATCCCATTCCAGTTTCCGCATGACGTCTTCAAGAGTGGCGCTGAATAGTTTTGGCGATACGGTATCGCCTTGCCGAACCCCTCTCTTGACGTCGATGGCGATGCCGTCGTAGAATGGAGAAATCCTGGTCGTAAAGTTGCTGTAGAGCTCACGAAATACCTTGATGTATTGAGTAGGTATGCTCTGGTTGTCTAGGGCTTCCAACATCGTTTCCGTCTCAACAGAGTCGGAGGCTTTCTTCAAATCGATGAACGTAAGACAGAGGGGCATCTTATACTCTCGCCATACTTCAATTAGTCTAGTGACGGTGTGTATGTGGTCGATCGTACTGAATCCTTTTCGAAACCCTGCTTGCTCGCACCGCTGTCCCTCGTGTAGTGTCCTTTCGATCCTATTGAGGATCACTCGCATGAAAACATTGTAGACGACGGACAGTAGGCAGATGGGGCGATAATTGCCAATATCCTGCGGGTCTCCCTTCTTGTACAGCAACACGGTCCTGCTGGTCTTCCATTCGTTAGGTACCTTGCATTCCGACAGGTACCGCGTGAAAAGCCTAGCCAAGGTGGTGATGAAAATTGGCGGTAGGTTCTTCAGATGTGCCGGTTGAATCCTGTCGGGACCCGGTGCTGTACGATTTTTCACCAACTTGATGGCATGTCGGATTTCGGAAGGGAGAACCGATGGGACAACATACCCGTCCTCACTAAGATGACATTGAGAGAGGTGGACGTGGCTATCGAAGAGATCCGAGTAGAAGTCGTAGATGACCTTCTCCATTACCCGTCTTGATGAAGAAATTGTTCCGTCTGGGCTCCGGAGGGCGGTCATCTTGGTCTTGCGATTGGCGAAGTCTTGGTGGGCGCTGCGAATGCTTTTCCCTGCCTCTGCGACTTCGGCCAACACTGCTGCTCGTTTCTCCTTGAGGTCTTCTTTTATCGCTTCTCTGCACCGTTTTGCGAGCTTGGACGTTAGCTGGTAGTTGCCTGCGGCTCTCGCGGCTCCACGCTGGCGTATATTGTATATATTGTCGAGCACATTGATGAAGAGTACGATCGGCTTGTTCAGCATCTCCACGCGCCGCGCTCTTTGCGCTGTCGCGGAGATGCTGAACAAGCCGATCGTACTCTTCGTCAATGTTGTCGACAACCGCATCATCCCAAAAGCCGGCTAACAAAGTGAAAAGCTCCCAATTGATGACGGGTTTGGGACTCCTCCTCTTAAACTTCGCGGCTGGTTGGCTTCTGAAATTGTGAGTTACCATGGATGGTCTTCGTCGTCATGATGAACTCAGACAGCCTCTCTCCCTGTTCGTTCCATTGCAGGCCGTGGGTACCGATGTGAAGTTCCGCAGGCGTTCTCCTAGGACCAATCTTGGCGTTGAAGTCGCCAACGATGATCTTGTAGAATGTGTGGTCTTCCCTGTAGAACTTTTCCAAGTCCATATAGAAGGCCTCAATCTCCTCGTCGTCGTAGCTGGATGCTGGAGCGTAGGCGACGAAGATTGTCAAGGCCGGTATTGATCCACATCTTCTCAACCGCAAACGTCCGATTCGGGTTGTTAGCTGTTCGAATGAATCGATGTTCATGACCAAGTTCGTGTTCACGAGGACACCGACTTCACCAACTCCTCTACTGTCGCAGGTTCCAAGGAACAGTTCTTCTCCAGTGTCGAAAGTGGCGTTCAGCGGCCGGTGTCTCCTCGTCTCGGTCAGTCCGATGACGCCGTACCTGATCTTCCTGGCCTGCATCATCAAATCCTCGATGGAAGCCTCCGATGCAAGCGTGCGCGCGTTGAAGGTACAGACCGTCATCATAGTCCTTCTGGTTTTACGCAGCCTAATAACCCCTCGGACCTCGTCCTGACTGGCGCTGCCGTACCAGTGATCTTCCGAAATCAGGGGAACACTCTCTATTATTGCTGTGTCGAGCTTCAAAAAAATTTTAAGCCCACAGGAGATAGCTTGCTGGGCTCTATTCCCCCGTGGGAGGCTGGAGTGTGATTTCACCGGGAAGTTAGCCGGGCTGCCCGGGAGTGGACGATGGAGCTTATTTGTTGGAGGCGACTCCGAACCGCCTCCCTTGTACCTCCCAGGCACTTGAATGCAGGGCTTTTGGTCGGATAGATGTGCAGGATACAATCTGCAGACACGCGAGCACACCCACGCAGCATGCACGAACATACCCACGCGTTGACAGAAGGTATAGATCGTTCCGACACTGCAGAGACAGGGAGTCCACCCTCTGAATCCACCCGCGTCTCAGGGCAGGCACAAGGTCGCGTTTGGTCCGCGATTAGCCCCCTATCCGCCACCTGGGGACGCGCCACGTAGCCTCGTGACTAACCGGCTGGGATCTCTCCTATGAGGGAGGTCCGTGGAAAAGAAACATATAAAAGCCCGAAATTGGAACTAAAACAATCTTGAAGTCGATATTCATCCTTTCTAATTAGATCGGACCAGACAGCGAGCAAGAACGATCACGTCATTACGTCATTACGTGTCAAAACAGGACTGATTGGCAGCGCATGCGAGAAGTCGATTTCAGCGCTGGCATTTGAGCGCTCACGGGTTCAATCCCCGGCGCCACCAAAAAATTTTTGCACGGGTCGGAATCGCTTTAGAATTTGGTGTGGAGTAGAGAGGATCGAAAAAATTGAAAATGAAGCGAGGGAAGCGAAATCCATCGATCACACATGCGAGAATTCGCTCGCATGGCCCTCCAGTTTGTGGAAAACTAGGGTGAATTAGACCTCGTAGTGAGGTTCTCTATCTCGAAATCAGCAGATGCCTTTCAACATTTCCATAGACGACGATCATCTCTCTCCTCCATAAGAGTCCCAATTTTCTAGATCTCCATATGTTCTTGGGAGCTTGATGGGAAATCGATGGGAAATTTAGCAAATTCCCCATCGATTTCCCATCTAAATCGCGAAAAAAAACGAGCGAACTTTGTGGAGCCAGGTTCTGTGCTCAAATGGGAAATTCCTCAATCTAAAACTCATGGAAGAAAAATTTCTGTGATATTGGCAAACTGCTTCTCAGTGACTTCCCAAACAGATTTACTCCATTTTCATCACCTCTTCAAATTGCGAGGTTTTCACTTCTTCAATTAGCATGAAGAGAGTTTGCCTTTTACTGGAAATTCACTACCTTCATGTATTAGAGCTCTAACAATTCATTCTTCATCCCCATTATCGCGTTCCAATGTTTGCTCCTGGTTGAGTGGGTTAGATGGGAAATTTCGCCTCGGAGACCCGAAAATTTGAAAAATTTCCCGTCGAGCTCCCAAAAAAATATGGTTTGGAAAACTGAAACTCTGGCAAAAGATAGAGCTGATCGTCTCCTATGAATAAGTTGAAAAGATTTGTTGATTTCGGGTCAGAGAAGTTCAGCACGAGGTCTGGGTCACTCCACTTTCCCACGTTCTGAAGGACCCTGCAGGAGAATTCTCTCATATGCAATCCATCGATCACGCAACCCACACTCCATTTTCTAACATTTCCACCGTCTTTACTCTACACTTGATTCTGAAGTAATTTCGACCCGTGCAAAAATCTATTGAAGACGCCGGGAATCAAACCTGTGGGTGCTTTGAAGCCGTTTTGACACGTATTGACATGGTGATTCATGCTGGCAAAAGCGAACCGTCATTTATCATAATGTCATGAAACAAACATGAATTTACTTTCAATGGCCAAGCCGCCCCTTTACTTACCCCATCGCCACCTCTCCAATGCGACCTCCGCCCGCTCCCCAGTCCTTTCCCTTACGCCCCTCTCATTGGAAATTCCCATCGGACGCTTGAAGGATCATTTTTTGGATTTTCACGTGAAGAAAGTCCGCAAGAGCTGATGATCACCTCGGTCCTGCCCATAGGCTCGAAAACGGTTTTTTTTTTCGGCAGATCCAACGAATCACAATGGTATATGTGATTCGTTGAATCTGCCGAAAAAAAAGAACCGTTTGCTAGCCTATGGACAGAACCGAGGTGCGAGGCCGTTGCAATCCTACTTCCTACTCTATAATAAAGCGCTAGGACATGTTACGAAATATGTTTATCTGTCGCCGGGTGACTCATCGCCTGAGGGAGTCGAGGGGATTCCGATTTTTTCCTTTTTCGAGTAGAATCCTCGGTGATTGAGGTGGAGATTCGCAGGAGAAAAAATGATAGGGAAAGATAGAACAGGGTTCCCACACCTACTGGAAATTGTATTTAGCAACCTATCGAGAAATCGAGCGTGTTGTGATTGCATGCCCGTCGTTAAGATGCTTGAACTGCAAACACGTTTGGAGTCCAGGTGAACAGAATCTAGACAAAACAGATAAAGGCAACCCTCATCTCCTTGGTCTCTTTACTTCTGAAAAGTTTTCGGAAGTATCTTTTTCCATGCAATATCATAATCGCAATACATTTCGCCCAACCACATTCTGGGAACACAGAATTGCCAAAGCTCACAAAATAGGCACGCTCCGTTCAGAACAAAAGAGGCTCATATAGGACATTATGAGTGCTCATTCTTTTGCGAAACTCTTCAGAGCGTAGTACTTGCCTGAGATTTCGGCACACCACCGAGCGGTGCTGTTAGCAGCTGCAGCAGAATCCTTCCTATGCCAAGAGATAGGTTTTCTGTCACAGTTTTTGACCCCCCCCCCCCCAGCGGAGTTTCTCCTCCGGATACATTAGCTAGGATCTGTCTTGGTAAATAGTTGCACACAAATTTCCAGGGCTTGAAAGGAGGAGATGGAAGACCTTCTCTATATGGTACTACGATTTTAAAGATAATGGAATTCATTCCAGGCTTCAAAGGTTTCTGGAAGGTAAAACCTCTGAGATCACTACTAACTTACCTCTTTTTCGCCGTTTATGCTGTTTTCAGTGCTGTGACGAGTTTTTACTCAGCACACATCCAGTGAACACAGTGAAATTTTGTAGATACTATCTCCCACAAGCAATTATTGCATGGGCGTTTGGAAGAAAGTTATACAAATGACCAGTCTGGAGGTCCGGCTAACGCCGGACTTCCACACTTCTACTGATGCTCACTTCACTGCACGTTGAAAGCATACACAAAAGGGTAAATGGATTGATAAAATCTGTATTCTCTCAAGCAGTTCTACCGCTCTCCTGAGAAGCCCTTGATCCCGTTCGTGGTAGCTTCCCCTCATATGAACGAAGTTATGCTCTTCCATATGAGCGAAGTTAGTGGCCATGAAGAATTGAGTGTAACCAATTCAGTGCAAATGTTATCTTGAAATGTTTTAGGCTCAACCGGGTGTTGTGGTAATTCAAGTGATAAGTGTCCACCGGTGTATATAAACAGAAAGGAAGGAGTGGTTCATTCGACACAAACGGAATGGGGAGAGAACACGGATACGAAAGGAAACAGTGTGTATCTAGGTGGTTTAGGTAGGAGGGTCCGCCGAAACAGGGTAAGCGTACCCCTCATGCAGAAATTGATCCGCCTAGCGAATACCTATTACTTGTGGAAACCCTTATCACACCGATGGACCCGACTCCAGGCGTTTCCCCAATTTTGGACGCCGGCGCACCCTTATTACACCGTTGGACCCGTCTCTAGGCGTTTTACCACTTTTGGGCGCCGGTGCGCCCTTGTCACACCGTTGGACCCAACTGCGTTTCTCAACTTTTGGACGCCGGCACACCCTTATCACACCGTTTGACCCATCTCCAGGCGTTTCACCACTTTTGGGCGCCGGTACGCCCTTATCGCACCATTGGACCCGACTCCAGGCGTTTCCCTATCTTTGGACGCCGGCTCACCCTTATCACACCGTTGGATCCTCCTCACGGAGTTTCTCCACTTTCTGAGGCCCGCGCATCTTCCAAACCGCGGTAGACCCGTCGCCCTCCACTTTCCCTTCCGTTAGAGCTTCTCTTCATGCTTTGAACGTCACCATACCCGTCTCAATCATGACATCGCAATCAACATCACTGACCAATCAGGGAATTTCGTTTCACACACACCCACACACACGTGACAGACTAAGCCATTTCTCATGAGTCATGATACTGGTTTTGTTATCTTTAAACCATCATCATGTGAAAGTTTACCGAAATCCTTGTACCTCTTGATAAGATTGTTCTTTTTTCCGAACCGTGATGATGAAGTGCTCCTGCAAGAAAAGACTAGATTTACTGCCAAAAAAAAAAAAACAAAAATATGACAAAGCGTACGGCTGCGAATGACTTCGCTTCTACTCTGACTGCTTGTCTCACCAAGAAGTCTCCAACTCTTGTCAGCAAGTCGTACGTCTGAAAAAAATAATGCAGGTACATCCAGAGTTATATTGAATAAGCGTCGCGGGACTTCATTATTAGTTTGTGAAACGTAGAGTCAGTGGTGCGAGAAATTAATACCCATCCGAAATTTTCTTTGATTTCAATCATGTTGTCCTTCTTTCACTCAATCGCTCCAGTGCTTAGTCCTTTGCATATCTTCTAATGGATCAGCCAATTCGCTACTACTGGATCGAGTAATTGAATTATCAGGTTGGTGTATAATTAATGCGGTTTTTTTCGCAACTTCTTTTCTCGATGAAAATTGAAGATTTTAAAGTGGTTTTTTTTCATGAAAACAATCCTCTCTTTCCACTTGTTAGAGTATCCCCAGACTTCGCCAGCAATCGTGGCGATCGCCACGACAGCCGGCGATCGCCACATGGATAAAGTGAATGAGGAGACCCCAGACGTAAGAGCGATGATAATAAATGGGGTGTGGCGATCGATTGGAATCGTTTCCACTGTTGCTATCATTCACATCGCCAGTTCATTTTGAGCACATCTTCGAGAGTACGGGCGATGAGCTCCGTTTGGCAGCGATCCATGGCGATGTAACGTACAATCAATACGTATCATTTCTACGATCCTTATCTCTTATATCGCCTGTTCATTTCTATTCAATTTGAACTGGCGAAGTCTGGGGATACTCTTGAAGGTGCTATTGAAAGCCGCCTCCACTTCGGCCATAATATGCTCTATCATTTCGTGAAAAAAATGGAATGCAGCACAGTCATTTCGCGGTCTCAGCGAGGCTTTCAATGATAGACCAGTCAGCAAGGCTAACTTGAAAGACAGCAAGGCTAACTTGAAAGATTGTTCATATTCATAAGGCACGAGATTAACAGATGAAGAAAAATATTGGCCATTAAATTCCCAGCAGCAAGAATTTTTGGCAGTCATGGAAGAGGACGAAAGCTTGACAACGGGAATGCTGTCCAATATTCTCAACATGGACCATTCGTGTTCTTTCTCTCAGGAGGCTTAGAAATGCATGGAGATCGAATATGCGGGTCCACACAAACTCTCAGACAGGAGCAATGTCTGAATTTCCACAAATTTTTGTAGCAGAACAAGCAGGCTCCATTTCTGAGGAATCCCGTCAGTCGAACCCCCTCCCTTCCATGACTGGCAAAAGTTCCTCTTCGTCCAAATTTGACAGTAGCTCTCATATTTATTCATCTGCAAGATTGCGCCTTCCTCCTTGAACTACTTCAAATTTTTTTCGACAGGGCTCTGCAATTTTTCTTCAGCCAAGCATTCTTTCAGATCGCGGAGTGACTGTTCTGCATTCCAATCTTTCTCAAATTGGTAGAGCATGAGATGGCGAATATGGATACGATTTTCGATAGCACCGTTACTAAATGAAAGAAGAGGATTATTCACATGAAAAAACCGTTGAAGAAGAGTTAACTATTAAAGAGAAAAGGAGTCGCAAAGAGAGCCGCATTAATTATGCACCAATTTAATAATTACTTTTCCTCTTCCGTGCCGAGATGAGATGCTCGAAAAAACACGAGTGCTGAGCGGATTCGAACCAACACTAACCATTGTTTATGAATGACTGAGAGCCAGCTGCTTTATCCACTAGGCCATCGGCCATTCATGCTGCTGATCTCTTCCACACCGGTGTTGCCTTCGTTCTTTATCCGGTTCCTACCATCACCAACGAACCATTCCAACAGGGCCAGTTCCTTATTGAGCCGAAATATGTTGTCGCTTTTTGAAGATATTTGCAGGCGGTCAGTGGCCCACGCCCGCCACTCTTCACATAGCGGGCCGAACCCCAGCAATTCGCCCGACGGTCATCAACCTGACGCTCCCCCTCCCTACTTCACAGCCACACCGTCCGGTGAAGAAAATGAATGGGAATGATGTGAACAAAATGTTACAAGTTCTCATATCTTATCACTCAGTTGGCGTGGAATACCGCGTTGATATAGGAGCCACTGTGAGAAAACTTGTGGTGGTGATGGGTCGCAGCGACATCGTCGCTGTGTAGTATGCCATGGGCCTGAATGATTCTGCTTTCAGCCAGCAATTCGACAGACAGCGCGTTTACTCCGCAACTTGTGTGGTACCGCCCGCTGTTTGCCCGCTACTGGTCCTCCTTCCAACGTTTCGTCGAGGATTTCCCGGCGGTTGAAACGGGATTTGCCCCCGAAATTGTCTGAGAAGGTCTGCAAGAGTTCTATTTTTGGATTGGATTCATGGCTAACTCATCACGTATTTACATCCAAAGAATTCAGAAGCGGCAGTTTTGAGCGGCGAACTAAATAATAGTGGAACAGTGTTTTATATGTTTCATGCGTTTATCAATGCTTGCTAGTTGTTCCAACCTGCTCTTTGGGCAGAAATCCGTGGAAATAATCCTCGTTTTTTACGCTGTGCAGACCTCCCGCTTCGGAATCTCGAATTTTTGTTAAGTAGATTCGCCCATGATAGTCGTAGCCTCTCTCGCGATTCTATAATCGAAGAGTTCTCACTTGCTCTTTCACTTGTCCAAAAGTTGTGTTTAATACCAAAAACCTTAGGCAACCAAAGCGTAAGCACCCCCCTCTTTTTCTTTGTAAGTGGAGACGTCCAAGTGTTGATCTGCTGGCTCCACCATAACCGTACAAATAGAAATGAGGAATGAGTCATCCCTCAGATTGTGTGTCGACATCCGAGCTGATATACTAAGAAGATCACAGCTATATCATACCCCTGAGGATATCAAGTTGCCAGCATTTGAAGGTAACAAGAAGCTTCGTGTCTGAAAGTTTCGGAACCTGTATAATTATTACAAAACGACAGCAGCACCGAGAGGGAGATGGAGCAACTAAACCAACCATCTATCATGTGAGCTGCATGGTGTAGAAAGCGAAAGACAGTTGAGAAAGTTGTTTTACGAACTCACGATTGCTACTACTCCCGCGCTCTGGAGCACCGCAGCACCCACACGTCGCTAGCGAAGCAACAGTCGACATCCACGGCATCCAGCAGCGCCACATAGGTGGTGTAACGCTCTAGGCCGCTCCAGGCTGCATCGTAATTGTAGGCAATGTAAAAGACGGAGAGCAGTGTTTTCGACTCAGAATGCTCAAGGGGATGTCTGCGATAGACCTCCACAACAATACCAAGCCCCCAAGTAAACCTAGAGTGCCTCCGATCCTCCATGTCCTGCAAGCGCACCGCCCGTCATAACGTGTGGCTTCCTGCTGGCAACGTCCCCGCAGCCACCCAGCTGAGTATCGATCACCAGCAGGACGCCACCGTCATGGCAGGAAACGGTGGATCGAAGACGCTGTATGTGCTTCAGATGCAAACTTTCAAGAAGAATCCGAGAGATTATCTCAAGAAGTCAGGAATCTTGACGTTTTCAGAAGAATTCTTGAAAATTCTGGAGAAAACAGCGAGTTCAGAGATTTCAAGTAGAATTTTTCAGAAAAGTACCAGAATTCTTTCGAAATGGCCATTTTTTCAGGAATTTGGAGAAAATCTGCAGAGTTTCTGGAGCGATTCTCCAGACTTCTATGGAGAATTCGGGATTTTCGGCAATTCCTGGAAAGAGTTTCTGGAAAAATCTGGGGCACATTACAAAAAGCCATTTGTGGCGTTGTGGGGGACTATCCCAGGCATCCCTTTGAGCATTTCTGAGTCGAAAACACTGCTCTCCCTCTTCATACAGCCTGCACTCACGATGCAGTGTATTGTCGTTGTCACCACGGAACAAACGTCTGCAGCGGCACGGCCATACATCACCGTCGCGAGGCTGCTGCGGGCGGCGTGGCAGGCATTACTTCTTTGCCGCCGGAATTCCGCTGTTTTTGTTCGTTTTTCGTTTTATAGGACAACAAATCCATTTCTTAGTGCTGTGTTCATTCTTATAGAGAACTAGACGGTATGTCCGGCTTTGCTCGGGTGTTTTACTACCCCGGCTACTTCACATTGATGAGGAAATTTGCTACAACCAGTAAATCCATTCAAAATGCTCATCATTTTGGTTCAGCCTCCTGACGGACCTAAATGACCCTTTTTAACAAACATATTAGCGAAAAGTGAAAAAAATGAAGTTATTTGGATAATAGCTTTATGGAAAATGTATGCCATATTTGCGACCAGCATTTTTAAAACCCGACAAAACCAATAACTCGATGTTTTCATGCATAGTCGTTGTCATATTTGTGATCAGCGCATAATTCCAGTAGAAATGCACTCGCCGACCCTGAGTAAAAGCTGTGAAAAATCGATAAAATCAGTAAATCGATAATCGTCATTGAAAACGGTTGTCATTTTCGTGTTCAGCACATTCGAAAGCCCCAGTGAGCATGTCCTCATCGATCCCAGAGCGAAAGTTGTAAAAATCAATAAAGTTGATATAATCGAT
Source organism: Ancylostoma caninum (assembly GCA_037903475.1). Taxonomy (NCBI): domain Eukaryota; kingdom Metazoa; phylum Nematoda; class Chromadorea; order Rhabditida; family Ancylostomatidae; genus Ancylostoma; species Ancylostoma caninum. Next base: position 191,348 of record JBAJFG010000514.1, on the reverse strand, counting down.
AAACCAGTCGATAATCCCAGGTGGAAAGTAGCCCATAACCTCCGTCGGCCCCTGATGGGCCTGTATGCAGAATTTGGTCCGGATCGGTTTACTCTCCGCGATTTCTATAAGAAACATACAAACGTACAAGCACACAAACACACACAAATTTTCACTGTCATATATAAATGTAATTTTTAAAGGGTTAGAAGTGAATAAGACAATCGCTTAGACCTTGTCTCTGGTGGAATGAAGTAGAATGAACATGAATTGAAATTTCTATGTGTATTTGTGCTTCTGATCGTGACTGACTGGATGCCACCAAACATGCATAAATAAACACAAATGGGTTGCACTATAAAGTTATGTTAGCTCAACATCCCTTCTGACCTGGTATGGATGGAACATCAACGATAAGGAAAAGGAAATGTTTTAAAAGATTCTAAGAAAAAGGAACAAAGCACAGCGGAAATCCGGTGGCTATGAATTAATCGATAAATCAGTCGCCTGGCAAGGCTGGCAAGATCCCTGCCTCGCCGCCCGCAACAGCGTCGCTGCTGTGTTGTGCCACGGTTGCGCGGCGGCCTCCGATTTATCTCTACTCCTATATAACCGTACGCACTGAAGTCCTCGCAGAAACAGCCAACTAATGACGGTACCAGACGGTCTCAAAGTGTCAGGCAGTTTAAAAGCACTCACTAACTCACGAAGACTGACAGGTTAGAACAGGCACAACTTGTAAAGAGTGCTCTGTGTTCTCTAAATATAGGAACAAAATTTTCGCTCCAAACACGTTCTCTGAGGTTTAACGTGTGAATTAACACGTGAACACTGATATTCAAACTAGCAGGTTCTTATCAAAGTAATTCACCTACTTTCACCTTCACTTCTACCTTCCTAGCGCCGTCCAATCGGTGGTAAGTGGTCATCAATTTATAATTCAGATAGAGAGTCCCCAGTCTGCGCCGGTTTCACCGGGCGCGCCACGAACGGGTTATCGGACACTTAGGCGACGCCGACTGCGCCGGCGTCAGAAAGCGCCGCGTCATTTTTAACCGCACGCGAAGGAATTTTATTTTAATAATTTTATTTATTTAAGGAATTTTAAAATATTTCCAAGGATTTACTGTGCTTACGCCTTTATTCACGTTCAGCATGCTAGATAGCCACTGTGGACATCTTCCAACCACGCAGGAAATAACGCACGAAAATGATAAAATCAATGAATCGATAATTGTCGTGTAAAATGGTTGTCAGGTTCGTGGTCAGCATGGTGAATAATCTGTGTGAGCACACTTCCACAACGTTCCGAGTGAAACTCGCAAAAAATCAATGGAATCATCAAATCAATAACTACATCACGCAAAGTGGCCGTCACGCTTGTGATCAGGGTGGTAGATATTCCCTGCAAGCTTTCTTCCGCCACTCTCACGGTAGAACTCGTGAAAAGTCGATAACACAATAAATCAATAAGCACACCATGCAAGATGGCCATCAGATTCGTGATCAGCGTGGTGAAAAAACCCCTGTGGGTACGGTTCCGTCGCACCTGCAGCACAACTTGAGAAAAATCAGTAGAATCAATAAGTCAATAACAACGTGGTGCAAGTTGGCCTTATTCTTGATCAGCGCGGTGTATTACCCCTGTACGCTCATTTCAATCCGGATTGGAGCTAAATCAAGAAAAATCGATAAAATCGGTTGATAAATCGATATCAGGATCGATACTATCTGATGAGTAGTGTCCTAGGCCCTCCGCCCTATTCGAATGGTGTCCCATGTTTCCAAGACCCCTTTTTCATCACCTTGCTTGCAGATCCATTCCTATCGTTTGAATAGCTGTAGTTACGCTGCTTTTTCGTTCTCAGCCCGTCGCACAACGGGGCTGCCACACGGAAGTCTCTGCGTCTCCTCCATTTGCGCACTATCTCGCCTGAGCCATGGAGCCCGGTCGTTGTAATATACTCCCCTCTGCAGGGCTTCCGACGCAAAAACGTACTCCGAGTCCTATACCGATCGACGCAGAACTCTACGTTTCAATGGAAGCCGCAAAATCCAAAAAAGTCCTAAAATAGCCGATGTTCGGACAAACGTGGAGAACTCATTTCGCAAGAAAACTAAGTGAGCTGCACATGGTTAGATAGGGGATACCTAGCTCTTATAACAGACAACCGCGTACTTTGGAAAAAATCAATACTCGGCGCGTAGCAGGCCCAACCCTGCAAGGCACCTAATTTTCCGGATTTTCCTACGCCAATATTGAGCTATGCAGGGAACCTGCGCCAAGTCTTCACACATTTTTCAGCTGAGCAATGCTGCTGATTACCAAATATATCCCAAGGCCCCGGAGTGCGCCAGACTTTTCCTCAAATTTCCTCCTAAAAGTAGGAGAAGATTAAAATTTGTGGACTACATTTCTGTGTTTATTTTCTTGATGCCCTACTGGTTTTGCATATATTTACACAGTACTTTTACGTAGCACTCTGTCTCCTCTAACCTGCTATAGCCGATCATCTCCTGAGAAATGCAACGTGCAAAATTCAAGGAGTCAAAAAAATATTTTTCATTTTTTCATCGTTTCAACTTTTATTATTACTACATTAACATTCCTCAACCCTCCCCACCCCCATCCCGGTCGACGCCTACTGGGGCTGACCACCTTCACTTTTCGACTCCCTATTTTGGCGGACAACCATCACTTTGGAAGATTCTCTTGCGACGGTAAGCGACTGTGACTCTGCGGAGCGACCGTCGGTTTTCGCGGTCCCGTGAGCAGTATTGTATTCTGGGACAAGCATATACGACGCTTCGGCTTTCGAATCAATGTTTTTCGTTCCAATTCAAAACGGTTCAATTACTCAAGCGTGAGGTGTATCCTCCAAGAAGAAGGTGAACATAACGAGAGCGACGGTGTTGGATTGAAATCTCACCGCTCGACCAATCGACAGCCTGATTTCTGCGTAATATCCCGTAATCCTCGGCGTAGCGTGCACGAAAGAGCGCACGCGCCTGGACCACATGGATCCCGGCGATTTTTTTCGCATGAGGAAATCGTTCATATAGAAAAGTACAGGAGTGCTACAGAAGAAAACATAGTTTTCTAGAACTCTTTGGAGAATCCTTAATCATCCCCGAAAATTCCGGAAAAATTCGGAAATTTCTCCGAAATTCCGGAAATTTGCGGAAGAATTCGTGAAATTTTCCGGAGAATTCTTATGATTATCCTATGATTTCTGGAGTTTTTCTCTAGAATTCCGGAAAATCAGGAAAGTTTTTCTAATGAAATCTTAAGATAATGAAGCGGATTCCTCTTGAAATTACTCGGTCTATCTAGAAAAGTTTCACCTGAGTTTGCACCTGAGAAGTTTTTTACTCGGTGAGGTCGAAATTTGGGGTCAACGTTGTTAACAACTACCTGCAAAGAAATGTTCACAAATGGGATTTCCACCTCAAATGGATTTATTACATCAGTTTCGAAACATTTTCACTTAAAAATACATATTAACACAGGATTTATCCATAACTGTCAGCCTTGCATACGATTTGGTCTCTCGGTAACCTTGTGCTGGAATTTCTGCCATTCCAGCTCATTATTTCATATCTAAGATCAGCAATTCTCCTTATGACACTTCTGCTCTATCCAAAGATGCTCATCTCTATTGCGATCTCAATCCCTTCGAGGGTGGTGATAGCCCAACTAGTTTTTTGGAGTCAGTAGTGCACATCGTCAAAAGTGTGGTTTGGATTCTTGCATTGCTCGAGAAAAACGATTTCCTCCTACGCTATTGTGCACAAAAAAGAGGGAAGTTCTCTGGAATGGTGGCGTAAAGACAAAATATGCCGGATTTCGAATAGTTGGAAAGTCAATTCAACTATGTTGGAGTGTAACAAACTACTATGGACATGAGAGGGGTGAGTATATTATCAGGTTGTAAACAAATTACTTGCGTTTTTTTTCTGCAGATCAATTTTTGACCTGCTGTTTTTCGTGTACTGTTGATGCAAAGTTTCCATTTTTGTATGTATGTCATTTAAGAGCTTATCTGTCGCTCATTCATTTCGTGATGTTCATTTGTGTCCAAGCGCACCCTTGGCTTGATCCAAGAGAAGGTACAAATTCGCATCATTCACAAGTCCAAATTCATAAGTTCAAACTTGGACGGAAAGCTGTAGAGGATCACGAAAATATCGTGAAAGCGTAGGAACCAGATGTCATTTCAATTCAAACCACTCAATTTTACTCCAAAAAATCCGATCAGGAGACATGAGCCTTGAATATGAACCAGGTCAAGATTGGAGCCGTGAAATTGACTTCTCTGGTGGAGTCGGATCTACGGAAAACTGCTCGTGTGTTAGCGGAGGATTTCACGTGTCATTCTCCTTTCAAAGTTCATTTATTTGAAGCCCTGGAAAATGTCTTTGCGAAAATAGAGGAAACTTATGTTACAACCTAATAATTTTCACTTTCTTCAGAAAATAATGGAGGATGATGTGTTCGTGGATGCCATTGCTTTTTTGCAAGCTCCACTAACAGTTTTGATGCTTGCAATGGAAATCGAACGTGACATGCGAGAATACGTCCGCTCTGAGCACTCTGATTTCTTGGAAACGAGATTTCGAACGTTCGAAGAATACATGGTTTCTATTAATCCAGAGTCATTTCTCATGTGTACCGGATTCTACGCATCTGAATTTGAAGAGCTCTATCAAGGGCTAGCGCATTGCCTAGTACATCCACCTACGCATCTCGCCCCAATATGTGGCCGTAGGCGCCTATGTCTTTGTTTGAGGTAATGATTTGTGCAATCTTAATGTAGACAATAATTTCTTTCCTAATAAAAATCTCCGAGATACTTTGAATCAAGATATATTGCACATGGAACGTCGTTCCGCGGGATGTCAGCAGAATTTTGCTGTGGAACTAGCATAATTTCTTGGATAGTTAATGAGGTTGCAGAGGCAATCATACAAGGTTGAGCCAGATGTGAAAAGTAACATTACAGTATATTTCGCGCGAGCTTTCTGCTAGAAAAACTCAAGTTCGATACGATTACCCACTCGCATGTGGATTTTTGGATGGGAAACACATTGCAATTCTGGTAACGCTATCGCCTTCGTTCTGCGCATAACTGATTTACTCTACTGTTCTATGCTACAGAAGCTGGCGCATGCAGGAAACGCCTATTTTAATTATAAGCAGTTTCATTCGATTGTCTTCCTGGCAATCAGTGACTGCGATCACAATATTATTGCTTTCGATATTGGTGCGCCTGGACGTATTGGGGATGCTGGAATATTTCGGCGTTCAACTATCAAGGTTGTTTCCTTTACAAAATTTATTGGAACCATGATTATTCAAGGTATGGCCATGCTTTAGCAATATTTTTTCTGATAATGATGACGTATTCCCACCAACGAGAGAGCTTGGAAGCGTCGGTGCTGTTCAATACCACTTTTTAGTCGATGATGGATTTGGACAAGATTTCAGATACGTAAGGCCCTACCGCCAACAGGAAAACTATAACGAAAGCAAGGCCAGGTTCAACAAGTTCAAGTTGTTTAATGGTTACCAAATCTTTCATACTTATCGCTGTTCGATATACGACTCTTCAGAAGTGTAGCCGTTTCTTGAACGGACTCTAGCGCTGATGCGCGAAAGTTCGAGTAATATTTAAATATTTAGTTAACTACCAACTTGTAAAAAATGCTTGCCTTTTTCCAAAGTTGCACCCTTCGTTTCTTGCTTGGAGCTCACTAGGTGGATTCATGTGCTTCTTTCCTATCTCTGCTTGGGGCGAAACTTGTTTCCTCCGAAGAGGACCTTTCCTGCTCTTCCGGTGCAATCGCACACAGTACCCCTGGTTCGGAACCGAAATTTGAGAAACGAGTGCTAAAAGGCATACAGGTAGAAAACGATGAGTATGTTGGCGAGAGATGACAACTCTTCTCTATACGCTACCTTTTCGACTCCCCAACGCTCAAAAATTTAAGATTCTCCTCGAAAATCCATGGCTTTTGCGCAAGTGAACCAGTTTCATACACCTGTTTTTCTTCCACTGACCTCTAAGATTTTTCCACCACTTTTTCACGTCGGCACCTAAGTTAGTTATGGTTTTCGAGGGCTATAAATCGCATGGTAGTGACCAAGTGAACTGCCAATTTACTCACGCTCGGTAACGTGACCTTCATCATGCATCGTCTTGATTATATTATTCCAAGCCAAAGCTTTTTTTTCCATTTTATAATACCCGTCATCATACGGGTTCCAGAGTGGCTGCTCCTTTTCTACGGCGGCAATTAGATCACACTTGAATTTGTAGCTCATTTCAATGGACAGTGGCTCTGAAATATGCGCAAGATCTCCGAAATTCCAAAAAATAGCTTGAGTCTTGAGTTGTAATTTTCATTTGGAAAAAGCTGGACAAATCATGGTTTTTGAGAGAGAAATAACAGAGCAAACACTGCAGAATAACACATGCCCTCTGCATACCTGGGTAATTCTTCCCAAAAGTGCAAAGAAACTATTTCATAGGTCCATGCCATGAGAAGAAGCACACATTGGCACATCTGCCATAAAGCTATGAAGCTTCAATATGTACCAATCTTTAGCACATAGCATCTGCTTGTGGCAGAAGTCTCAATGGTCATCCGAATTCTCCACAAAGGTGCTCAAAAAGTTTTCCGGTATTTTGTAAGCAACATGTGTACCAATGTGATAAGCTCCTCCTGAAGGTTTTTGTCATGTGAAAATATTGAAAACGATAATGAAGTGTGACACTTCCAAAGCCTCGACACGTGTGGTTTGTAGCTTGGGGGGGGGGGGGCTCCAATACGCATTTGGCAAGCGTGGACCGTATGCCAAAGCAATCAACTGATTCTCTTGGGACGAAACTGTTCGATGGAGATGTGAAGAAATCAGCCCAACTCTTCGCACGTAAGGCAAGATATTCATGATGCTGTTGTGATAAAAGACTGTAAACACTAAAGGACTCAGTTTGACACTGTTTGTTGGACTATTGTGTTGCTGACAGAGGGTCATGACGAAACTGCTGATACTGCCGACAAATGAAATGCTGACTGTTCTCTAGTGAACTGAGGGATTTCCTTCTGTGTGTTATACTATATACCTTTGAACAATGAGATATTGCCGCAGAAATGCCAGGACCCTGGACAGTTAGGAAATATTTATCGTGTCCTTACCGTTCAAAGGTATCAGAATTATTCTGTGTGCGTCCTTTACTGGCCAGATCACGTGGAAGAGAAGCACTCGACGAGATTTTGCAATAATATTAATCTCTGAATAAATAAGACATGTACATGGTGAAGTCAGATTGAAATTCATACTCAGACATCCGCGCAACTCTATTCTCGGAAGGTTGAGTATGTCCTGCTCTTAATCATCCTTTTTAGGCGAATAACGTGCACTGCCACATCTCGCTTATTTGTTGTGCCAACTCTTCTGCCCAGACAGGAAAACTTTGGGCCCACCTAATGAACACTTATTCTGAGTGCTGTTGAATTGCAGCTCTACTGAAATTGTTAATGCTGTAAAGCTCACTTTCGACGAGAATCTCAGGCACTTTTGCGGGACCAGCCCCCTTCCTAGATCTGGCGAGCAGAGTAAAGGATCAAAACTGGTCAGTAATTGGATGCGCAGGTGGTCAGCTTCTGACTGAAAGCGAACCAGCCGCGCACCCTGTAGCTGACGGGCCGCGCGCTTTTTGGAATGCACTGGACAGCTGCGTTCTCGCTGCTTTCTACTACACTAGATTTCTATGCTCACAACCACATAACATGCACCACATTGAGATTCAGATTTATTAAACTCCAGCAGATCATCTCATACTAATAAGTTGGTCTGTGTACCAATGTAGGCCATACATTGGTATGTGTAAAATATAACCGCTTACCCTAAACAAAAATTGTCAAAACGGGTGGATTCTTTCCAACAAGGTACTGGTCTCATAGTGAGCCCCAAAATAAGTGTCTCACCTCAGAAATCATTCTCGAGATTTGAATAGTAATACTACATATTACCTTCATGAGCTCCAGTCTGCAGAACTTTTTTTTTGAACAACTTTCGATTTTTGAATTTTCGGGCCGATTGTGGGGGATGATCGATAGCTCATCAAAATGAACTATAATTATTGTGTTTTTTACATAGTGAAACGGGTTCGGTTTATAGATCAAACACGGACTGGTGGTACAAGCTACAATGGGTTGAGCCTCGTGGAAAAATGTTGGCCATTTTCGGGCATTTCATGCTGATCATCGTACCGCATCGAGCTGGTCCAGAATCTGTAAACATCTCAGGATCGAAATGAGGTAAGACACCGCCTTTAAACCAAACACCCACCATTGGTGAGGGCTTGATTTATGAACAAGCTCAAATAGATTAAGGGTTTGAAAACTTTGGCAATTACTTTCAGGTCGGAACTGAGAAGTGAAGTGTGAACTAGTTCCTCATCAAGTTATAGAACGCAGGACCTCACCTACAAGCTCTGAAACAAGCACAACTCTTGGAAAGCCGGCGTAGGGAAAACGAAATTCGTGAGCAAATTTGTGTCTTTAGCATTTCATACGGCAAGAATGAAAGACCACCACTAGCATTGGAGGAATGATACTCATTATCATAGGTGCACAGCCCACAAAATAGGCAGCACGGCCGGCCTGCTAAGATAAGGAGGAATGCGCAGGCGGTTCTTTAAAAGTGCCTGAGATAGAGCTGCATTGATGTCACTATGTTTCGAACAAATCGAAGATCCAACACTTAATTCTAGCTTTCCAATGAAAGGTGGAGTGAATAGGTTCACTTAACAGAATTGTTTTTAGAATTTATTCTTTAACGTTTATTGCCGCATAACACCCACGATTTCAGTTAACTTGACAAATACAAAGTAAATAAACGACCAAACCTCACGTGATTCAACATCATGACCTGATAGGGATATAATACAAGATAAAGCTATGTTGCTGCAGGTCCTATCGCCAAAAGTGCCTTGGAGAAAATGACACAAATCATGAAACGTTATACATCAAAAGCATGAGTGATGAATGAGATTAGAATATATAGAATATTGTCATATGTTCTCTTTCATAAATTGCTTGAGAAATCCGCGTAACCGTGACGGCCTGCAACCATCAGTGTGGATGTTTTCGAATACGTTGTAGCGTTTGTTCGACGAAGGAACAGTGCACATCGCACATCAGTTCGAACCGCTGGCACCAGGTGCGTGCAAAATCGCAGTAGAATGCCTAAATACACAAACTATAACTCAAACCTTATCTTTCGAGTTGACTGAATCGAGCTTTTCTCCTTTATGAGCATACATGAAGCAAGCATTCTCTATTCGCTTGCATACGGGCCCTTGCATGTTATCCTCCACCCAGTGGGATGCGAGACTCGTACTACTCGAACGCCTGCGTGCCACGTACACCAACTTTTCCAGGATTCCTCCGGCACATTATTGCAGCTATGCTATGTAAAAGGGTTCCATTGCACAGACTTGTCAGCGAAATCCCGCAAATAATGTGGGCATACGCTGAAGGCAACGACCTCGAGGAGCACGATTACCTTCTCTTTCTGAACTGGCAGCAATTGGGAGGGAATGATGCCAGGACTTGTACTCAACGTATTACGCTATTCGAGCTGCGTTCCCGACGTCCAGTTATCAGAGTATATAGATATTGTATATGTCACTGTTGCGGCTGTGATGGAGGCTCTTGCTTGATGATGGAGAAAATTCCGATTGCTTCTTTTGTTTTTCCTCAATACTGTTTATCAACCCCGTTCACTGTCAGTAATGTCTAAGGCTTCAAAGAAGTTCGACCTCTTCGTTGGCGCTTGAGCAATGTTTCGATATGCTATTGGACGTAATCCCTATGGTGTACTTCACAATGGAACTGTCGCTGATCAGGATAAAATTCACAGCATAGACAATTACTGCAGTTAGCACGCTGTACCACTAGATTTTAGGGATTATCGGTCAGGAGTTGTTCGGTCGGCGGAAATTCTGACTACGCTATAATACGGCAAAAAATCGTCAGCAAAACATCTCGCAGATATTCACTGGCGCGTTGGTGAATTTTGGTTTTTTCACGGTTATAAAAATTTCTAAACCTAAAGTGAAAAGAGTAAAAAGGTTCTCTGCAGTTCTCAACTTGGAAAAGGCATAGAAACAGAAGAAGACAAACAAGTCGTTTCTTCAAACAACTTCCATTTCTCTCACATTTCCTCGAGTTTTAGGGTTAGCCTAATAGGCTGTGGCAAGCTCCTGTTGGGACTGTGGCATTCTTCAGAGCAGCGACCGTTCACGCTAAACAGTTTCCACACAACCAATTCTATGCAGGACGCCATTCCACGTCGGCTCTGTGGTAAGATGCAAGAACTTGAAACTTTTTGTTCTCATTTTTATTCTTACGCCGCCAAGTATAGTTGTAGTATGGTCCATGAAAGTTATAATTCCACGAAGTTATGGAAAATACAAATGGAAAAAACTTTCTTGGACCGGCTTTACTACACGTTGAAAGCAAACAAAAAGTGTAAATCGTTCCATGCAGATCTATCGCTCTCCTGAGAAACCCTTGATTCCGTAGGTGGTAGCGTTCCCCCACATGAACGAAGTTATACTCTTTCATATGAGCGAAGTTAGTGGCCGTGAAGAACTGAGTATAAGTAATTCAATGTAAATGTTATCTTGAAATGATTTAGGCTCAACTGGTTGTTGTGGTAGCTCAAGTGATGAGGGTCCACCGGTGTATATAAATGGAAAGGAAGGAGTGGTTCATTCAGACATAAACAGAACGGGAAGAGAACACGGATACGAAAGGAAACAATGCACATCTAGGTGATTTAGGTAGGAGGGTCCGCCGAAACAGGATAAGCGTACATCTCATGCAGAAATAGACCCGCCTAGCGAATTCCTATTACTTGTGGAAGCCGCAGCACCCTTATCACACCGTTGGACCCAACTCCAGGCGTTTCCCCACTTTTGGACGCCGGCGCACCCTTATGACACCGTTGGACCCGACTCCAGGCGTTTCTACACTTTTGGACGCCGGCACACCCTTATCACCGCAGTGGACCCGTATTCTCCACATTTGGGCGCCAGCGCACCCTTATCACACCGTTGGACCCGATTCTAGGCGTTTCCCCATTTTTGGACGCCGGTGCACCCTTATCACACGGTGGATCCGTCTCCAGGTGTTTCCCCAATTTTGAGACGCCAGCGACGGATCCGTTGCACATCGCGAGCCCTTCTGCTCACCCAACTCTCTACCCTACTCCACCACACCGCACCCGTTATTGGCCTTTTATAGGATCTCACAATCACCACCAATCACCATCACTGACCAATGGTAGCCCGTGTGCACACGCACGCACAAAGTCACATAAAGTCTGCAATATATATATATATATATATATATATATATATATATATACAGGGGGGGCCATAAGTTATTGTACAACGTTTGCTGGCCCATTTCTCCGCAGTAGTAAAATATTTTTTGCCGCACTAGGCACTGTTTAATAGAGCTGGATTTGCTCTATCTTTTGATCACAAAAACCTCCTGGATACTTCCAAGATAACGAAAAAAGTTTATCGGAAACATTCATTGCAGACTTTCGGTGCCGCAAAATGCACTAACTCTGCCCGCAATTTCCGAGCAAAACAGCCACAAAAACAGTTTGATATTTTTAGAAAGAGCATTCTTTGCTCTTTAAGATGCATCTAAGCAGTACACCCCACTTTAGAGATTTGGTGGATTTTTCGTAAAAAATTTCCACATCAACCCGCTTTTTTCAAAAACCTGTTCTAAGTCCAACTGCTCCAAAGCAAAACTCTCCCGGGAAACCGGGTTTTAACTGTAAGATACTTTGATCCCTGCTCTATTCGGCAGCGAAAAGAGCAGGATAATCCATGTGTTGCTGGTGGAGAAATAAATGAGCAAACGTTGTACAATAACTTATGGCCCCCCCCTGTATATATATATAGAGAGAGAGAAAGTATCATGTATATATTTATCTATTAAACAAAGCGCCGTAAGGGTGCTAGAGCGGTTAGAGATACGGGGCGGCACTCATAGACACCGCAATCCTGAGGCGCAGACTGTGTGGCGAAATGGCCGATTTCCATGGACGCAGAGACGTTCGCTTCGGGACCCGAAATTACGTCACCGCTGGCTCTCCCGCATGCACGGGATGGTGATTTCATCACCTTCGCTGGCGGTCTCGCCGCATAGGAAAGAGGGAGTGTTTACGAGCTTTCAGGCTGCACAATATACGCAGCAGGAAAACCAGCCTTCCACTGATGCGACACTGAGTACACTTGCAGGAAGGCATGACATTGTATATCCAATCAACTAAATACGGATACGGGTCCACCGATGGAGAAAGGGCCCGCCGTGGCCCAGTGCTGTGGGGAACGCCGAGACACGGGTCCACCGATGGAGAAAAGGCCCGCCGTGGCCCAGTGCTGTGGGGAACGCCATGACACGGGTCCACCGATGAAGAAAGGGCCCACCGTGGCCCAGTGCAGTGGGGAACGCCAAGAAACGGGTCCACCGATGAAGAAAAGGCCCGCCGTGGCCCAGTGGTGCGGGAAACGCCGAGACACGGGTCCACCGATGGAGAAAGGGCCCGCCGTGGCCCAGTGCTGTGGGGAACGCCGAGACACGGGTCCACCGATGGAGAAAGGGCCCGCCGTGGCCCAGTGCTGTGGGGAACGCCAAGAAACGGGTCCACGGATGGAGAAAGGTCCCGCCGTGGCCCAGTGCTGTGGGGAACGCCAAGAAACGGGTCCACCGATGAAGAAAGGGCCTACCGTGGCCCAGTGCCGTGGGGAACTCAATGACACGGGTCCAGCGATGAGAAAGGGTCCGCCGTGGCCCAATGCTGTGGGGAACGCCATGACGTATGTCCAGCTATGGAGAGAAGGCCCGCGAGGGCCCAATGGTGCGGGGGACACCAGGATACGGGTCCACCGATAGAGGAAGGGCCCGCCGCGGCCCAGTGGTATGGATAACACCAGGATACGGGTCCGCCAACATAGAATTGGTCCGCTGTGACTCAGTAAATTGGAGAATACCAGGATACGGTTCAGGCCTAATGTGTGAAGATGGCGCTAGAATGCGGGCGCTTTGATGGAGGAAGGGCTCGCTGCGGCCCAGTGGCGTGGAAAACACTCGGATACGATTTCGCTTTGTCCAATAATATGGGGTACGGCAGGATACAGTTCCGCCGATGGAGAACGCGTCTGCGTTGGCCCGATAGTGAGGAATACGCACGAATACGCCATACGATGGGGAACGAACTTCTCATTCGCATACTCAACTCATAAGAAGGACTTCATGTTTGGGCCCATTGGAAGATTTGTTCTGCTTCTCTTATATGTAACTTATAAGAAGGTTTTTGAATTTGAGCTCAGTTAATGATTAATTTTGCTTATTTGCTAATTTTCTAAGCATTTTGCACGTGTGGAGCTTTTGCACATGCCTCAAGTGGCTGCCCCACCCCACTTTCTAGCGTCCCGAAGGGGCGCTAGTATATTTATATATATATATATATACCAGTCTGGCCGTCCGGCTAACGCCGGACTTCCAGACTTTTATTGATGCTCGCTTCGCTCCCATACTGTATGTTGAAAGCAAGCACAAAAGTGTAAATAGATTGACAAAATCTGTATCCTTCCACGCAGTTCTTCCGCTATCCTGAGATTCCCTCGATCCCGTAGTTGTTGCTTTCTCCCATATGAACGAAGTTACGCCCTCCCATATGAGCGAAGTTAGTGGTCGTGAAGAACTGAGTGTAACCGATTCAGTGCGAATGTTATCTCGAAATGATTTAGGCTCAACTGGTTGTTGTGGTAATTGAAGTGATAAGGGGCCACCGGTGTATATAAACGGAAAGGAGGGAGTGGTTCATTCAGACACGAACGGAATGGGAAGAGAACACGGATAGGAAAGGAAACAATGTACATCTAGGTGATTTAGGTGGGAGGGTCCGCAGAAACAGGGAAAGTGTAATCCTCGTGCAGAAATAGACACGCCTAGCGAATTCCTATTACTTGCGGAGCTTGCACACCCTTATCGCACCGTTGGACCCGACTCCAGGCGTTTCCCCACTTTTGGACGCCGGCGCACCCTTATCGCACCCTTATCACACCGTTGGACCCGACTCTAGGCGTTTCCCCACTTTTGGACGCCGGCGCACCCTTATCACACCGTTGGACCCGACTCCAGGCGTTTCCCCACTTTTGGACGCCGGCGCACCCTTATCACACCGTTGGACCCGACTCCAGGCGTTTCCCCACTTTTGGACGCCGGCGCACCCTTATCACACCGTTGGAACCCGACTCCAGGCGTTTCCCCACTTTGGACGCCGGCGCACCCTTATCACACCGTTGGACCCGACTCCAGGCGTTTCTCCACTTTTGGACGCCGGCGCACCCCTATCACACCGTTGGACCCGACTCTAGGCGTTTCTCCACTTTTGGACGCTGGCGCACCCTTATCACACCGTTGATCCCGACTCCAGGCGTTTCCCCACTTTTGGCAGCCGGCGCACCCTTATCACACCGTTGGACCCGACTACAGGCGTTTCTCCACTTTTGGACGCCGGCGCACCCCTATCACACCGTTGGACCCGACTTCAGGCGTTTTCCACTTTTGGATGCCGGCGCACCCTTATCACACCGTTTCCAGGCGACTTTTGGACGCCGGCGCACCCTTATCACACCGTTGGGCGTTTCCCCACTTTTGGACGCCGGCGCACCCTTATCACACGTTGGACCCGACTTCAGGCGTTTCGCCCGCGTTTGTCGCACCGCTGGACCCGTCTCCTGGTGTTTCTTCACTTTGTGAGGCACCGTTGCACATCGCTCGTCCTTCTGCTCGACCATCTCTCTACCCCACTCCACCACACCATACCCGTTCTTAGCCTTTTATAGGATCTCACAATCACCACCAATCACCATCACTGACCAATCACAGTGCGTGTGCACACGCACGCACAGAGTCACATAATGTCTGTAATATATACAAAGTATGATTCTTTTGCGAACCAGGCAGTGCGGATCAGAATGTTTGCAACTTTTGTAATGGAGTTTGGCAGACACGTAAAAGAAAAAATGTTTTTTAGTTTTGGGTCTTAAATAGTCTTCGAATATCGAATATAAGCTTCGAATATTTGAATATATTCGAATATGGCGATTTCCTCGAATATTAGGTTATCCGAATATTCGAGTACTCGAATTTTTCAAACATGTGTTCGAGTACGAATATTCGGTTATAACTATACTTAACAACATGCGAACAAATGATAGGGCAACCAGTGCAAATTATAACAACGACATTTTTCAATGGCAATTACAGATCTGAGATATTCTCCGTTTAATACCTCCACACGAGCAATGTTATGTCTCCAGGCGCCCTTGTGCGAGAAGCTTCAACTTCTTATCACCAAATCTGCACCGAATAGCTAGCCATCATTACTTATAATAACGGGCTTAGCCTGTGGGTAAGTGTATGTGTCTGTGTGTCACGAAATTCGCTCGTCCTGTTTTGAACGGACAGTAGAGCGGTTATCCTACTCCAATCATATCTCTGGGTTGTTTGCAAACTCATAGTGGGTCCACTGCTATGATAAGGGTGCGCCGGAGCCCAGAAGTGGGGGAGATGGGTCTAGTACTGTGATAAGGATGCATTGGCGCGAAAATGTCAAAAGAGCCGTGGGGCGGGACATCACGTCATGTCCTCTTATCACACCACTGGGTTCGTCAGCCGGCCATTTCCCATATCCGTACTTCTATTCAAGATTGCGCGACATATCCGCAGTCGCATCATAGGAACCTATCCGTCGGTGGAACTCACTGTTGTTGGAGTGCGTCAAGGAATGCTCTAGGACAGTCAACCGATAGCTGCAGATAAACCAAGACGGTAGATCATTTCTCTGTAGCGGGTCCACTTGCACAGTGGAAAAGCAGCAAGGGAAGCAATACAAGGCTACGTCTTCCGTCAGAAAAATTGGTAGGACAAAAAGTTGTATCGGTGTAGTTATCAGTTAATGCGAGCAAAGCGAGCATTGGATGAGGTCTGGAAGTCCGGCGGTTATTGGACGGCCAGACTGGTCATCGAATAACGGAAGCAATTTTGTGCAAGCGCTAGCGATGACTCTGGAGTTGTGAATTATCCTGTTCCCCTGTGGTCTTTTCATTGTTTTACATATTAAAAGTTTCATTCTGAAAGATGGCATGGTGGTAAGAAAACGTGAATAATTAGGTCGCTCAACTCACTTCCATTACTTCGTCGCTTCTTGTAGCCATCCTTGAAAGCCTAGCAAAAAATTGCTCGTTCGTTACGGCGATGTAGTGACTAGTAGGATAGATAACCCGTATAAAACTTTCAAATATGTGAGCGATAGTGAAGTCCACTTGATTAATGAAGAAATAAACAAACATCAGAGTACCGACGAACAGAGCGAAACGCTGAAATCTCATTACGAAATGGGAGCCGATTATATTCACGTACATGTGTTTGAAGCTACAGAAGCTTTGCTCACCGGGTATTTTTCGGCAAAGTCTTTCAGGAATTTATAAAGCGATGCAGCTCTCCCATTATAATCGAATCCTTGTGTAGAATTCAAACTGGAAGTGACGAAAGTTGTCCTATGATGTTTTCGATGCCACTTCGGAAAAATGCAATCTTTTCAATTGTACTTTCAAATTCTTGAGGCTTTTCTAAGAATATGCGGGATAAGACGGTACGGAAGAAACCACAAAGAGACCGCAAAAAATGTTTTCTCGCTCGTTTTTCTTGCTGGAGGAATAAACAGATCCACCATGACGATTCGAATCATGTACATTTAAAGCTATAAAAGAAGCAGAAACATTTTGAAAAGCCTCCAAATTCTAGATTTCGGAAAACACTTGGGCGGACCGGTCCGTGTCTGCCACGTCAATTTGTATCAACAGACTATACAAACTTATCCCGAGAAAAAAAACTGATTTAAATGCCTTCCTGAAGTGTATTGTGCACACCGCTGAAATCAACGTGTCGAGGATGTCTCGGATTCGCTGATAACCCAAATGCAAAACGAAGCTGAGAAGCTGCCTTACAGGAGGCTCTCTCCAGCGAAAACACTGCAGATCCAAGAAAATTCGTGAGATAGTCATATTTGTGTGTTTGTTTGTCTTGAAAATATTTATAAAATAATAGTTATAAAGAACCAGTCTAGTCGTCTAGTTACCGTCGGAGTTCCAAACTTCTTCGAATGCTCGATTGGCTCGGACTACCTTATAACCACACCGACATATGTAACTTATTGTCCTACCAATTTTTATTATTGAAAATCAACGGAAATTGCATTGCTTTCCCTTGTTGCCTTTTCTCCACCCTGGGGAACCCCTTATGAAACAGCAACCTCCCGTTTTGTTTTGGCTGCAGCTTTCGGTTGATTGAAATAATTAACAGCAGCAACCTATGACCGACATATCGTGGAAAGATGACGAAAAAATGGTTGCAGGTTTCCCCCCTTACTTCACAGCGACACCGTCGGGGTGGAAGAAATGAATGGAAATGATGAGAACAAAATGTTACAAGTTCTCGTATCTTATCACTCAGCTTGCGTGGAATGCTGGTATAGTCCTAAGGCAAACTTCACAGCGACGCTGTCGCTGCTACCGCTCACCACCACAAGTTTACTCACATGGCTTTTAGGCCCATGGCATACTTCACAGCGACACCGTCGCAGTGAAGAAAATGAATAGAAATGATGAGAACAAAGTGTCACGAGTTCTCATGTTTTATCACACAGTCTGCATGGAATACCGTGCTGGCGTAGGAGCCACTGTGAGAAAACTCGTGGTGATGAACGGTCGCAGCGACAGCGTCGCTGTGTAGTATGCCCTACGCCTTATGCCAGCACGGTATTCCATGCAAACTGTGTGATAAAATATGACAACTCGTAACATTTGGTTCTCTTCATTTCCATTCACTTTCTTCACCGCGACGGTGTCGCTGTGAGCTATGCCATGGGTCATAGGAGCCACTGTGAGGAAACTTGTGGGGGTGAACGGTCGCAGTGACAGCGTCGCTGTTTAGTATGGCTGGCCTTAGCCCCATAGCACACTTCACTACGACACAATCGCGGTGAAGAAAATGAATGAAAATGATGCGAACAAAATGTTAAAAGTCCTAATATCTTATCACCTGGTTTGCGGAATAGCATGCTGGAATAGGAGCAATTGTGCAAAAACTTTTGTGGTGAACTGTCGCAGCGGCAGAGTCGCTGTTTAGTAGGCTATAGACCTTGGCATGCTCTCAGAGACTCGGTGCGCCGAGTCCGGTCGAGAATAGGTGCCGGCCGACGTCCGGTCCATCATCGTCTACCGGCCATCACCGGCCGGCTCGCTAACAGCACCTACGACCGGCGGCTGCTGATTACTGGACGGCCCGCTCGACCATCATCATCTACCTGCTGAGCAACAGCCCATCACCGGCCGGCGCGGTCGACCAACCCAGCCTTGCTGGCCGGTAGAAAGGGTCCGTTGTTGATAGTGGAGAAGTGATAAGGAACGAATGCATTAGTTGAGCGAAGTAGATCATAAGCACGAATGGCCAGACATTGGGCTCTCAAACATTCAGAAACAATGCTTACAATTAGGTTGGTTCAAATTCACTTGATAGTAGAAGAAAGTTAGAACCATGTAAACATGTAAGAACCTTGCAAAGATGCATCTTCTTCTATATGTAATGAGAGTTCGCTGATTTGTATTCCCCTTGTGTTACTACGAAGCTCTTCTGTGCGAAGCACTGCGCAACCAAAGGCCGAGTTGCCAGAGGTCGTCACACTGGCGATGGCGATTGCAGGTAATCTTTGACAACGCTGCCCTGGTGGAGGGTAATCCTGGATAACGCTGGCAATCGATCTGGAGCATTAGCGCCCGTATCTCTTCGATTTGGATTTGGTTTGTGCTGAGGATTTCCTTACAAAAAAAAATTATTTTCTCATAATGGAAGAACGTTAATCAGTGATATATTTTCAGAATTGTTCAAATACCTTTTGCCAACTTTATGATACTTTGGTAACTCCTCTCTCGTGGAACTTCTGGTCTTTTTCAGCAAAACACTGGGCTACATAGTATTTGATAGCCTCGTCTTCCGCAAACGTTTTCCTGTTAAGTTGTCACTGCAACGATGGAAATAAGTGGTAGTCAGATGGCGAAAGGTAAGGGCTATGCGGAGTGCTACAACAATTTCCAACCAAGCTCCGATAATTCTTGCCGAGTCGTTAAAGATGTATGTGATGTAGTTTTGTCGTGGTGGAACACCACTCCTTTGAAAGGGTCTGTTGTTGATAGTGGAGAAGTGATAAGGAACGAATGCATTAGTTGAGCGAAGTAGATTATAAGCACGAATAGCCTGACAGTGGACTCTCAAACATTCAGAAACAATGCTTACAATTAGGTTGGTTCAAATTCACTTGATAGTAAAAGAAGGTTAGAACCATGCAAACATGTAAGAACCTTGCAAAAATCCATCTTCTTCTATATGTAATGAGAGTTCACTGATTTGTACTCCTTTGGGACTACGAAGGTGTGACACATTTTGAGCTGTTTCCGAGAAACCAGAGTGTCAATTAGGACCTCTACTGTCGACAACTGATGATATTACATGAATCAATTCTCAAAAACCCGACCAGATTTAGCGAGTCGCAAAGGAGTTGTCTTGAACCGAGGCAATGCTGGACCGGATAAATCTTTGGGGTCTCGGTAAAAATCACTAAAGCCTGAATGTTGCATCCACCATATAGCACTGAGCTTGCGCCATCTGACTACCACGTATTTCGATTGTTACAGAACTACTGAATAGGAAAACCTTTACCGAATATGAGGATATCAAATCTTGTATAGCCCAGTTTTTCGCCGGAAAAGACCAGAAATTCTGCGTAAAAGTAATTATGAAACTACCAGAAATGTAGTCGAACAAAATAGAAAATATATCATTGATTAATGTTTTTATTATGAGAAAACAAAAATTTCTTTGCAATGCCTAGAAATCCGCATCACTTTCCGAAGAACCCAATGGTTTCAGCCGAGCGGAAGTCCACAACCGGCCGGTACGCTCTGCCATTGCCGACCGGGCTCCAACCCGGTGATTCCTCACTCAGTAATGGTGGGGCGTGTCGTCGGCACCAAGTTTCTGAGTTATGGTGGATGAAGTGATAAGGATTTAGCTTAAGTATATGAAAGAGGGCGTTGGGGTATGGTTAGGTACAAATGAGGGAGCCAACAGTGGAGGGGATGTGGCACGGAACAGAGGGTACAACTACGCATTATCCAACTATTGCAGGGTGCCATTGTTTGACACTTAGAATATCCCCAGACTTCGTCAGCAATCGTGGCGATCACCACGCCACATCAGTTATCATCTCTCTCACGTCTGCAGTCTCCTCATTCACTTTATCTATGTGGCGATCGCCACGACCACCGGCGACCGCCACATGGATAAAGTGAGTGAAGAGACTGCAGACGTGAGAAAGATGATAACTGATGTGGCGTGGTGATCAATAGGCATCTTTTTCACTATCGCTATCACTCAGATCGCCAGTTCATTTCGGGCTTATCTTCGAGAGTATGGGTAATGCGCTCCGTTTGGCAGCGATCCATGGCGATGTAACGTTCCAATCGATACGTATCATTTCCACGATCCTTATCTGTTATATCACCAGTTCATTCTTATTCATTTTGAACTGGCGAAGTCTGTGGATACTCTTACCACTATTCTGCTCCGCTACGGCCCTTACTTGAAGAAATAGACGCGCGCACTTTCTCTTCCTAATTCTCAGACACTTAGTGCGGACGGCCCGCTCTACTGTTACTGGGCGGGGAATCAAAGGGTCGCAGCCCGGCCGGGAATGGTAGAGCGAGCCGGTCGGCGGTGGGCTTCCGCTCAGCCGGAACTGCTCCGGCTGAGCGGAATCAAACGGATACAGCCGCTACTGCTCAAAATCGCGTGCTCATGGCAAAGTTGCCCCACGGTTATCCCTCAAATGACAGCAAGTAGTGTTACAACCTGTGGCTGCTCGGTGTCCGGTTGCGCATTGCCTCGCACAGAAGAGCTCCGGGTTCGACGCAGCTGTGGATCCATAGTGATAAAAAGGCAGCACAAATCAGCAAGTTCTCATCAGGAATGGGAAAAGATGCCTCTTTGCGCATATCCCACTTGTTTCCGTAATGTTAGCTTTCTTCTACCATCGACTGGAATCGAACCAACCTGACCATTGTTTCTGAATGTTTGAGAGTCCGATGCTTTACCCGCTCGGCCATCTGTGCTTTTGATCTAGCTCTTTCGGCTGATGCCTTCATCCCTTATCGCTACCGGCTGGCACCTACGGTCACCGGCTGGCACTTACTGGAAGAGCGAGCCCGCCGCACCAAGTGTCTGAGTTGAAGCGGGTGCACTCTCGGCCACCGTGAAACATGGCCCCATTAGAAGAGAGCTATAATTATTCCGTTGTTTTTGACAAAGGAACATGGGTTTTATATATACACTAAGTAACGACCACTGTCACAAACCTCGGCGTTCCCCATGATCTTGTGCGCTAGCTTATAAAGCTGCTGCTCCACTTTGTCGAGTAGGAATAACAAGTCTTGGATCCGATTGGAGAACAAAGTTGGTTGAACCCTATCTCCTTAAAAAAGCGACAGACCCACTTGCGTGTCGCAAAATGAAAAATGGGCCGAAGTCGTATGAGAGCACATTCTCCAACAACCTCTTCAAGGATAAATCACTGTCACCTAAGGAGTCAAAACGCACTAGTTTAATTTCACGGTCCGTCCTTTGGCATAGACCAAGCCCCAGACTAATTTCAATGCGGCGCGTATGCGACGCCCACCTTCATCGACGAGGAGCTTCTCACGATTGAGCAGGTCTACAATCCTCAGAACTGTAGGATACATCAAGGAATTTGTGAGGATTCTGAAACACTTAGTATGCTTGCCTCGTTTGCCCATCCGGCATTCGTTGCGGTTTTCTCTAAGAGGGCAAATTTTCCGTATCTCCGAGGAAATGAACGTGAAATGTTAAATTCCATGTCCACAAGTGTTCCCTCACTTTTCGGAGCCGATCCACCCATCATCCAAATGGATTGAGGAGTTGGAGACATGATAAGGGGTCTCGGGGAACACTGATTATAGATTATCATACTCTATCATAGTTAATATTAACCAGTTTGACCGTCCGGCTGACGCCGGACTTCCAGACCTTCCCTTATGCTCGCTTCGCTCGCATGGCTTCATCCCTTTTTCATTTAATAGGCTCACAGCCATACCACATTTTTGCTATAATGCGTTCCACATCCTCTCCATTGCTTTCATTGATGTAGAAGTGGACTGATCAAAAAGGATTACCCGCGTTTTTCAGCGCAATTTTATCTTTCATTCACCTGAAGTAGCTATTTGTAAGCTATTTATATACAACCGATTCAACCTGGAATGACTACCACAAATGGTTTACCATTCTTTGTTTGTTCTAACTGGTCGAATGATAAGAGCCAGTTTGAACATATAAAAGAAGAGGGGGCGGTGGGTTCGTGAACAAATGAGATAAGAAGAGCGCGGAATGGGATGTGAGGTGGAAGGAATCACGCGGATTGCACACTAACCACTGCTTAGCTCTGACATTTAGTGTTTTGCGATCGATGTTAAGCGCCAGCGAACCGATCGAGCAAAGATTAACCCAACTCATGTTATTTCCTCGGT
Source organism: Ancylostoma caninum (assembly GCA_037903475.1). Taxonomy (NCBI): domain Eukaryota; kingdom Metazoa; phylum Nematoda; class Chromadorea; order Rhabditida; family Ancylostomatidae; genus Ancylostoma; species Ancylostoma caninum. Next base: position 168,609 of record JBAJFG010000514.1, on the reverse strand, counting down.
AGTGAACACCGGCGCAAGCTTATCACACCGTTGGACCCGACCGCAGGTGTCTCCCATCTTTTAGTCCCCGGCGCATCCTTATCACCGGTGTGGACCCGTTTCCTCCACCTCTGGGTGCCGGCGCACCTCTATCACAGCAGTGGACCCGTCTCCCCCACTTCTGGACACCGGCGCACCCTTATCACCACTGTGCACCCGTTTCCTCCACCTCTGGGTGCCGGCGCACCCTTATGACCGCTGTGTACCCGTCTCCCCCACTTCTGGGCGCCGGCGCACCCTTATCACCGATGTGGACCCGTCCCCCCACGTCTGGACATCGGCGCACTCTTATCACCCCGTTGGACCCTCCACACCGCGGTGCACTCACCACTCTCCACTTCCCCATCCTTTAGAGCTTCTCTTCTTTCTTTGAACCTCATCGTACCCGTCCCTATCATCTTGTTGACCTCGTAATCACCATCACTGACCAATCAGGGAATTTCGTTTCACACATACACACACGTGACAGACGAAGTAAGCCCGTTATTATAAGTCATGATTGGCATTTTATGTGCGTGTGTGTGCAAGAGAACCAGCCACTGTTTTCAAAACCTACCGACACCATCGTGTTCAGCGCATCGCGTTAGATATAAAAAAGTTGCTAATTTTGATTTTTACCCTGATTTAAAGGTGTTTTGGGCCACGTTTTTCATGTTCAGACAAGTTAATGGCCGACTGTTGTTTTCAACACGGTCGGAATGAGTGAGATGGGTCTATGATTACATGACCGTATAATAGGAAAGAGACGGGCAGGACAGTTTTATAGCGAAGAGGAGGAACCAGGCGGATGTGCGATGACATGGATGAGGGTTGCGCCCGCACAGATGGTGGGGAAGGTGACATGAAACGAGCCTAGAGCTATGTGCGTCGGTACTTGGTAGGGGAAGAGTTGCGTTGAAGGAAGAACAGCAATGAGAGTGATGCGCCGGCGCTCATAGGTGGAGGGAACGGTGCTGTGATAAGGTTGCGCCGGCGTTCAGAAAATGGGGAAACCCCTGGAGTCGGGGCCAACGGTGTGGTAATTGTGTCCGGCGTCCAAAAGTGGGAAAGATGTCACGGACGGTCCCCCAGTTGCGATAGTGGTGCGCAGGCGCTCAATAGTAGAGAAATTGTCACGTACTGATATCCACCATGGATACATCGCGGACCGAGATGTTGTATCACCATTTTTAAAATAATGTTTGTTCGTCCCACAAACGCGCATTTATAGTTTTGCACCCCGATATCTTCGTAAAAACAAACACCCCTACACGATTAGCTAACAGAATCTGCTAGGATCTGAAAATTTCTTCTCTATGAAAACCATCCGAAATTTGGTGTCCTAAGCCATGTTTACATTTGAATTGTTAATAGATTTGAGATCTTCTCGACACAATTATACTCATGATGTACATGAAGTGAAATGTTTGGGAACGACATCTGAACCCTTTTTTCGAGACCAAGCTTGTGATAATCTTCTAGGCTATGTTGCACACGTCGTGTATCACTGTTGATACCATCGATCGCACAGACAGAAACATGTCTAATAATGTAATCGTGGCGGGCAGCCAGCGCATACGAAATGCTCTGCCCATTTGTTTGCGGAATTTGCGGAATACGGGGATTGTTAGCCCTTTAAAATGGTGTTTCTGTTATTTTTGTGACTTTCAATGAACATGATCTGAATCAGCAGGACGAGAAAGTCAAGAACTTAATGATAGCTTTTTATGTATGAATACAGAATAAATAAATTAATAAATAAATGAATAAGAGTAGGCAATACACACAAGCAAAAAGAAAGTCGGTGCGCTATTTTGGGCCATGATGGGTACGAATAAGCAGAGAAACCTCTCTCTCCTTTTAACGCGCGAATATGAAATGTCTTCAGACTGATTTTTTAAAGGGCAACATTGACGGCGTACCTTATTCCTGTCGAACACGATGAGGCAGAACGTTCACTTCCCGATTGAGCAGAAAATTTTGAGCGGGATCGTGATGGGTTCAGTGAATCGCACTTTGGTGGTTCGTCTTCATTAAGTGACTTCTGACTAAAACTTGCTCGACTTTTAGAATGCTTCGAGTGTCTCGAGCATTTCGAGTGCACCGAATGTCTGGAAACTGTTATAATCAGAGACAGTTGTACAGAGTTTCTTTTCTCCAAATAAATCGAAAGCGAAGCAAATAGCAGACCTCGAAGCATCTCTTTGTATTGATTCGGGTTCGGGTGCGTTTTCTGGTTCAATTATAACTACTTCATCGTCCAATATAGCAGTGTGCGAGCTCCCAGTACCGATACTAGCCGGGCGTTTATGTATCTATATCAGCTTATATTTACGAGGTCAGGATTATCAATTGTTTCGAACACTTTGCTAGAAAACATCTCGAAAGTTATTGCTAGAAAACAAACTGGACACGGCGGTCTGCTTTCGTTTTCGAAAATTTTGCGGCTTTCACGAGAAGGTTGCCTCACTGGTCGCCACACTGACTGGTTCGAATGAGTAGAACCATGAACTGGGCATGATCTAGAATTTAACTCAAATTATGGAACGTCTGAACCGTTGTTCTGTAGTACTTATAAAGCTCACCTCAGCCCGCCAAAATCTCTTTCAATTCCTGCTTCGTCCAGCCAAATATGTTCATGGAGAACATCGTAATTAGGTGTCACACGGCTATCGAGACTTCCTTCGAAATTATCATGGCTGTGACAATGTGAGCTTCTGTAATCGTTACTTTTCACATGTACATTTCATTATCTCGCCAATGTGAGTAGCGTCTTCAGTTCATATGAATTTGTTGACTCATCAGGGAAAATAAATCAGCAAATCAATTGTGAGATGGCGAAGTTTTGACCTTCCTCTGGCCGAGTCTCTTCTCGTGTAGAAGTGAGAGTGCGACATCTATCCCAGCAGCAGATGTGGGTTCGTTTATTGGAATACTGAAACCACAACCTCAATAGCAAAAAATCCCGTGAAAAGCTCAGTTAACAGCACAAGGGTCGACTAAGTTCACCCTACCGTCAGCACGATCCCAAAGAATTAAACTGACTGACACTCTGTTGACGAAGACAAGAAGCAAATATGCCAGTGATATCCATGAATCGGAATATTCACAATCATTCCCGTAACGAGCATGACAAATGGAACTAGCAAAGTTTAGGGCAATATATAACGCACATATGTTTGGAGAACCGATCAATGCGAAAAACCAGAAATCCATGCGTTTTACGAGCGCACGTTTATGTAATATGGCCTGTCGCCTCAGTGGCGCAGCTTAGAAGCATGCGTTAACGGCCTCACGTCGACCGCTCGTCCTTTTCATTGAAAATGAACACGTTGCGCTGACAGATCTCCAAGGAAAATATTTTGCAAATAGGACAATTTATAGTGGGTGCGTGCGACTGACGCATGTGCGTCTATTCGAGGACGGATTGGGTCAAGTCGCATCCCGGTTGCATCGCAGTCGAAGGTATTTAGGGGGAAGGGCATAGCGGCGGCAGCCCGTTCTTTCCGTTCAGGAGGTGTACGTTGCCTTTACCGGTCTTCAAGGAAAATCCTTCGCAGATAGATGTGTGCGTCCGACGCGAGACAGTCGCACGCAGCTAGTATAACCTATCCTAACGGTGCTTGCGCCTGAATAGTAGATAAATTGCCCTTTTATTGACTTGATTTCGAATAAACAATTTCTCTTTCATCTTGTTCTCAGAGTATACCCCAAACTTCGCCAGTTAAAAATGAATCAAAATAATCCACGCGAAACTTCGATTTGAGAAATGATGGTGACGGAAACGATTGCCACCTCGCATTAGATCGCTCCCATATGGAGCTCATCGCTTACGGGGTGCGGCAAAAGTCTTTGGACAAACATAATCGCTCGCTAAAGACATAGGGAAGAGCAACCTCTAAGAATTGATGCTCATTTTTTGTTTATGACCAAGTTGTTTGTATAAATATTATTTTTGATATTATGGCTCGCTCCTCTCTTACGTACACAGACTTCGGACAGTCCTGTGCCCGTAGTAATCCCCCATTCAAGTGAGTTGAATCAAGCGAGTGTCAATTGAGCTGCGATGACTGGGGGCGGGATTCAAGCGACCGTCATGCTACTACATCGACTGCACAAGCAGCTGGTGCATCGTTTGGATCGCTGCCTTTGTTCACTTCATACATATCCCCTTTTCAGTGCTCTTTTGTATTGCTCAATGAATAGCTCCAATGTTCCAATGGTTTCAATGACTACCAATGCCTAACCGCAATTCTTTTCTCCTTCAATGAGAATATTTTATTTGAAAGATCAACTGATAATGCATCAGCTATCGAACAGCATCTTAGAACCCAATTGTCTTTAGATTCATTTGTTAAAACAACTACTCTAATTAATGCTCTCAATCGTCTACTGACTTGGTCACTGTGTTGTTTGTCATCTTGTTCGCCTAGCCTGCTCAGTCTAGTTACTCATTCCTCTGTACCATCATTGTTGTCATGGATGCTAGAAGATACAGCGGACGTCAATGGCGTTGGCCCACTCGCGGCCTTATGAAGAACGTCGCGCAACAGTGCCGCGCGCGCCGTAACCGATGTTTCTGCTGCCGTTATGCTATTTCTATCAGCTTTTTCACACGATTTCAGGGACCGACCAAATTGGGTAGAAAAGAGTCTAGAAATGGCATTCCAGCGGCAGACGACACCGATCCTGGCGGGCGCGGCGCGGTCGCGCTGCGAGCTTCTCGAGGCCGCAGATGGGCCACCGCCATTGCCGTTCACTCTATGTTGGGATGTATTCTGGGCCTGCCGAAGGTGTTAATCACCGAAAGCTAGCCATTAAAAGATTGAAAACAGGAGTCCACAATATTCACGGCACGAAGAATCTTATACTAAATGAGGTTCCGGAATAGTACCATCTTACATATCCCTTGAGATCCAATGTCAATGTTGGTGTTAGTGAAGGTCGTATGAGTTCGTTATCATATCTTTTGTCCCCTTCACAACAGCGATACACAGGTACGGTGAGCGTGCATAGTGGTGCGTTTTTCATGGACTAGACGAACACACGCCGCGACCGCGCCACTGGCGCTTGAATCCTCGTAATGTCAGAAAAAAAGTATGAGGTTTTCTTATAGCTGGTTGGTTTCTATGATAAATAATACCAAACATGATGGAAAACTATCAAGAAAACCCTGATTCGCCAATACGGCGATTATTTCAGTCCAGGCGGCGCGTTGGTGCGGCGTGCTTTCCGTATTCGTGAAAAACCCAATGTCATCGATGCCCACTCTAGTTCACAGGTTCGAATCACGTACTGCAAGTATGATAGATATCGGGCGATCTCCTTCTCCAGTAAAGCAATTTTGTCGAGTGCACCACTAAAAGAGATAATAGTCGATTGACCGCCATTTCATTTCCAGTCATGAAAACTGCATAAAAAGGGGAAGAATGGAAAAGTAATGAAAGAGAGTGCCTGCCAAACAAAAGGTGTTCCGTTTCTTCTTGCTGGCATCAACCCGTACTACGTTAACTAGTACAGCATGTCACTTCCGCATCGCTGACATTCCTTGTAATAGATTTGATCAACTAGACTAATGGGGTGGCTAGCATCGCAACAAGACAAATTTCTGGCACTGGGGGAACTCAGGCTCTTGTATGTGGAAAAAGGTATTGAATAAAGGATATGATAACGTCATAGCACACCTCATAGAAAGATTCTCGGGTTTCGTGAAAAAAGGGGTCGAAGGAAAACTCGTCCACTCAATAATTCGACGTCTAAACGTTGTGTCGCATTAACGGGCTTTACACCGATTGAACGAAATCTCAGACAATGGAACGGGCTGACCGCGGTACCAAAGTGCTCCGCGGGCTGACCGCGGTACCATGATATGCGGAACGGGCTGACCGCGCACAGAAAGCTGGCTGACCGCGGTCGTTACTCGGAAGTTTGGCTGACCGCGGTCTTTCGTCGAAAATTTGGCTGACCGCGGTACTGTCCGCGGTCAGCCAAAGTCGGCCCGTAGAACCCGCACAATGTACGATGCAACCTTTGTGATCATAGTGACTGTGATAAGTGGGATGTATATGAAACGGCAATCCTTCTCTGAAAATGCCGAAAAAATTAAGAAGTAACCTATTTTTTGCTGAAGAGTGGAACCCACCCCAATTCGGTGGGGGAGTGGGTGCCACTCTCTAGATATTTTCGGAGTGAAGCTCCCATCAAAAGAGCTTAGTAATTAATATTATGCACTTTATAAACTGCTACAATTATGCACTTTGTAAACGGCTACAAAAGGAGAAAGTTTTAAGCACATAATCTGAAGAATACGAATACATTCTGGTGATGTTGGCCTTTCTATTTTTCGAAAATGTTTGTACTGCGCATGTTGCAACGATAAAGGGGGAGATTCTTTGGCGAATGTTGAATTTGATCGCAAAAATATCGTCCACACATCATCAGTAACTATTACTGCCGTTATGAGCACGCCACGACATCACTTCGACGGGCTGACCGCGCACCGATATCTGGCCGACCGCGCTTAATTATTTGGCTGACCGCGGAACTGGCTACGGTCCGCCAAATATTGGTACCGCGGTCAGCCCGATCCATTGTCCGAGATAGTGTGGTGGACAACGAGTGCGTTTCAAGTTGAAACTCACTCCTCGTCCACCACACTATTTCCCATTTGAAACGCACCCCTCTCCCGCCGCACTACTTCGTTTATGGGAGCTGGCAGTTGGATTGAATTCGTTTCAACTCAATTGACTGTAGGAAACGTGGTGGGAGCATGCGCGAGAGTCGCCCCAGGTGCCTGGCCAATATATCTATCGTTTCAATTCAACTCACTTGAATTTGGACGAGTATTTCGTCGTGCCACCATTCTTTTCAAGTGAGTTCCATTGAACGGAAGATTACTACGGGCATAGATGAGACGTGGACTCTGGCGTGCAGGTAGTGTAGGTGGTTTCCCTTCACTACTTCTTAATTTGGAAGAGATCTCAAACTTCTGTGGGAGCTAACAAAAGCCTTTTGCTATGTGGCCTACAAAAATCTCCAGAAAATTCGAGAAATAGGTGGGGTATCTCCAGGTTCATTGTCAGCTTCGATTTTGGCAGGGGTCAAATATTTTGAAGCAAACGTAACGGAATTACACTACCATTGCCATTTTCACTTGTTTAACGGCGATTTCACCACTGTCTTCGTGAAAGACTTGCTAATCCGCTCTTTCTTAATGTATGCATGCTAATTTGGGATTTATAGCATGATGAAATTTCACCTGTATTGAGTACTAGCTGCCGTACCCGGCTTCGCTCGGGTGTTTTATTACCTTGGCTACGTCATACTGCTGAGGCCAATTACTATCATCGACAAATTCATTAAAATCTGCATAATTTTGGTGATCAGCATGTTACGAAGCCCAGGTGACGTTTCCCATCGACTTGTGGGCGAGAAGTTAGCAAAGCTATTTTGGTAACATTGAATCGACGTATTCGTACAAAGTGGTTGTCATATTCATACTCAGCATATCGAGGAACCCCAGGAGAGATGTCTTCATCGCTCCATTGGGCGGAAGAGCCAAAAATCAATAAAACCGAAAAATCGATATTTCATGCAAAATGTTTGTCATATTCGTATTCAGCGTACTGAGAAACCCAAGAAGACATGTCTTTATCCGTCCCCGAGCGAAAATGGGGTAAAATCGATAAAATCAATAAATCAATATTTCGGGCAAAATGGTTGTCATTCTTATTCAGCGTGTTGAGGAACCCCAGTAGACATGTCTTTACCACCCCATGATCAAGAATAGCGAAAAATCAATAAAATCAATATATCGATAAATTGGCGCAAAATGGTTGCCATATTCGTGCTCAGCGCATTGAGGTACCCCAGTAGGCATGTTCTCGCTAGTCCTTGGTCAAAAAGAGCGAAAAATCAATAAAATCGATATAATCGATAAACCAATTGATAATCCAAGGTGCAAAGTAGCCTATAACCTCCGCCGGCCAGTGGAGAGTCTACCTGCAAAATTTGGTCCCGATCGGTTCATCCTCCGCGATTTCTATTCGGAACACACACACACAAACACACACAAACACAAACACACACAAACAAACTTTCACTTTTATATATACAGATTCTCATGTACTGCAAAGGTGGGAATAAATAAATTCCTATCGAGGTTCTACATCTAGATTGGAAGATTCCGTGGTGTTCTGAAGTTCCAATGGGCTAAGGCTTTTTCGACACCACACAGAAATTCGGACTTCGTTCTGAAACTTACAAGAAGGCCTGACTTACAAGAGATGAATTTCAGTTCACCAATGTGCGCGCCGCATCTACCAATTTCCAAGCTTGGGCCACTACCAGTGGAGGGAATTTTGGGAGCAGAAATATTATTCATGTTGACAACTAAACTGCTGACTTACAACAACTACCTTGTCTAAAGACTTTTGCCGCACCCTGTATATTATCAGATTGGAGAGAAGGTTCTGCAATACTTTGTATTTTTATTTCTAACACGCAAAAGCAGCTTGGTAGGGGCGATCTTGTACTGGTATGAGGTAGCATGTACTAGAAGCTTTCACGTGACGGGCATACGACGGAAGCCCTATTAGTATTTGGGTAACAGTGGCTTCTGCCAATCGAGTCTAACTTCCCCCCTTTGTCTGTTATCGTTCCCTGCAGGGACATCCTGTGATGCCGATGCCAATATATGTGCTTTGCTTGAAGGGAACATTATTCACCATTCGGTCGTCTCTCGTTCGTGCCAGGGATCGAGTCTAGAGAAATAACGCTTCAAAGTCACCCAAATCTGGAAGCGCATCGACTGTTAAAAGCGGTGTCTCACAGAACGCCCAAAAGGCGAGGGCGAATGTCGACACCTGGCCCAAGCTCAGCCCTGTACGCAACCAGCACACAGCAGAACCAATGAATTTCATGTCCAGAATCACTTTCGAAGTAGTCAAAAGCAGATCCGAGAGAAAGAGAAAGAAAGTTTCTCCATGCTGTTGTTGGAGCGACAAGAAATGCCTTAACACGAGTTCCTAAATAGTGAGGTCACAGTGATGAGCGTTCTCTGCCCTACCCAACTCCACAAGTTGGCGAGCGCCGTCTGCGAGAAACTTCCAAAACGAGCAAATATTTATTTCCTGCAAGCTGCTGCTCACGCCCACATTGCGGTAGCAATACATGAGAAGACTCACAATCTCGGTTGAGATTTCCCGTCACACTTTCTCTATTCGTCAGACCTAGTCCTGTCGGAATGTGAACTTCCCTTGCCATGAACAACCATCAATGGAAAATGAGGCTTAGCAGTCAGCAGCGACTCGAAGGTGAAGTGTCAAACTTTTCCAATCTACGGCCTCCAGAGTTTGAAGGGGCAGATATGCTGCTCAAAAGATGCGCGAAGGTGTTACATAGTAATGGTAAATATATCATTGATCGAGCTTTTGTTTTAATGGAGGAATCCATTCTCAGACAATTCGTTGTGAGTGTTGCAAATCTTTTTCGCCAACTCAATCGAGGATGTGCTCAAAATGAGAAGATGAGTTAAGTGTTAGCGATGATAGACTCACATTGTGTTTCATCGGTTATCACCCATTTCACGTCTGGAAACTCGTCATTGGCCTGATCCATGTGATTACCGACGAAGTCTTGGGATTTACTCAGTGAAGTTTAGGGTATCCTCACACTTCGCTAGTAATCGTTGTGATCGCCACATGAAAAGGCGAATGGGAAGATTCGAAAGAGAGGTGAAGATAACAGGTGCGAGTCTATATGATGTGTCGATCGATCGTAGTAATCGTTTCTATCATCGCAATTACTTGTCCTTTTGGGATTTAGAGCGATGTAACGTGGGAAACAATACTTATCGTTTGCATCATTGCTATCTCTTACACCGCCAGTTTGATTTCATCCATTTTAAAGTGGAGACGTATGAGGATACTCTTATGTCCAAATGTCAATTACAGCTAAGAATTTTAACTTTGCGATTACCGAAGTGTACCTTTTAGTATTCTCAACACCAAATGGGGAAGGCTGCCTTCAGAATGCTTGAAGGTGAATTCATGTAACCGATTAGTTAGTAGTAGCATACATAGTCGCAGCGAGCATGATATAGATAAAAACTTCACATATCAGTTTAGGATTCTTGAGCGCTGTAACGTAGTTCTCTTCCGTCTTTATCCACACGTCAAAGGTAGTGTACGTGCATAGCGATTTTCGAGTTAAGACATATCCATATCGCCGAGGGCAAAATCAGTCTTGTTTCTTTCTATGTAGTAGTGAAGATGCCTCTTCTGTTTACTTATTAATCCAGCCAAGACTTTAGAGACTTCCCCATTTTCTAGTATCATTTTATCCACCTGGGTCTGGACAAAATTTAATAGTGACATATGTATTGGACCTACTTCACGTTCGAATTATTTCCGGTACTAAATAGACTTCAAAAAGCACATGGTGCTTGCACGAAATCTTCTTGAATCATACCAAGTCTCCCAAGTTTTTGACCTGGCTTATGGTTCAAACAACAATTTTCCTGCCTCGCTCATTCACTACCAGAATAATATTTCCAAGCATGGCAATCGAATTGGTTAGGTTGGCAAGAAAGTGCTATCCGAATAGTTTCAAAAAAAAATCGTTCAAAAGATCGTTGGGAGGAGTGTTGTAAGCTACAGTCGCGGCCAAAAAGATATGATCAGCGTGATTTTCACAAGATAATTTTTTTGCTATAACTCACCTCTGCATTGAGCTATCTAGATGAAATAATGTATATGTATTGAAGCTGTTTGGGGTGCTTCCTAACAGCGGCTTATCTGGGCAGAAACTCAGTTCTTGTAGCTTTACTAAGCCTGAACATCAATTTTCTTAGCTTCCTTTGACGTCCAATATGAGCTATTTTTTCCGCCAAACGTCACTACTGCACTTTCCTTTGCTTCTCAAATGCGAGGACCAATGAAAAAAATGGTAGAGTTTACTAGAAATCTCTGTTGTTGTATCTAGATGATACTGACTGCGTTACATAGTTAGTTCCTATTTCAATGTCAGAATAGTTGTCAGTATTGGATATCATAGAAATATCCTCTGTTGGAACGGTTGTCTTTTGTCCGAGATTACTGAGAACTCTTTTTTTTTCACACTTTTTTGGGCTTGTTGGTAACCGCACTAATTTCATGTACGGAGAAGAACTACAGAACACGATTATTACAGCAAATTACTCGCTCAAAAGAGATTAAGAATAACTCCTCTGCGAATCGAAATGAGGTTATACAAACGAGGAGTCATCACGCTGATGAAAGTTGTGAATTCGGACTTGAAACGCGATAGTTCTGTTTGAAAGCAGGTTGCGTTTATGTTATGCAGCGCAAAGAAAGAATAGCTCGAGCCTCATTACATCTTAAAATTTTGTTCGAATAGCACGGTCCCAAGTTAAGTTATGATGAAAAGTTACGCGTTCAACATGGCACTGATCATATCTTTTTGGCCGGACTGTATATTATATTGGAGCGTATATCCTAGACTATTCCCAAGCACATACAAATGGTCATCTGGAGCACTGCTGTTTCATCCAACCAATCAACCAACCAACCCTTACTTCGAGCTGTTGGCCTGGCAAACACTGAGGCCAGCAACACGACGAGCGTAGCCTATAATAATGAAAGTTGTGGATTTCTTCGACTCCCAGAACCTGATGTTCTCGCTGAAGGGAATAGACCTTTCTTAAAAGTAGTGAATAGTCATTAATACCCACCAGTCTGGAGCTAGCCGGACTTGTAAACTTTTCGTGAAGCTCGCTTTGCTCGCATTTCTTCATATTAATTGTATAAGACTTATAGAGATACCAAAATTTTGATCTTGCCTTCCGCCATCTCTTCGTAACTTTCACTCAGATGAAGCATCACTGTTCAAAGGAGATTAATCTCACTTCTCAAGGGAACTTTATCCTTGGTAGGAATAGGTAAATGTAGCTACATACTCAGACATTCGTGGCCGACGTCCCCCCACGTGCCCCCAGCAGACGTCCCCCCACGTGCCCTCAGTATGAGAAGTCCGATCTCTATTGTAGGGCGTACTCGTGCGTTTTCCTCACTACTGGGCCAACGCAGACCCTTTTGGCGGACTGTATCCTGCGGTTCTCCACACTATTGGTCCGAAGCGAACCCGTATTCTGGCGTTCTCCTCACCATTTGGCTACAGCGGGTCCTTCCTCCATCGGTGGATTAGCATTCTGGCAATTCTCTCACTGGTGAGCCAAAGAAGAACGAGAGATTGGCGTAAGAGCCTCCTCCGTCGGCGGACCCATATCCTGGTGTTCCCCACGTTAATGATCCAGACTGAACCGATCCTATAATGGCGGACCTGTATGCTGATGCGCTCCACCGTATTGGGCCACTATGGGTCCTTCAGCCGTCGGCCAACCCTTATTCTGGTGTTTTTCGTTTTATTAGGCCAAACCGTACCCGCTCTCCATCGGCGAAGCCGTATCCTAGCGTTTTTACCACTTTTGGGCCCCGTCACACCTTTTCTATCAGAGCATCTTTACCCTGTGTAAACCTTGAGAGTAATAGTAAAGGCCTGGGGTTTATTTAGAAATTTTGGTCAACCATTTGTTGATTTTGATCAAATATTGGTTGATTGGTTACATAATGTCATGCGTTGTTATATTGGAGCGTTTACACTGTATATTAGTGCACAAGCTTTCTCGAAATGTGATATCGTAACTTCACAATCGCACCGGAACATCACTAGGGGATGCGGCGGAAGCATCCACCAAAAGAGCCGACCGCATAGGTCCAGCCACTACACAGCTTCCGAGAAGCTACAGAGCTCCCATAGAATCCGCTCATCTCTTTAATGGAAGTGCCGAAATCGTCGCAATAGTGGAAACGAGGTTTTCCTGCTGTGTACATTGTGCAAACTGAAAGCTTGTAAACACTCCTTCAACCCTATGCTGCGAGGCTGCCAGCGAAGGTGATAAAATCACCATCCCGTGCATGCGGGAGGGCCAGGAGTGACTTACGTGGAAAGTCCCGAAATGAACGTGTCTAAGTCCCTAAAAATCGGCCAGCTCGCCTCGTAGTCTGCCCCTCAAAATTGTCGGTGTCTGTGAAAGCCGCCCAGTTATGGAACAGTGTGTCTGGCGCTCTAGCCTCCTTACGGCGCTTTGTTTAATAAATCCAACATGAATTGGGCGCGTCACCATTTTCGCCTTCTGCACTTCTCTCGTTAAGCACTCGACGTACTTATCAACAAGGATATGGTGCTGGTAAAGAAATATGTTACAAGTTTCCACGTGGGGCTTACAATTCGTCAGACATTTCATCACACCAACTATTGTGCTGGTTCCCCCTTCCTTAATGTTCAGGCGCATATTTAGGGAGAAAATTTTGCAAGGGGATACGAGTTTCTGGTGAATCAGTGGTAGATTTGTCTGAATATACAAAAGGAGGAAGAGGAATTGGCGAAACGTATATCGACTGTTTTGCAGTGCAAAAGGAGACTATGTTCGCCTATTGGGATAATATGCATGCTTATTTGTTACGAGAAACGTCAATCACGGTTCGCAATGGTGCGAGCGCCACATCACATGTTAACCCACGTTCATGTGGGCAACTGAAACGTTTATCCTATCTCGGTTAACGCTTATCAATGTGAGGTGACGATTGACGTGAAGCCGCAGAAAATGTGAGGAGTGAAATCGCGATTGACACTCCCTGTTGCTGGAGGTACAGCAATAAAAGGTGAAGACGACACGGGTCGTGCATTGGACGAAGTTTGCCAACCGTTATTGTTAGCTTCCAAACATACTACGAATACTACTAATAACAACAGTTTACTAGAAGGCAAATGCAGCTCGTTAATGCATCTCCCTTGAATATAAGGGTATCCTCTTACCGAATCACTTTATCCGGCTGTTTCTTGAGTGACTAATGGGTGCTGTTCCGTAGATGTATGAAGGAAGCCTCTCCAACAGTTTGAACCATTTCTTCTCTCTTTCCACAAAAGCAAGCATAGGCACGATAAATCTCGTCATTGATAACTCGGTGTCTTATCGATGAGGACGGCAAATCACTTACTTCATCGTGATTGCAACAGGTAGCCGCTTATCGCATGAGGAGAAACGTTTGCTAATTGCGCAAGAAAGAAGCTTTGCTAATTGACGTCAGTGACCAATCAAAGGTTGCTTCGTGAGTTGGTCAAATATTGTTAGGATGTGGCAGATTTTCCATTTAGGTGATGAGTTATACACCAAATGCTTCTCCACAATACGATAAGAGTTACTCTTCTCTTTGTGGCAGTTGCCGTATTTAACGTTTTCATCATAGCGAGGTTTGCCTTCATCCAGGAAGAACGAGAGATTGGCGTAAGAGATAATGTCAGTTACTCAGCATCCATCGTTAATTAATTTATTGATGGTCATTATTGCAGCAGCAGAACAAACTCAACGTAACCACACTTCTCCAACGAATGGAAGCATTGAAGCAGGTTGTTCAACTAACGCTTTTGGTAGTAATGAGTACCATTTCACCCTATCGTGGCCAAGAGTGTTCACTAAATGACTTTGACTTGAGAAAATATCCGTACTCATAGTTTACTCAGCCAATCGCAGGGGCAAATCGTCATTAGCTCTAGGCATACTTCAAGCGACGCGATTTGGTCGCCGCGACTGTCGTCGCGATCACCACGACCGCCGGCAAACGCCATATGGATAAAATGAGTGAGGAGACTTCAGACGTGAGAGAGATGCTAACTGATGTGGCGTTGCGATCGATAAGCATCGTTTCCACTGTAGCTATCATTCACATCGCCAGTTCGTTTTGTGAACATCTTCGAGAGTACGGGCGAAGAGCTCCGTTTGGCAGCGATCCATGGCGAAGTAACGTGGCAATGTGTCATTTCCACAATCCTTACCTCTTATATCCTTAGCTCTTTCCTATCTCTCTTGGCCGGTTTATTTTTATTTATTTTGAACTTTCGAAGTCTGGGGATACTCTTAGTTTCTCGTCTATCCGATATAGGAAAAGAGATATCCTCACTCTGATGTTTGGTGGCGATACATTTGGCAAGAGAATGTGTTTGGCAATACATTTAACGGGACAAAACTTTGCTCGGCAATACATTTAACGGGATAATGAGTGAAGAGCCTGTTTGGCGATACAAAGGCAAGAGAATCTGTTGTCGATACATTTGACGAGGTTTGCTTGGCAATACAATTGGCAAGGTTTGCGTGGCGCTATATTTGCGGGTGTTCTAATAAGGTGTTCACATTCATTACCAGCTGGAGGATTAAGGATTCGAAGGTCGAAAATGTCGATCCGGTTGGCTGAGCTGGTAAGGCATCGGAATCGGAAGATTGGTATCATGGCACGATTCCTGATGATATCGAAATTTTTGCCCGGTTGATAAACCTTTTGTTTGATGATTCAATTGGCAAGTTTTGCTTAGCGATACATTTGACGATTTTTGTTTGGCAATACATTTTACGGGCTTCGTTTGCCTAGGTGGTTGGCTAGCACGTCTGCAAGGTTACCAAACAAACCACGCCAAATGTATCGCTACTCAGAACACCAAAAACAAATTGTCGGCCCAGCTTCACTCAAAAACAACTTGCAAACAAGTTTTGAACTAGCAGATCGTTGTCGACAAGTTTGACTTCATATGCCACCGAAAACCAAGTTGTCGACAAGCCTTTCTACCGACAAATTGTCGAAAAGGAAGGAGAAAAACAAGTTGTCGACCACCTTTTCCAAGAAAAACAACTTGCAGACAAGCTTTTGGCCGAAAAAGTTGTCGACAACGTTTTAGCTGAACAACCTGTCGACGAGAGAGAGTCAAGTTCCCATACCCGTGTAGCATACGATGCAATCAATGAGGACACCGGAGCAATGGTTGCTATGGTATAGCTTTAGGAAAGTGTTTGCTTCTTGTTGTAGGACAATTACGCTAGACTCCAGAAGTCGTATCATGGGCAATTTTGTTGAGCTGACAATTTGTCAGTGAAGAACGGGACAAGAACAAGTTCATACGGTCGACAACCTTTCGGCAAGGAAGAGGAAAAGCAAGTTGTCGACTAGCTTTTGGCTGGACAAGTTGTCGGCAAGAAAGTGCAAAACCAAGTTGTCGCTTCTGGAAAAGCAAGTTTCAGGTGTGATCAGAAACTTGCTCGCCAAATGCTTGTCGACAAGTTGTTTGTAGAGTTCTGAGTAAAGAATATCAGAGCAGTTCTACCACCACACTCACAACAAAATCTTCTTTGATCTACTTTGGTGGAAATTATCAATTGCGGCTATCTCGACAGTGAGCGGTCGGTTGCCTTGCACTCTCTAATTCATTTTGTTTTTTTTGCCATTTTTCATTCATTTTGTTTTTTTTTTGCCTTCTTTTTCTGAAGTTTACTTCCCTTTAAATCGCGTTTCTGAATTCTGAACTCTTAACCGATTGACGTGTTTTCATGTTATCTACAGTAACGGCTCTCTGCTTCCGTTAGGATCCCTTTCTCACCGTGAACACCATACAACAATTTTCCTCCACCTCGTCTTTACTCTCAATTTCTTGCCTTTCCTTTGACCAGAAGTGGCTCAGCACACCGCCAGATCCGCGTCCAATAAGAAAAAAGAACTGTAGGAAATCAGCGCGTATATATCGGTCACTGACGACCTCAAGAAACTTACAACGAAACTCATCGTATCTCGCCTGGGACAACGTCGAGAACTAGCGAAATGCGATGAGACGTTTGACCGTGTAGTCACAGCTTAGTAACGCTGGAACCACTTTCAGACCTCTGAAGAAGACGGTCCTCGTCGCAACGTTAGGTCACAATAAACATTTCCACCTTAACAACCTGGTGTGGCAAGGAAAAAATTGTATGAGCACTACCGAAGATGCCCAGGTTTCAAGAAGAACGAACATGGAATCTGCAACGAAAGAAATTCTGGAGCGCGTTATCGCCAAAAATAAAGAACCCGACTTCCCAATGAGATTGCAGACGGAATGGAAGCCGACAGACGCGCTCACAGTGTTGTCGTCTCAGGACTTCCTGAAGCCACTGAATCACTACCTTCGGCTAGGGAAAGGCTTGACGTGGAGAGGATCAGTGCGCTGTTAGACGCGCTCGGGGTACAATGTCGGCCCTGCGACGTGCATCGCCTAGGGAAGTTTGACACGTCTGAGATCTAGGCCCGTAGTAAAGTGTCATGGCGGTGAGATCAGCTGCCTGCACGACTCATCGCCACATTTGGAGCGATGATCGCACGCGCGACGACCTTCCAACACTGAGGAATGGGAGATCATCACCATCCGTGGCGGTGCTGCGAGCACGTATGTGCGTGGCACTGATCTCGTCGCCCTAGAGGGCGATGATCGCCATCCTTTGACGACTAGATAGTGTGCGGGGCAAGAGAAGCCGAGTGAAGTACTCGGAGCATCTCACTCGGAGTATGGTGATGGTGTGAAGTTACGTGTGACCAGGTGCGCGAATTGCACAGAATGCATCTGAGCCTACGGACTCAAGCATGTTGATTTTCGCCCCACAGCACAGAACAAGCTCGAATGTGTACGACTTGTCAGAAGCACAGAGGTGCTTCTGGTGCTTCTAACAAGTCGTACTCGTTCTAGTTTGTTAGTCGCAATGGTTCAGAACTGTCTTACACGCTAAAACAACCCCCAAAGTGATGTGGAAATACGTGAAACACGTGCGTTTGATCACTTTTCATGTATGGCCCTCCCAATTCACCGTGGAGATGATAAGCACACTCCCCTCCAACGCAAAGTGCGATCATCGCCGTGAAGGTGATGTGCGATGATCGTACTGGACACTTTACTACGAGTCCTAGTGTTCGTTTCCGAAACTTTGTGAGACTCGAGAATATTGAGCTCAGAGATCACAGCAAATCTGCCCTCCGTGGTTTTTCGAAATAGAGGAGGAAAACGAGGTGGAGGAGTGTGTTGTATCGTTAAAGATCATCTAGCTCTAAGAGAAAACTTACTCCCTATCTCCGTGAAAACAGATCTTCTTTGTATCGACATTTTGGATCCTCATAGCTTGCAAAAAGTCCGTCTAATTATGCTATACGGTCTCCTGGCTCCAATGCACATGGCGATGAGTTTCTAGCTAATTTATCGTCTGATTCATGTTCCTCTACCAATTATTGTATCGTTCTCGGTGATTTTACCATTGAAGCAGTGGTCGTGCGTCCAACTCTATTGCTGCCTGGTTTACTGAGCTTTTTTTGAATTGCAGCCTCAGCCAACATATGTTGGAACCAAATCAAGATGACAAAATTCTAGATATTGTTCTATCTTCCTCTCCAAACGTGACTAAAGCTGAAGTATTACCCCCTCTCAGTAACTATGACCATGAAATCGTATCCTTTCGTATCGCCTTTAACCAAGCGAGAGTTCCTTCAATTCCTCTTCCAAATTTCTCAGAGCTGACTTTTGCTCAATTTCATACATTTTAGGAATGCATTTTAAGGATATGATTCTCTAAATAATGTTTACAAAACGTTCTGCTCCATCGTTTGTTCTACACTTGCTCAATTTGTTCCGTTATCTAGCGCTACAAGTTGTACCCTAAAATACCCCCGACATATCCTGAATCTTTTGGCTCAGAAGGATCGTCTGTTCTTCTCTCTTCCCAGCCTTCTGAAGAGCCCGCTATCCAAGAAAGTTTGTTCTGACTTGGACTCGCATCCGAAACACTTTGCTTCCAATAGCGATCGTCACCAAGCAAGACAACCAAATGTAAAAGCTCTTTTCTCGCTTGTCAATTCAGGTATTCGAAGTAGAGGTAGTCTTTTCCGGCTACCTGCTCTTTCTGACCAAAACGGCAACTCCTACTCGAGTGATCGCAATAAAGCAGTGGCTCTGGGCAACCAGTTTGCCAGCGTATTCTTACAAAAGAGTGGAGACGAGGGCAATGTACACATTGATGAGAATCTACCGCTATCATCATGGTAACGCCGATGGAAAGTTGGCTCAGCTGTTAAGAACGCCAGCAGTCGGGTTCACCGAAGGTGAATGGGTCTGCTGTGGCCTGAAAGCTAAGAGAACTGCAGGATACGGGTTCGTGGATGTAGGAGGAGTCCGCTTTTACCCAATTGTGAAGAACAAGAAGATACTGGTTCACAGATGGAGGAGGGGTCCGCTTTGACCCAGGTGTGAATAACGTAAAGATACGGATTCACATATGAAGAAGGTGTCCATTGCGGCCGATGTGTGAGAGACGCCAGAATGTGGGTCCACTTCTTTGGCCGAATGATGTGGAGAACACCAAGGTGTAGATTCACTGACGGAGAAAGGAGCGCTTGCGCCCCGTAATTTGGAAAACGTGCTCGATGGAGGTTAGCTCCAGTACAGTCCATTAGCCGGAAAAACGCTAGAATACGTGTACGCCAATTGAGAATGCTGCTGTGGCCAAGTAGATAGGAGAACTCCAGATTGTGGGTCCAGCGAAGGATGAAAGATGTGCTTGCGTCCTATAGTGTGGAAAACGCTAAGGAGAGGATCCACCGATAGACGAGGGGTGCAATGCGGTCCAAGTATGAGAAACGTCAAGATACGGTAACACCGATGTGCACCGGCGCTCAAAAGGCAGGAGAACGCGACTTAGAGAAAGATGTTCGTGAGCATCCCAAAGTGATAAAGATGATACTAGCCTTGCACAGCGAGTTTACTTTCTTTGAAAAACTATCGCAGCTCCAATTTGTACTTACCTTGTTACAAGTATAATTTGCTTCTCACTCTCTTCCGCACAACCAATTGTTTCTAAAGCGACCTCCTCTACTTTCTCCTAAAACAATAATCTCAACTTGAATTAGTTCGAGTTCTTATTCACAATGTGTCGGTTACACAAATAGTTGACAGCTACTAGATTCATATTAAGGATATCCTCGCGCAGGCTTGAGGATGACTAGCCATGATAGGTCCATTGGCATTTAAAAAGTGCGGTAACAACAAGCGGGGGATGTATCATTGCATCGGAAAGTGGATTTACATGGTGGTGTGATGAAGAGTGCTCGAGCAAGGCGCGTACAAGATGTCCGGAGTTGCCAGACTGGTAGAATACACATCTCATAAGGAGAATTTCGTATTCAAACTCAATTAATTACTATTTTCGCTTCTATTTGAATTTCCTAAGGACTTATGGACGCGAAACTTTTGCACATACCTCAGGTGGCCTGAAGAAAACGATAACTGAGAGAAATACATAGATGGACCATTTTTTGTATGTCTGATTGAGGATTTGCATACAGGGTGGGCCAAAAATACGGTAACAACAAGGGTTTTTAGTCCAGGGAAGCATGTCTTCCCTGAAGGTAAACTTGGTTGGAATGTCCTTCGGCAACTTTTCACCGCAACGGTGCTCCGACCTACAAGCCAGCGTTGGTTCAAGACTGGGTCAGAAATAAGTTTTGGGTCCCATAGGTTTCATTGAGCGGCCACGGCCTTGCTTCGATTCCATTTTCTGGAGTTGGGTAGTTTCCGCTGATACACAGACCAGCTCTTGTTCATAACCTCTCCACAATTGAGATTGGTCAGGAAAGCTCTCCAAAGAATGCTGAGTGAATTAAGCCACAACCACTTGAGCGCTGCCGGCAGCGGCTTCACTTCAGCATCCTGGGGCCTGTGTCGGAAATGATAGAGGGTACACGGACGTGAAGAGTTACGTTTTGGTAACCGTGAGACGGCGAAATAGATCATATTTAGATTCTAAACTACAAATAAGTACTTTTTTGCTGGTCGCAACTTTCTTTGTTACCGTATTTCTGGCCCACCAGTATTTATGTTGCCTTTATTTTCCGGAGGATCACTTTGGATCCGCGATGGCGTCGGATCTGGGGTTCCTCCGTCCGAGACTGTGCCGAACCGGTGGTCGAGCTACCAGATATTGTCACCAGATGTTGTACTGCCGGCGATGATAGGGGCGTAATTGTCAACAGCGCTGCCGTATGCACTCGATTTGCAGCAGTAGCGACTGTACGCACTCGATCTGGATCAGCTCCGACTGAGAGGAGGCTCATCGCACGCCCGGCCCAACCTGAGATTGCAGGCTGAGCTTCAGTCCACTGATTCCTCAACTAGTAATGGCAGAGTGGGTCAGCCGCGCCAAGTGTCTGACAAGGTAAGTGCACGATGCTAACTCCCAGGATCGAAACGAAACATCTAGTTCTAGAAAGCACCAGCCTGAGAGTCAAACAATAGCCTGATGATCTACTCTTCTGCTGAGCGCTGGCATACTACTCACACCGTTGGACCCGACTCCAGGCGTTTCCCCATTTTCTAAACGCCGGCGCACCCCTACCACAGCGCTGGACCCGTTTCCCTCACCTATGGGCGCCGGCGCATCACTCTCTCTGCTGCTCTCCCTTCAACGGCAACTCTTCCTCTACCGAGCGCCGACGCACCTCTGAAATAGCTCTAGGCTCATTTCATGTCATCTTCTCCACCATCTATGCGAGCGCAACCCTCATCCATGTCAAACCTCGTCCACCTGGTTCCTCCTCTTCGTTATAAAACTGCCCTGCCCGTCTCTTTCCTTTTATACGGTCATGTAATCATAGACCTATCTCACTCACTCCGATCATGCCGAAAACAACCGTCAGCCATTAACATGTCTGAGTATGACAAACGTCGCTCAAAACACCTCTAAATCAAGGTAAAAATCAAAATTTGCAACTTTTCTGTGCATAACTCTATGCGCTGAACACGATGGTGTCGGTAGTTTTGACGACAGTGGCTGGTTCTCTTGTATATATATATATATATATATACACACACACACACACACACACACACACCGGCGTGTGAGCCGGCGAGGTTATAGGCTACTTTGCACCTGGGATTATCTATTGATTTATCGATTATATCGATTTTATTGATTTCTCGGTACTTTCGTCAAGGGGCAGGTGGAGACATATCTTTTTGGGTTCCTTAATACGCTGAATACGAATATGGCAACCATTTTGCACTAAATATTGATTTATCGATGTTGTTGATTTTTCGCTATTCTAGCCCATGGGTTGGGAAAACATGTCTACTGGGGTATCTCAATGCGCTGAACACGAATATGACAACCATTTTGCACGGAATATTGATTTATCGACTTTATTGATTTTTGTCCCTTCTCCCCAATGAAACTGTGAAGACATGTATCCTCGGGTTCCTCAGTACGCTGAATACGAATATGACAACCAATTTGCACAAAATGTTGATTTATTCATTTTATCGATTTTTTCTATTTTCGCTCAAGGACGGACAAGGACATGTCTGCTGAAGTACCTCAATACGCTGAATACGAATATGACAACCATTTCGCACGAAATATCGATTTATCGATTTTATTGATTTTTGAACGGTGAAGACAATGGACCGGTGAAGACATCTCTTGGGGTTCCTCGATACGCTGAATATGAAAATGACAACCACTTTGTACGAATGCATCGATTCATTTCACCGAATTGGCTTCGCTAACGTTTCGCCCATAAGTCGATGGGGAAGAATCACTTGGGCTTCCCTAACATGTTGGTCACCGAAATTACGGAGATTTTAATGTTTTAATGAATTTATCGGTGACAGTAATTGGCAGTGTGATATAGCCAAGGTAGTGAAACACCCGAGCGAAGCCGGGTACGGCAGCTAGTTTATTATGAAATTGTGAAGCAAAACAACCCAACTTTAATCAAAGGCAACTCTAACATTTGTCTTTTTTCTATCGTGTGAAGATGGCCGGTGTTTTTTTAAATGCGCTGAATGGATATTATCATTTTTAAATGTTTTTATCTTGCCATACCTTACTTCCAGAGCCAAAAGTAAGCAATTTTTATTAATTTATTCATTTATTATGTTGACGTCTAACAATGTCAACATTTGCTTCAAATTTTTTGTTGAACCTACAGCTTATTTACTTTGAATATCAGTCAATGAATTCGACTGCTTGCTCCAGCTGATGAAACTTATCAAAACATCCGCAAATCCGTCTTCCAACGAATTAACGGATTAACGCATCAAAGCGTAACGGCCATTTTTTGCCTAACGTAACGAATTAACGGCTTAACGAAATCTGAAATTTTTCTAACGCACAGCCCTGATACACACATACGGACGGACACACACAAACACGCACATAAGCTGCCAATTAAGAATACGTAAGATATTCACAAGTGTGCGAAGTTAACCCTGAGGTCATGAGCGAAACATCCATTTTCGAAAGCATTGTCCAAGACGATGCTAATGATTGATTATCATTTCTGCCCAGTGGTCCTGATGGCGATCACGAGAAAGTGTCAAAGCTTTCGATGTTGCACTGCTATAGGATTCCATGTAGAGCAGGGTTTCATGAAACTTTAACCACTCAAACCAACTGTGGTTAAAGTGATCAGCTATGTTGTGGACTACGCAGTGTTTAAAGGCGCACTTTTAATAGCTTGGTGACTGGACGGAACAATGTTATTCAAAAATGCGTCTCAAAACTTTCTTCATTCTACAGGAGAGCTAATCGGAGCCAGCACTGCTGTGGCAGTGTGATAGAAAACTTGGCACTACTCAACCTTCACTGACCCAAGCTGTACTGGCCGAAAAGATATCACCTTTTCGTTTTTTGCGTGTAACTTCTGAAAGGCTAGCCCGATTGAGCTCAATATATTTCTGGAAAAAAATTGGAAAATCTTCCAAAATTGTAAAAGTGGTTTTTCAAGCTTTTGTCCCTGACTTTCGTGATTGTCGTGTAATCTCTTCCATTTTTATAGAATAATGTTTGAAAAGAATTTCAGAGTATGGCTAGACCAAAGGGCTCCAGAAATCTAAGCGAGATGGAACAGAAGGCAATCGTCGAAGGTCACCATCAAGGAAGAACACATCGCGAGCTGGCGGAGCAGTTCAAAGTTTCCAGGCCGACAATATCCAAGCTCCTAAAATGCTGGACGGTACAGGGAGGCTTTCTCCGCAAGAAGAGCCCCGGAAGACCGCGAATCACAGACTCCTTGATGGACCGTAACATAATTCGTATGTCGAGAAGCAACCCACCTCCTCTGAAGTCCGCCGCCGGACCAGCAGACGGGAGAACGGGTGTGCCTGACCAGAAAACGGGAGATCTGAAGTTTGTCTGGCCAGTTTACGGCTGAGCCGACGTTTTCAGATGTTGCCTGAACATTTTACGGGTCGACATCCGATTCGGCTCAATTTACGGGTGTTGCCTAGTCAGATTCCCGGACTTGCTGTTTCTTGACCAGGAAACGGGTGTTGCCTGACCAGATTACGGCTATCGCCTGTTGCCTGACCAGATTACGGGTATCGCCCGTTGCCTGACCAGATTACGGGTGTTAGTAGGGAATTTCTGTATTCCCACCCATATTTTTCTACAGTGCGAAGACATTTAGAGGTGGAGCTTATGCAAGATGGATGTGTCCTTAACGTCCTCCCATAAAGTCAAAAATTGAGCAATTTTCCGGTCGAAATGGATCTTCTCCATATTAACATATGAGTTGCAACCAGCAACATGTACGCAGCACAGTGAAGGGGGACTCAAAGTTGCAAATGTGTTTCGATCTTCGAGGCAAAAAGGGCTGCCATGAAGTGGCTCGTGCACACAAACCGGGGTGGAGTGGTTCATCCTCGAGATTTTTGGTGGCAGAGTTGCATGGGGCTTCGTGAGACCTCCCACTCCGAGCGGCCATGTCATCTAATTTTTGTAGGGAGGTCCGGGCACATGCCCGGCCGCGCCAGCCTCCCATTGTTGCCTGGCCAGTTTCCGAGTGTTGCCTAGCCAGTTTCCGGGTGTTGCCTGGCCAGTTTCCGGGTGTTGCCTGTCCAGTTTCCGGGTCTTGCCTGACCAGTTTCCGGGGTTCGTGGTTGCCTGGTCAGATTCCGGGACTGAATTTCCTGACCAGTTCCCGGGTGTTGCCTGGCCAGTTTCCGGCTCTTGCGTGCCTGGCCAGCAGGCAAGCACGTCTGCTGGCCAGGCAACGAGACCCGTAAAATGTTCAGGCGGCGGACTTCAGAGTCATCCGACATTGCTCGCGAGATATCAACTCCAGACGTGTCGATTCCTTCCCGTCGCACTATTCGGCGACGTTTGCAGGCTGCTGCTCTACATGGTAGACGCCCTGTTAAAAAAACCCGTTCATATCTGCGAGAAATTGCAAAGCTCGCATCGCTTGGGCAAAGGCTCACCTCCACTGGGGACGAGAAGAGTGGAGCAGTGTTCTTTGGTCGGACGAAAGCAAGTTTTTACTGTTCGGCACTGATGGAATAACATGGATTCGTCGTCCTGTAGCCAAAAGATTCCATCGTAGATACCAAATTCCGACGATGAAACATGGAAGTGGATGGTGCCTTGTCTGGGGGTGCTTCTCTGCCCATGGAATGGGTCCAATTCACCACATTAAAGGAATCCTGGACCGCGAAGCGTACCTAGACATCTTGAAAAAGGTCATGCTACCACATGCTCGCCGCGCACTGGGACAAGGCTTCATCTTCCAGGAAGAAAACGACCCGAAGCACCGCTCATCTAATGTGCAGCAATGGTTCAGGCGACGTCGAATTACTCGTCTCGATTGGCCAAGTCAGTCACCGGACCTGAATATTATAGAGCCGTTGTGGAATGAGCTGAAGAAACGTCTGACAGGAAACCTGGCTCGAAATGTGGACGAAACATTCGCTCAGATCAAGGAAGAGTGGAGCAACATTCCACAAACCACAATCGATAGGCTTATTGAGTCCATGCCTCGCAGATGTCAGGCTGTAATGCTTGCAAAAGGTTATGCTCAGGGTCAAGCGTGTGTCGATAAATTATCAAGGGGGGTCGTACGGGGGGGGGGAAAGAGGGGGGGGTCGTAAGGGGGGTCGTGGTCGGGAGGGGGGTGCCTTAGTGTGGAATAGGAGGTAGAAAAAAAGGTAGAAAAAACGGAAGAAGTGGGGCACTGATTTATCCATACATAGAATTTGTTTTGACGTGATTAAACGACTTTAACAGTATGATTTGAATAGTGAAAAGTGGGGGGTTATAGGGTAAAATTTTCGCACGTCCGTACTGAAGGTCCTACCCAGTCCTGCAGGCCGGTAAAAAGTCGTTTTATGGACCCTACCCAACAGTGCTTTACGCCCAAGTTTCAGGTCTCCAGCTTCAAGAGGAAAGATTCAGCACGGGAATTACGGAGCTGAGGTTTCGTCGATAAAAATGGCCTTTTTTTTCCATGTTTTTATCGACGGAGTTGAATCGCGGTGGAAGAAGCTGCGGAAAAACGAGCTGTACAGCCTGAAAGCGCAAACCTTCGACTATTAAAAACCTGAAAAAATTGGGACCTCAACGAGCCAGATCTTTTGATATTCGTGTACGACTACAACCATGTCTCTGAACGAGTCAAAATTTTAGGCTAAAATTTTCGCACGTCCGTACTGAAAGTCCTACCCAGTCCTCCACCCCTATAAACAGTTATTTCGTGCTTTACGGTCGATCATCTCGAATCCACTACAAGCGCGTGTCATTTTACGCCATGCAAAAATTCTAGCCTCGGAGGGGATCGAACCCTTGACCATGTCGATGGTGTGTATGGTTGTTTTTCGTGACGAATACGAAGGTATTTCGTTTATAAATTCTGTACGGTCGCTTTCAGACTGAAATTCGCTCACCGCACACGCTTCAACCCTCAGCAAAAATTTTAGCCTCGGTAGGGATCGAACCCTTCACCATGTAGATGATGTATATAGATGTTTTTCTTGATGTGTTCGAGCCTCATTAGTTACGTAAGCAACATTGCATAGTTAATGCACGTTTTTTTGTCCACCGTGTACATTTCAACGTTTTCCAGAAAACTTCCAAACAACTAGTTAGATACAAATAAGCCTCTTTCTCCTTCCTATGCTCTGGCTCCACCACACCTCTCGCAGTACGAACACCTGAAATGGTATACCTAAATATCTAAATTCTGCAAGCATAGAAGGAAATTTGTGTGCAAAGGGGGGGTCGTATTTTTGGTGGCTCAAAAGGGGGGGGGGGGGTCGAATGGGGGTCGACTTTTTACCATCATCACGCTTGACCTTGGTTATGCTTCTAGGTACTGATTTTGTAGAAGCTATATTTACTACTTTGTTATTTTTTTGTTAGTTGTTACCGTTGTTCTGTTTATTGTTATCCTTTCTCGAAGATTGCTCAATATAGAAGATTTAGGAAAAAATATCGCGCGTGTGTGTGTGCGTGTGTGTGTGTGTGTGTGTGTGTGTGTGTGTGTGTTGTGTGTGTGTGTGTGTGCGTGTGTGTGTGTGTGTGTGTGTGTGTGTGTGTGTGTGTGTGTGTGTGTGTGTGTGTGTGTGTGTGTGTGTGTGTGTGTGTGTGTGTGTGTGTGTGTGTGTGTGTGTGTGTGTGTGTGTGTGTGTGTGTGTGTGTGTGTGTGTGTGTGTGTGTGTGTGTACAAGAGAACCAGCCACCGTCGTCAAAACTACCGATACCATCGTGTTCAGCGCATAGAGTTATGTACAGGAAAGTTGCAAATTTTGATTTTTACCTTGATTTAAAGGTGTTTTGAGCCACGTTCGTCATATTCAGACATGCTAATGGCCGACAGTTGTTTTCGACATGATCGGAGTGAGTGAGATAGGTCTATGATTACATGACCGTATAAAAGGAAAGAAACAGGCAGAGCAGTTTTATAACGAAGAGGAGGAACCAGGCGGACGAGGTTTGACATGGATGAGGGTTGCGCTCGCATAGATGGTGGAGAAGATGACGTGAAATGAGCCTAGAGCTATGTCAGAGGTGCGTCGGAGCTCGGTAGAGGAAGAGTTGCCGTTGAAGGAAGAGCAGCAGAGAGAGTGATGCGCCGGCGCCCATAGGTGGGGGAAACGGGTCCAGCGCTGTGATAGGGGTGCGCTGGCGTTTAGAAAATGGGGAGACGCCTGGAGTCGGGTCCAACGGTGTGGTCAGAGTGCGCCGGTGTCCAAAACTGGGAAAACGCCTGGAGTCGGGTCCAACTGTGTGAGTAGTATGTCAGCGCTCAGCAGAAGAGTAGTGTCTGACAAGATAAGTGCACGATGGTAACTCCCAGGATCGAAAAAGCACCAGCCTGAGAGTCAGGGGATAGCCTGACGCGCTTTTCCTCATCATTTGTTCGAAAATCCCTGAAATCGTGTAGAAAAACTGCCAGATATAGCATAACAGCGGCAGAAAAATCATTTGCGGCTTGCGTGATCAGGGGTGTGCGGAAGTAAAATTTTAAATCCCGTAAAACGTAAAACGGAAAACAGAAGGCCAAAAATGGGCGGAAAACGGAAAGCGTAAAACGGAAAACGGAAGATTCCGCACACCCCTGGTTTGGATCCTCTTCCAGTCATGTTCAGAAATGTTAAGTTTTTTGATGACCGACGCTAGGGTAATTCTGAGACGAGAAATGGCAAAATCAAAATTGTCGGATAATTCGGACATATCTTCTTTGAATGGTAGGCAAACCAAATAACGTTCCTCTCCAGATTGAAGTAGATAGAAGTAGATTGGATCAATGAATTTTCGAAGGCATTTGCCTTCATAATTTTTAGAGATGTCATCGGATATTGCAGTTCAAGTGACCAGAGTTTCTCTACTAGTTCCCCTAGTTTCTGTTGCTGTAATGGACGTTCAAGGTCATGTAGGACTGGTGATCTGGAGAGGTTTTCCAGGTATGGTGTTTCCCAGTCGCGTGTGGATGAGATTGTATCCATTTGGTAGCGTCTTCATGCAAAAGTTAGTGTAGAGTGTGAACGCCCAGAAGTAGTCATTTCCAATATACTATACCATGCCAGTATACACCAGGTGGTTCCTCTGTTGTTCATGTTTGACGTTCATCTCGTCCATATGGATCCGCGAACTTCATTTCTATCTTCTCGGTAAGAAATATCTTGGCGTTCAATTTTCCCTCTTGGCGTTCAATATTTTCTTCTCGTAGTTCTTTAAAATCCTACTTTCACATTACTGGATGAATGCGTTTGCGCTCTAGCTGCTGCGAAGTTTCGAGGAGAAATTTCTAATTCATCTTCGATTTGGAGGTGAATTGTCTTTGCAATCCAGTTGTGATGAGTATTGAGGAGCAGCGACTATCGAGAGAGGCATAAGTCATGACACGTTCATGTGGTTGACTTGGATTGAATGACGCTTGTGCACACATGAGGAGTGTTTCATTGTTCTTGATGCTTGAATTGATCACCGCTGTTGAGACACTTGTGAATTGTTTTCCTCCTCCAACGGTCTTCTTCTGAGGTCGCGAATTTCTGCACTCTGCGCGTTCATCTGAGCTAGCTCGTCGTACTCATGTTTAATTGCCAGAAAAGAGCGAATGGCTTCTGATTTGTAGTTCGTGTGGAGCTGATTTGTGAAGGACGTACAGGTTGACGAGGACCCGTTCTTGGATCGCTGGCTCTTGCTGTGTCTTGTTTGAGGCATAGAAATGAGAATTGAGAAATGATGGTGCCTGCAACTGCAAGTCCTTGACTGGCACTCCCTCGCGTTTGTCGGAGAGATAGGCAGTTGCAGCATAGGCGCTCTGTTTTGAGGACCTTCAAGCTCTTTTGGAAATCGGATACATGGAACGTGTAAAGGAGGTATATGCACCGCTTACGTGAACTGTGCGGGTCTTCTCACAATTTCAAGTCTTTCTCTTTATTCTTTATTCTTTATTTAGATTCTATATCGCAACGGTACAATAGGTGTTGTACTTTCTTTGCGTAGAACTCAGCAGTCTTCTTATCATCTCCAATTACAAGCTGTTTCCAGTTCGACATCACATCTTTGGATCTTTTCTCCCGGAACTCCGCTATGTCATCAATCCATCGTTTTCGACGTCTGCCTCGACTTCTGCTGTTTTCTGGAGTCCAATCAGTAGGTATCTGAGCCCATGTTTGCTTTCCTGTAGCGAATTTCTTGGCATAAACCCATTTTTTTTCTGAGAGCAGATAGAACCCAATCTTTGAGGCCTGTTCTGCGCCTTATCACCCTCGCTTTTACCTTTTTGGACAGTCGAATACCAAGAATGGTATGCTCTAGTCGTCTTTGGGCTGATCGAAGGGCTATGGCGAGTTTTCTTGTCCACACCCAAGCTTCACAGCCGTAAAGGATTGTTGGCAAGATGTCAAAGGCTAGATGCAAGTCTTTCTCTCACTGTCTAAAATTCAGTTTCCTCTTCGTCAGAAATCAAATATGTCTCGAAGTGAAGTTGTTACGCTGCGTTCACATGAATTTCTTTTGTGTAGTCGCGATAGTCTTCATCATCCTTGAGAGTTGCTTCTTCTCTGAATATCTCAATGAGTACCTTCGGAGTCCTATCGGTGCGAGATTCTCTCGTTTTTGCCTTTGTCATGAATGCGGCTACGAATGCAACCTGAAAGCCTATTCAGTAGAATCACTCCTAGTGCGCATTCCTTCGGGTCATCCTCGTATGTTGTGAATTGACTTGACGTACCAGCGCGAATATGCATTTGTATATGAAGGTCGAGTAGGTTTCGGCCTTGCTTGTCGCACTGCTGAAGAGAGGCCTGACGGATGTATTGTATGTGACGTGTCGTGACGTGATCATCGGAGTGGTTCTCCAGAAATTCGACTGCGATCGGGTATTTGGTAGTGGTTATGGAGAGTCTCAGATTGTCTCTAGTGCTCCTTCTCGCACAGTGAACTTGAAAAGTGGGGATTTAGTGACTCCTTCCAATTGTTTCGACCGACGAGAGTGGAGAAATGGACCCAGTTTTCGGGGAACTCGAGAATATTGCCTTCGAATAGGGGAAGGTCAACTTGCTCAGTATTGATGAACAACATATTTGACTGCTGTTTGGAAAGCTGGAACATAGGATGCCACGTTGACAGCCGGAATTGTTTTGAACGGGATGAGCGATGAGTTGTGGAATCTTCGCGCTGAGAGTCGACTTCGATACGGTTCCAAGTCCTACATCCTTTACTTGATTCTTCTTCGATGTACGGCCGTTCTTGATCACATCTTTAAAACGAAACGACATCGTTGAATGGTAGTCGGAAGTCCCTCGTATTCTATGATCCACTCTTGCAGAATAATTTTCTCTCTTGGATTTGTTTGTAGTGATAGTTGCCATTGTTTCCAAGACGAAAGTAGACGCGATAGAGAGAAAGTCGTGGGCTGACGTTTGTCCTTCGTATGCCGCTAGGAGATCGTCACCCGTGAGGTGTTTGAACTGGCTCAGCATGTATAGTTTGCGCACTCTCGACTGCTTTACTGTCGTTTAGTGATGCCGATTTGCTGACGAATTATTCCTGACATCTCATTGTGCTACAGATGGTAGATTTCAGAGTGCAGGACGAGACGAGTGACATTGTGTGCTACCTGTCGACGTTGCCTATCGTGGGGAGGGGGGGGGGGAGTGAAAGGATGAGTTGAGGAATTTTTGGAGGGTCGTCCCGACGCGCCTTCTTGAAGAGAAGGTCGGCTAATTTGATGACTAAGCCTTGTTGTCGCTATGTAGTGGACCGGACGAGAGATGTGTTATCCGCAGTCGCTTATTGAGCTACGGTCCAAGCATGGACGAAATGCGCCTCGTTTTGTAATGAGACACTTATGTGAGCGGGTTGAAAGCTAGATGTGTGGTTTAAAAATATACTTGAAATTAAAATGCTTCCCGAGGATCCTAATATGAAAAAATGCTTTGCTAGATGACACGATACAGAATCAGAGAGTCCAATACACATTTCTATGTAACTGGCAGGTGGGACGGATGGGCGTGTACCATTACTCTTGCACCTGAACCTTATCAGTGCTTGAGCAATTTTTTCTATAAAAATCATTTTTATGCATCGTTAACGTAGTTAAGAATGATGTACATGAGCTTTTTACAGAATTCCAATCAGTCAGTTGAGAATTTTACGTCTACCTTCTTTGGAAAAGGAATACTTGATTTCTTCCCACATCTGGCATCTGTCAATTTGACAGATCTGGCACCAATTATGCTGACTCCGACGATTCAAAGATGGAAAAAACTGGTAAGTCCCAAACTGCCGTTAACAAGTTTCAAATTAACCACGCTATGAGGTGGCTGACCATGTGTAAATTATCCAAAATCATAGCATATAAAACTGTCACCTCTTTACGCAATTTTCGTTCACCACCTGCAAAAGTGTGAACCTAATTTTAGACTGAGAATGCAGACAAACTTTCGTAAGTCGCGTGTTTGCGATTATGACGACACAAACACACTGATCACATTTGTAACACTTTCTCAGAGATTCCGGAACGGCGAACGCAGGCCGAACACGTTTCAACAGCAGTTACACCGCGAGGTGAAAACTTATTTTGTCGCTCCACGAGCTGCGTTCGCCCCAGGAAAGCTGTGTTTCGGGGGCGATTAAGTGGTTTGCATGTCTCAAACCTAGGATCGCAGCTCAATCCGGGCACAGGGCTGTGTGCGTACTGCAGACTTGGGTAAGTGGATGCTTACCCAAGCTCATCCAAAAATAATAATTACTGCGGTGAGCCACGGTTTTACCCGGGCCTCAGCCATCCTGACGAGTCTCGCTGTGCTTCCCCTGGCTCCGCCGGAGACACGACTAAACTTTGATGCTCAACCTGCGGTTTATATACACCTCCCAAGGGGCGTGTTGCCACGTGGCAAGGAGCAGGCAGAACGCAAGTTGAACTGCACCACAGTTCATCGGGCAAAAACGCAGCCGAAACATGGGTTTTGCTGCTCTTAGCAGACGGAATGCAGCAGTTCTTCCTCTTGCAGCAATGTCTGCCTTCCATTTCTTGGGGATGTGGCTTCCCAGGTTGTGCTGCGTTTGCCTTATCCAGTTATCTGAGTTGAAGAAGACACAGTTTTCGAGCAGCCAGTTCTGCCGTTCAGAAAGCGTTAGCCGAGATGTGTGAACAAGATTAGGCAATCTGTAAACGAGGAACAAGTTTTGTCACAAGGGAAATAATGGTGGCAAACAAAACAATTCTAATATGTGTTTAATATTTTGCTTAGATGTATCGAGTTGATGGTACAACGTTTTTTTTTAAACAAAAATGAGTACAAGTGAGTGAAAATGAGTATTTGGCTATTTACCTAATGCTTAAACTAAATAAGGAGATTAGGCGAGATATATCTAAACTCTTATGTATTGGGGAATTCTGACGTCTTCGATTCTGCAAAGCTCGTAAAATTATCACGGCTATTGTTTAGTCAGCGGAAACGCTCAAAATTTTAGCAATCCATTGATACACTTGTAACACTTTAGCAACAATAACGTTAACAGCCAAACAACCATAACAAAAGCAGAGGTGCTCTTTCTGTCCACAATTTGATCGCGTTCTATTCTAGTAGAAAGACGCAGAACAATAACCTCAAACTTCTTTCTCTTCTGTCTTCTTAAGTCTATATAAATTTCTTCCTCCAGGATTGCACTTCTCCCCCAATCACCTGGCTTCAGAACCAGGTTTTGACAGGAAATGAAGTCCCAGAGATATAGTCTATGGCCAAGAAGTGCTGACTGAGGTGGAATTCACAGTGAGTGTCTCTGGCTGAGGAGAGGTAAATGAGGTGGAAATCGCCTTGGTGCCTGAACCTACACGAATAAAAACACATGGTGTTCCATCCATCACGCATCAAAAGAGCTACCTTGTAGAAGGCAAACCTTCAAAGGCAGCACTCACGGAAGTTTCTGAGTTGGAGATTTCACTGTATATCCAGGTTTTCAGGGATGATGAACTCATCGACAACGATGAAATAGCGTGAAACAAGTGGAAAACAATTAAAATGATGACGGCATTCCATGTGCGTTCACAGCGCGGACGAGTGTTCTGTGAGGATCCCCCACGAACCCTCGAAATGTTACGCATTCCACACACCACCCACGCTAAACCACACGCGCACACCCAGTCGATGGCTGGAACGACGAAACAGTTTTGTTCACAGCGGCAGATGCGTGCATCACGGTGTTCAACTTGATGCTTACTTTTGCGATTGTTCAGCAGCCGGCTACATGGTACGCGACTCGGTTCAGAAGTGAGAATTTCCGTGAGTGCTACCTTTAAGATGTAGGTGATATCGTGGACGATCTACAATCCTACACTATGTAGTACTAATTTGAAGAAGATTTGGATCTAGTTGATTGCAACAGGAAGTGTTGAGAATTGCCAAACTATCTGTGGAGCGCCTACAGTCGCTTTCATTCCCATTCAGTTTTGGTGGTTTTACTGGAACTCCCTGTACTTCTGACACGTTCTGACTCGCACTGTCAGTGGAAGGGACCGATTGGATTTTTTAGGATCCGCGTGGTATGGATTATGACGTGTCAGAATAAGCTCATTAGCATAGTGAAATCGCGTCGCCGTAGGTTCGCACCGCTGTCTAATTATCATAGTCAATCGTTATCCCTAGCTATTCTTATGTGTTGATCAGTGAAAGGCTTGTTAGAGATAATGGTTTGGAGAGAGAGTAAGCGATGCGGAAAACGGACATGTTAATCCACTGTGCACTGTGTTTTCAAAATATTCATAATCCTTTTTGCGCAAATAGTGAAGCTTATTTCACGAGTTCACATAGATTGTGCTTAAATAGTACACATGTTTAGGTCTTCGGCATTCCTGTTGTTATGCGAGACAAAAATTACATTGAGGAAACACTTGATTCCCTCTTCAAGCATTTGAGTACTTCCGTAAGGTTGGTGTAGCAGATCGTCGTCACGGCCTTGTCATATCAGGGATAAAAAAAATTATTTCCTTCTTCTTCTTCTATTGCAGCAATCAAGTGTTATTCATTGTTATGTTTGCCACCCCCAATACAAGCACAGCTGCTTTCAAGAACTTATCAAACTCAGTGATCTTTAACTATGCCAATAAAATTGAGGAGGGTTTACTAGAGGTCAGGCTTTGAATTTTCAACTGTTGAAGTTGCGCATTTTTCGCATGCACACCCTAAAAAGCTCTCACTCAACTTTTTTTTCCTGTGCTAACCGCTATTTTCCATTGCTACTGTTATACTTGCTAGTTAATGTGAAGTATAAATTAAGGTCGCCGTCATTCCTCCGAAATGGTATGAGTCACAGCCAGAATTCATTACACCTACATTCGGTGATTCGAAAGAGAGAATGCAGTGGAGGATAAAGCAAAACTTGGGTGATTTATGTAGTTGTGCTAGTCTCTCTTAAATGTGCAGTAGTTCATCAGAGTTAGAAACATCAAGAATTTCAGTCCTTGAATTTCCTCCTAGTGTCTAGGAGGAAATTCAAGGACTAGTAGATAACACTTCCAAAAACTTCTGAAACTTGGATCATAACAGGTCCTTACTGTCGGGGAGAGGGGCCAACGAGATTAGGCTTTTGAAAATGAAATGTCTGCTGTCAGGTTCTTTGTAACGCTGATCTCCGATCCGTATCTCCTATCTTTTGCGGTAGTCCTGGGGTAATTGTTAGATACGTGGCATTCATGCCTGCACGACGACCCTAAGTTGGCTTCTGGGGTATATTCCGCTAAAATAGCTCAAAATACCGTTCCAATTTAAGCAAATTTTGATCGTTTCAATGAATTTCACTCACAAGGCAAGGATATTTGGTCGAAGTGATCATTCGTGGTGCCACGTGTCCTACCGTATGCAGTTTTTACCGCCGATCTTGAATCTGTAGCCAAAACTTCTTGTTGGGTACTGTGGTGAGTTTATTTATTTTCACTGCTCTCAAAGATGCCCAAAACATATAGTGCTGTAGATTGAGAGAGAAGGAGAGAAGCAACGCTCGTGCTCCTCCATGTCGTTTCACGTCGTTGTCTCTAGCAAGCAGATCATGGGTCGACAGGGTAGAGGCGACTGAAGACAAGGTTCGACCATGATACGCAGTCATGCCTAACATTTCAATCAATGATCTTCTTGTTAAAGACAATGACGTGTAGGAACAAAAACCTTGCAGAGATTGTTCTGTCTCAACACTATACAACACTATATACCTGATAGAAATCAGACAAATGGAGAACTAGAAGGAAAAAAGGAAATTATCTACGCTAAAAGAAACATGTTTATTACAGCAAAAACCTTGAAGTAGCTCTGTAGATGGAGATGTGAACTCTAGAGATGATGTAAAACCAGTTAAGTGGTAGTCCGTAGCCCCGAGACTCAGCGACATGCCCGCGTCATAAAGCAACACTCCAAATCAGTTGGCTTGATGCCCTCATCCCGTGAAGGGTCATAGGAACCGTGACGAAACTCCGACACACGAGTATACCAACCCCCTCGAACCGCCAGAAGGAGAGGGCTGCTACTACTAGAGAAGGCAAGCTTGCTAAGCTAGACTTTAAAGACCAAAAACTGGCGTACAAGTAGTGATAATCTGCGCCTACAACTCGGCGGAGAGATCGATCAAGGAGTCGCCGCTGTTATTAGATTGGTGCAAAATTAATGCGCATTTTTCGTTGGTTCATCACAGGTGCAGAAAATTTACGGTTTTTCTTATCAACGTTAGAAGATGTTGCATATGGGTTTGTAGCAAATTTTATGGCCTTTTCAAATAACTTGTACATGAAGTTCACGTCTCCATTAAATTTTTAGTTCTGGAACAAAAGACGCTAAAAAAATTTTGTCAAGCTTACTTCAGCGACCAAAACTCACTCGAATACCATCATAGTATTGGGTAAGGAAGTGTGAGCGAATGCATCCCGCGAAGCTGCTTCAGGATTTTTCGACGTGATCTGCCTTGCTTCGAAACTAAAAAGGGTCGCATATGTCTTCATGGCGTTGACGACCCCTAACTGATAGCAATAATTAAAGAGAACTCATTCAAAACGTCATATCTGGTACTGCAGAACGTTGAGGGTAATAGTCGTTGGGCCACCTCTCTCTTGAGAAAAAATGGAAGGGGGATCGAGGAGAAAGCCCCGAAACACTGCCAATAACCAAAGCAGCGCCAAATGAAAGTCACGGCTACTTTGTGGTGATTTGCTGCAAAAACCGCTATGTGCAGCTCATTCACTCTTTCTCATCTGACATGTACTTTCGAGATGTGAATGAAATAAATTAAAAACTTCACTGTATGAGCCCAGCATTGCTCAATAAAATTGAGTCTACACTCCTTCACAGCACCGTCCAGCTACATCTCTTACATCAGACACTCCACGGGCTGGAGGGAGCGACTAGGACATTGAGCTCTGCTTCATACATCATAATCACCGATCCTCTTGCACACCTATTACCACTTCCCCGAGCACCTGGACAACTTTTTTCGGAAGAATTTCTTGAAGGCCAGAGAGATATCAAAATTGCCTTTCAGAGGGTCGTCGGCCCTGGAAGGCCCTGAAAAGGCTTTGAAATGTACGGTAGTCGGAGAACATCTACCTTATTGGCAAAGATACATATGTGGATTACAATACCTACAAGCCTTTTGAAAAGATGATTTCGGTCATGGGGCTTGGAATCAAAGACACGAAAACGCGGATTGTTTTCGCACCAACTTAATAGAAACACATACAAAGAACTCCAAACGTACGCAGACAAGAGTCGAGACCGCGGCGCGGCTCTCTTGGGCAGAGTCACGGGAGCTCGGCGTAGTGGCGCCTGCGACTCTGTCCATGAGAGCCGCGCCGCGATCTCGGCTCTTGTCTCCGTACGTTTGGAGTTTCCTATATCTGTTAGCGAAGCGAACAGATATAAGCTAGAGAACATGTAAACATAGTTGAGACAGAAACATTGCGAGTATTGCCTATGTGTTCGTCAAAACAAACAGATGATGAGAGCACAACGAGCGAATCTACCGAACATTTACTAATGCATGGGCTCTCTGTTGTTTTTGGTAGTTGATTTAGTGTCTTCAAAACAGTGAGAGTGTTTGTGGAAAGGAAGCTGCATCGGCAGCACAGTAGCAATGCCCTTGTTCTCTCCAGGAGCACTCTTTAGTTTGAAGACACTAAATCAGCTACCAAGAACAGTCTGGAGCCCATACATAGTACTCTTTGTTACCTCTGCGCGGAAAAAATAGGTGTAACTCACCACACAGAACCCCATTGAAGATTTGTGTTACGGATTTTAGATCGGCGTTAAAAACTGCATACGGTAGTACACATCGTGTCATGAACGGCCTCTCCGGCCAAGCATCGTTCAGTAGTCAATGTCTAGTTTGAATTAGCCTACCGGCTCTACTTTGACTAACTATACAGTCCTTGTCGAAAAGATAGACGGATTGCGCGTGCGGTTTCGTATCGTCGCGGCCGCAGAATCGCAATGTGACCTACTGCACCCTCTCAACCGGAGCATGCTCTCTCCGTATCCATCGCTCAGGTCCCACCGCGTTTCCGCAGTCACGGAATCCGTCTATCTTTTCGACAAGGACTGTATCTCCGAAGTCGACGTTCGCCACTTTGTACAAGCTTGAATCACAACACCACATAACTCTTCACTGAGAACACAACAGCAGAAAAAGAAAACGGATCCTTGTTGGTTCTGCGACTGTGAGTATGTTTAGATAAGTGTGTCCTAATGTGCGGACCGTTTAAAACAGCAGTATGATTGAAAGAGACTCGCAACTGAAGAAATCAAACGAAAATAACAGATGATAGAGCAAAACAAAGTTAGTACTGATGTGTTCAGACTATTTCTACTTGATGAATTACGGCAGACAGAAGGCGGACTACTACATGCACCTGGAGGATGATATATGGACCACTCCAAAATATGTGTGCGTTCTCTAAAAATTAGTACACTAATAAATAGAGATTAATCTGTACTGAGTTCTTCCGAAATGACTTTGCACATTCAAAAGGTAAGACACTTCTGCAACCTGTGCCTCACCAAAAATGCTTACTGACAACTCAAAAGCTTTACTATATTACAAAATCAAGCAATCAATAAGTAATAGAATATTGCTAGCTATAAGGATAGCATCAGCTGTATTAGTTTATACTCAACTTAATAACTTTTATAAATTTGATTTTTCAGACAGACAATTCTAGATTATTTGCAACTTAAAGAGGGGAGACCGTGGTTTAGTATGCACTTTTCAACGCTTGGTTTCATCGGGAAATTGTTCAGGTTTGGCTACAGTTGTGTTATAATTTGCCTTACAGTGTGTTAGCTAGAAAGTAATGCTATTTTAAACGGCCTGACGTTCTGACCACGAGGTATTCCCAAATATTCTAAGGGTTAAAATGACCAACATCAAAGCCCTTCAGTTTACGGTGCTGTTTTCCAAGTGTAATCTAGCAAATACACTCGGAACTCACCTAACACACAAGATTTTATTCTTGAGATATTTTATTCCCAAGCAATAACTTTTTCTATTTCTCGTTCATTTTTGTAGTAGAATTCTTACAGAAGCGAAGATGTGAGGATTATCACGAATGCTATAGCATCCTACTACAAGTACAAGCCTGTTGATTGGATTTTTCTTGATGTTGAACGCAGTATAACTTGCTCTCCAGAATACAACACAGAGCAGTGCAACCATGTGAGTCTTGAGGTTGTGAATTTATCTACCACCTCTCCGATTATATGTATAAGTGACCCCACTTTCCTCCCACCCCCCTCCCCCACTTTCCGCGTCGGCTACTGTCCAATACTTATGTTTATTCACGGAGACTTCGATAGCGTTCGAAGCTGAGAAGCTTCTGTTTGGAAAGCCTTACCCAATAGTCCTCCTATATAAGTCCTGATAGTGCAGCAAAATTTTCTAGAGCGCAGACGTGGAGGGGGCAGCACGTGATGGCATGCTCTCATCACGAGGCTCAATTATAGACACTGCTCGTGAGGACGCGAAGCTGACGGAATATTCGGCAGTTTTTTTTTGGTGTTTCGTCATGGGTGCGTAGACGTACTGGAAGTCGGGTGCATTTAGGGTTTCGCGGTAGGACCTGTGTACTCCGCTGGCAGCCGGGCAGCCTACGGGCGAGACAGTGTTTACGAGGTTTTCAGGCTGCATAATATACGGAGCAGGGTTAGCACTCCCCTCGGTTCCTGTGCAAAGACTCGGAGATGTGTAACGGATGAAGGTGTTGTTATTCTAGCAACAAGCAAAACCGTGGCTCACCGCAGTAATTATTATTTTTGGATGGGCTTGGGTAAGCATCCACTTACTACAAGTCTGCAGTACGAACACAGCTCTGTGCCCAGATTGAGCTGCGATCTGCGCCCCCCCCCCAACTCCATTTTACCCAAGAAGGGGTCTTCTGTGACCTACGAGGTACGAGTCCGCATCTCATTGGTCATCTCGAAAGAATCGAAAGATGATGTGAGGGGTTCTGCAGCGATGGGAAGCATTCGATTTCCTTACTCGGGACGTGCGTTTGGCCCACGTGCACCTGCCCTTGAGGTCCCACATGGATTAGGGGGTCTTGGGATTCGTCGCTGTTTTCGAGAGGGACGGTACAATCAAATACACAGGATGAACGAACCAAGAACGCGCCATCAAAAGTCGTTACCTTCCCCGAAACCACTTGTGCAAATAACCAAACTTTCTCAATATTTCCTAACTTTCTTTCATTATTCTTGAGATTTACAAAAGATGCGGGTGCACTGATGATGAAGAGATGTGCCGGGGCTCCATATTTCAGAAAAAACACCAAAACCAAAACACCAGGGTATGCGTAGATCAAGAAAGCGTCCGCTGTGGCCTCATCAAAGGTCAGTATACGGGTCCACGGATGGAGAACGGGTTTGCCGTGGCCAGTATTCAGGAACACACCAGGATACAGGTCTGCGGATGGAGAATAGGTCCCCAGTGGCCCAGTAGTGTGGGAAAAGGTAATTATTTGCACTAAATTGGTTACACTGCATTGTACACAGGTTCTAAACCCATCTGGAAGATACTTCTGTGCAGAGTTGGGAGTGGCTGATCATTACCACTCCTTAGGTATTCAATGAACGCAGTGACAAAAAACAGCAAGTAGTAGTATTCTACCGGTAAATAGTTTTACATGTGGATGTGTGATTAAGAATTTGCAAAAAGGCAAGGATTACGAAAAGTGTGGAAACCCGACATTGGCGAGGCGGCCAAAATGGTAGGCCAGACCGCAATTCATAAGAAGTGTTCCGTAGAAGGGTTCCTTACTTGAGCTCAGTTAACGATTGGTCTCGCTTCTCCGTTAGTTTTCTAAGCATTTCGCATGTGAAGCTCTTCTATCTACCTCATGTGGCTGCCCCACCCCACTTTGTAGCGTCTCGAAGGGGCGCTAGTATTATATAATGGGTAAATTTGAAAGTTTTATGCTCATGCTACAACTCATGAAGTGGGAATGTTAAAACTCGTCTAGCTTTTGCATCATGAATGCTGATTCCTGCTACAGTGCAACTATTATGGATATCTTGGGACCATGATTCTGCCTCTGAAGCACTCAAATTCTCGTATACGAAATTTACCGTGTTGGCTGTCCTTAACAAACATATTTTCAGGCAAGGGACGCTAGTCGAGTGATGATTAGCCCACCTCAATTTCAACATATTGGCAAGGTGTCATCGCTTGGAGGAAAAAAACAGAAGATGAGAGAACCCTTTTTCGACAAAGCCTCGCAGAGGGTGAGAAGGCCCCAAACGTCTATGGTCTCTTATAAATGAGTGTTCCTTAAGTTCACATTGTTCGTTCACCTTTGAGTCTGGGCATTTTCGAATGTCAAGTTTCAAACGTGGACATGATCACAACGTCGAAAACTGGCGATGTTAGATGCATCGTTTAGTTTTGTAATACACAAATGAAAAGCCACCCTCCGATCTCTGAGGAGGACCATTTCGTCGAAGCGTAAGATCGACCACAGATAGAGCTTTCTACAGTAGAAACCTGGAACGGCGCAAAAACACATCAGGCCATGTTTAGTTAATATTATTATGTGGTGCCGATGACCGATTTGTTAGAAAAAGACTGAAGATAGCTCGCTAGGTTATCCTATTGGAGCGTGTATTAAGAGAAGTCCAGGTGGACCATTGACTGTGCAACGTTAAACACCGAACTTCTATTTTTAATCACATCTGCGTGGCGAGCCTAGGAACGCCGCGGAAACCATTCGCACCTCGTATACTATTCCGTAATTCTGTAAACAACGATTTTCAACTGTGCGTGGAAACTAAATCTCCAACGGCTATTACCTCAACAATATGAGAAAGTCGTGGCTCTCGTAAGGTTCAAGGACTGCATTTGCTGGCTATCTGGTCGCTTAACAAACACACAGTTTTATTGGACTGGTAATTTTTTCCATTCATGTAGGCCTACGTGATAGCCGGCTGAGCACCATCCCACAAACGCGACACTACCAACAACTGTGTGGTGAAACGCCGACTCAGGTGTACATGTCAGGGTAAAGCACATGTGCGATATTTCAAACCACCCCTACGTATTTAGAGCAGCAAAGTGAAAAAGTATTTCATTCCATGGACTTCCTGTTTTTTCAAGAAAAATTTTCTTCGCAGAAGTCGAAATCCGTAATTTGACACCATCCGCAATGTCTCTCAAAATGGTATCTACGGTTGAATTGTGACCCCGAGTCGGTACCTTGGTGCAGAATCAACTCGCATGTGCTAGAAAATGTGCATGTACTGACCACTAGTTGAGATCTGCAAAGACCATTTGAGGTTGCTTCAGCAATGATCCTCTATGGATGTTTTTGTCAGCCTGGTTCCTTCTATCAGCTCTGTTCAAAAGGGGAGATGTTTGTTGCTGACATTTCTGTAAGTTTAGCTAAAGGCGTTCGCTTTCAATGCAGTCCATTGCCTTTCCGGAATTCCGAAATATTCCGGCTGATGTCAGCGCACCCAATTGTGGACATCACAGAAAATAAGCTTTGGGATTTTTTCTGTCCCAGGGAGGAAGACATCTGGAAGATTAAATGTGTGGCAAAGATGCTATACGATTTCTGGAATATAACCGGGTACACGACGATTCATGGCGCGCCAGATTCATCAAAACAGGACAATTCGAAGTGACGAGTGTTGATCGCTAGCGCGAGTGTGTGTGCCCTCTTGCTCCCCACATGAATTTTCACCCTCATCCTAGAGCCTTTTGTTCTGAAGGTGTCTCATTTAGTTTGTTTCACCTATTTCTAATTGAATTACCGATTTCTAATTGAATTACCGTGTTTTCACAGTTCTAGGTTACAGTATCCCACTTCGGTGTTGTTTCGTGTAGTTCATTGCACTGGGTGTCCCTCATAAAATCCAAGGCGGCAAGAGTCGTAGTGTACACGGCAATATTCTAGGAATACTGGGGCATCTTTACCTCCTATGGGATCTTTAAGGTCTCTCCCTCCTCGAGACAGAAAATATTCTAAAACTTATTTCTCGTGATGTGCACAATTGACTGCATTGAAGTCAGCCGGAATAATTCGGTGTTTCGAGGGAGCAATGAACTGCATTGAAACCGAACACCTTCAGCTAAACTTATGGGGACGTTGGAAGCATCTCTTCTTTTTGAACAGAACTGATAGAAGGAACCGGGCTGACAGAAACATCCATAGAGGATCACTGCTGAAACAACCTCACGCATTCTTCGCAGATGTCAACCTGTGATCAGCGCATGCACATTTCCTAGCACTTACGGATTTACTGTGTTGCAGGAAACGAATTGGTGGTCAGATATCAAAGGCGAATGTCACTTTGGGGAGCAATGCGGTTTGTGACAAATTACGGATTTTGACCTCTCCAAAGAAAATTTTTCTTTAAAAAAAAAACATGATGTCTATGAAATGAGGAGGTTTCAACTTGTTTCTATCGCGTATGAGTGTCTGCAACATCCCTAGAAGTTTGAACCTCCATGCTCCTTTTTGAAAGAAGTTATGGACGAAAAACCAAAAGCTCTTTTTGATCGCTACTGTATATGGGATCTCCAAATCGCATTTCCTGCTCTACCCTGGTACATCTTGTGGGAAACTAGTTCACTTGAGGTTTTCTCTGGGATTGGGAAGCGTGCTCTTGCTTCCATACAAACTTCAGAAGAACAAAAAGTTTAGAATCCAGAAGACAGCTCAAAATTACCCGAAATGGGTGTAGGACCACGAGTGGCAATTGTTTAGTCCCGTCTTTTCAGTACAGAACGAAAACTTCATTCCAATATTCCATCACTCTGAAGTCACTGAATTGGTATATGCGAATAATTGCAATAAGAGTGGCAGATCCACGCTTTTCTAAAGAAAAAAAAAAAACGATGTTACCCTACAATGAGAGAGTTGACGATTATAATGAGTGCGTTATTGCTGCTATGATTCTCTAGCAACACAATAAACGAATCATGGGTGTTGCAGTGACTCCGCCGCGGTGTCGCCGGCCTATGCATGACCATGGGCAACTGATGTCGCTGCAAAAGTCTGTCCTTAAAGGCAGCACCCACGGAAACTTTCGTTCCTCGGCTTTCCACACTTTCTGGTACTTTAGCGCACTCTGACTGGTTTCTTTACAATAACAACAACGGAAACCCA
The DNA here is from genome assembly GCA_037903475.1 of Ancylostoma caninum. Taxonomy (NCBI): domain Eukaryota; kingdom Metazoa; phylum Nematoda; class Chromadorea; order Rhabditida; family Ancylostomatidae; genus Ancylostoma; species Ancylostoma caninum. The sequence continues at coordinate 124,279 of JBAJFG010000514.1, read as the reverse complement.
CTGCGTTCAACGCAGTTACTGGTACATCTTTGTGCTGGTTTTCAACTTGGACGAGTTTTCCGTTTGTTGTTTGTTGCGCGAATTGTAACAGAGACAGTTGTTTTGCTGCAATTCTGGTGAAATTTAGTGGTTTTTTTTTTCTCTTCATGAGTTCTTTCCCATGACTCATGCAACTCGAGCACACCTGCTACACCTAAGCTGGCCGTGAGCTTCTGAAAACAGAGTTTTTGGGGCTATTAGAAAGTTTCAGCTATATGCAAGTGTTTGGCACCTTCAATACCTTCGGAATTCCCTGAGTTTCTCAAGTCGAAAATTTCCGTGTTCCGCCTTTAAAGGCAGCACCCACGGAAATTCTCGACCCCGAGATTCCGGTACAGTTTCGGGTGATCGAGTGCGCTTAACACTGTTACAGCGCTAAAAACAGTCGAAACCATCAAAATTTTTTGAAAACCCTCAGCTCACCGCTTTCGAGTAGGTTGGGCCTAGTTGCGCGGTATGTTCGATGTGGACCGATCCAAAAAAGTCGATACTGCCGCCTTTCTTTTCAGCTGTTTTGCGGGCGGAAGAGGTTTTTGGCTCTGTTTTGCAGCGTTTCTAAAGTTCATGAAAGAAAATAAGCTTTGAAAAGATCGCCTGACCACTTAAAGTGTCCCAGAAACGCAATCGAGTTGTAAAACGATTCTAGAGCAATGCAAAAATTCGAAAATGAGACATTGGCGGAATTCGGTCTCACAGGTAGCCCTTGCAAAATAACAAGTAGAAAAATTTGTTGTGATATACAGTGCAAAAAGGAAAGCAAAGGACTAACATATAGCTTTTTAATAGCATGAGAAGAAATGGATGCCTACCAAATCAGCTGGCAGCGATACTCCGCTGCCGCCATAACTCGATTGAACGATCCCACGCTGATCCTGCTGATCCAGGATCTTGGCCATTTGCCTAATAATATCGTACAAACGGTTGGGTTTTCCGTGCCACTTTCCTCGTCAAATTGTCAGAACTCTTTCTAAGGTTCGAAAACGATCAAAACCTCAGACACGAAAATTTCCGTGGGTGCTGCGTTTAAGTCGTCGTGCGAGTAGCTCCCAAGTGACGTAGTTATTGAACAATCTTCTTGCACAATCCAAGAAACTATTGCTGGGTACATGTGAATCCTTTTGTCGAGCGATACCCGAGATTGGCAAACTCCTTTGTTCGTTATCGGCCAACATTTCGGCTGAGGGCTTGAAAAGGCTACACAATTCCTGGACACTACCTCTACCACACCGAGTGCATCAGCGCATCAACCCAAATGTCTGACGCGTTATTTCTCAACCAGCAAAAAGTCGCCGAGGCGCGCACAAGCCTTGGATCGAAAAAAGACACAAACCCTGACAAAAAAGTTTTTGCTCGCCTTTCTGCCTATTGAAAAATAACGTGTCAGGTTTTTGGCTTGATCAGCTGGTGCACTTGGCTTCTCAGAGCCCACGAATTGTGTAGCACTTTCAAGCCCTGAAAAAGGCGTCCAAGCCGAAACGTTGCCTAACAAGGAGTAAGGGAGTTTACCAATCTCAAGTATCGTTTAACAAAAGGATTTATGTACATAAATTCAAATCATTCAAGGGGATCCCAACCTCCGAGAACAATGGAGATTACTCCTTAACAACTGACATATTTATTGAGAGTTCACGTACAATGGCGTATAGTAGTAGTTGTTTTTTTTTCGGTCTGACCTATTCTATGTGTTAAGTATTTAGAAAAGTCTGCGTTTATAACTGTGATCTACAATAAACCAATTCTTATCTTGAAACCTCATTTATAAACGAATACCTCTTTTTTCCGCTGGATCCCACAAACATAACTATTGTAGATGACTCGTTTGAATCCTCCTGCAAATGTCAGCAGCTCAATGCCTACTTACTATCCTTACACAGCAGAGCTAGGGTATCGGAAGTTTGCGTTTATGTGGTTTACAAAGGCCTCGACAGGAGATAACATCAAAATAGAATTTCATAGCCCAATCAAGGTAGTAGGTGAGTGTTTGAACAACTTTGAAGTGGGGAATCCCAAAATTTTAAAATTCTGTCTTGCTTTGCAGGAGTTCAAATGATCAGTGGTATAAATCCTGCTCCACTTGACACCTTCGCCAATGACACGAAGTTGTATGCTCGATGTTTGGACGAAAAAGAACAGTTTCTCGGCAGCTTCTCTCCTTACGGCGATTTAGTGGTTCGCACGAGTGGAATCGCCACTAAGGCACTGATTTTGCGCGTTTTCTCGAACCATACTCGGTGGGTAATTGTAGGTCACGTGGAGATTGACTATGAGAGATAGGGACAAGTAGGAAAAACGAGCTTCTTACTATATGTTTCAACTGCGTTCAAGGATATTTTCATCATAGCGGAAGTATACTATTGAATATCGCTCTTTTTCACACAATGCTTTAATCTTTGAGAGGAAGTGAAGTTCGTGCTAACTGCCTTGCCGATACCGAACAATTTGATTAAAAATTAAAAATTATAAATTTCTTGGTTATTATTTTGGTTGTGTTTGTGACTATTTTTCTTTGAAGCTCTCCATAATAAACGATTTTCTTCAGACGTTCTTTTCCCACCTTCATTCTAGTACTTTGATTGCAAAACAAATGTTTTCGCAGGCACGCGGTCTTCCTCGACTGGCCCAATGTGGATGTCAACGTGAGCTTATCGCTAGCAAATCACATGAAAATGTGGAGGGGGGGGGGGGGTGGTTTATGAGTATGAAGGTTCAACGTATCAGGCAAAAAAGTCGTGGGTTTACCGTGGGAGGAAATTTTAAATCTTACGATCAATTGCAGAATTGACTCCGTTAGCAGATTTCCATCATGGTGGTGTGCAGAATTTTCGCAATTATCCACCGCGTTTCAATCGAATATTCTGAGAAATACTTGGAGTTCTATACTATCATTCTTACCTACCATGCCATCACTGTACACAGCTTCAAGTTTTAGTACTTATGATTTGATCGTTGGTGCTGGAGCCGTCATACACTTCGATTCCATTCGAAATAATGAAGCTCCTTCGTTTATTATGCCAGCATGATTATATTATAAGATTTGCTAGCAGATCTATGGCATGGCATAATTCACAGCGACGCCGCCATCATGATCACTCAGTCTCAACCGTTTTCGCAGTTCTCACATGGCAGTGCAGATATTCAGTGCAAATTCTTCGATAACATAGGATTTACAAGGTTTACAAGTTGACAGATGTTGTTATGATCAGAACACAATCTTTGCTCCAAACATTATAACAAGCTCTTGCATTTTATCTCATACTAGACGCTATATCCGGCTTTGCTCGTGTGTTTTACTACTCCGGCTACCTCACGGAGGACAATTGCTACTGCCATTTAAAGTGTCCATAAATTTGCTGGTCAGCATAAGCTCAAGTGACCCCTTTCCACCAACTCGTAAGCGAAGAGTCAGCACAGTTATTTTGATAGCACTGAATCGATTTATTGGTGTAAAATGATTGTCATATTGACATTCAGCGTGTTGAGGAACCCCAGCAGGCATGTCTTAACTGTCCCATAGCGTAGAAAGGTAAAAAAAAAGCAATAAAATCGATAAATCAATACTTCGTGCAAAAACTTCACCATATTCGCCCTCAGCGTAGTGGGAAACCACAGTGAACATGTTCTTGCCCGTCCTCAAGCGAAAACGGAAAAAAATCGATAAGATCAATACATCGATTTCTCGTGCAAATGGTTGCCATGCTCATGCACAGCGCATTAAATAACCCCAGTGGACATGTGTTCAGCGCCTATGGGCAAAAAAAAGAGAAAAATCGACAAAATCAATAAATCAAGATTTCGCGCAAAATGGTTGTCACATTCATGTAGCGAGAAACTTCAGTAGACAAGTCCATACTGTCCCTTTGCAGAATGGCGAAAATCAATTAAATTGATATAATCGATAACTGAATCGATAACCATCATCGCCTAAAACCTTCATCGGCCCTTGGTGGACCTGCATGCAAAATTTTGTTTGGATCGGATGATCCTCCGCGAATTCTGTTGAGAACATACGTACAAATACAAACAGGCACGTAAAGGCAGCACTCACGCTGAAAAAAGTTTTCTCGCATTTGTGCTTATTTTGAAGTTGTCATCAATTGGAACGTGACTGCAAAAGAAATCACTCCGAATCATGCAGTTACTCGAGTAATTAAACTCGTACGCATGTACAAATGCGCCCGCCATGCTCAACCCCCCCCCCCCCCCACTTTCTCTGATAGTGTGCGGCTGTGCTTCTCAGCTGACACAGGATCGATCAGGATTTTCCTATAGTGGTGATCCGTTCCACACCTTGGCGGCCGCACCCATCTCAGGTGATAGATCTCGTACAAATGGACATGCAGTGGCAAAATGCAACATAGTATTTCTCGCAAATGTAGCCTTTTTTGATGGTCTTTCCACTACTGTGGGCACAAAAGTAGCCTCCAGAGTAGAGTTTCATGAAAAAAGGGCGTTTTTTATCGTGAGTGCTGTCTTTAAACAAACACACAAACTCTCATTTTTCTACATCTAGATTTAGATTGAACAGTGCACTGGCATTGGAGCAGTGTACGGAAACGATAGAGGCTGAATGGTGGCGATGATAGCACCGCTGTGAAGTACACGATCGGCCTTTCGGTGCCAATTCAGAATCAATCAAAACAAATTGCTAATTGAGGAGAAAAGGATGATAGAACCGATACGTATCGATTGCAGAGTCACATCGCATTTGATCACTTCTAAAGCTTGTCGCTTTCGGTGCCCGTCGCCTGAAGATAGACCCAGAATGAAAAGGAATGAAAAGTGCTGTTAACAGTTGAACCAGTCAGTATCGATCGCCGCATCATATCAATTTCCACATATTATCTGTTGTCTCTAGTGAATCTCATCGTTTTTCTCATCAATGTGACGACTCCAGGCTTACATAACAATCTTACTTCTTATTAATTGGCAGTTCATGTGTGTGTGTGTGTGTGTGTGTGTGTGTGTGTGTGTGTGTGTGTGTGTGTGTGTGTGTGTGTGTGTGTGTGTGTGTGTGTGTGTGTGTGTGTGTGTGTGTGTGTGTGTGTGTGTGTGTGTGTGTGTGTGTGTGTGTGTGTGTGTGTGTGTGTGTGTGTGTGTGTGTGTGTGTGTGTGTGTGTGTGTGTGTGTGTGTGTGTGTGTGTGTGTGTGTGTGTGTGTGTGTGTGTGTGTGTGTGTGTGTGTGTGTGTGTGTGTGTGTGTGTGTGTGTGTGTGTGTGTGTGTGTGTGTGTGTGTGTGTGTGTGTGTGTGTGTGTGTGTGTGTGTGTGTGTGTGTGTGTGTGTGTGTGTGTGTGTGTGTGTGTGTGTGTGTGTGCACGAGAACCAGCCATCAAAAATGGAAAATACCTGTACCATCGTGTTCAGCGCGTCGAGTTATGTATGAAAATGTGGTAAATTTTGATTCTTACCTTGATTTACAGGAGTTTCGGGCCACTTTTGTCATGTTCAGACATGTTAATGGCCGACAGCTGTTTTGATCACGGTCGGAATGAATGGAATAGACTTTCGATTACAGGACCGTATAAAAAGAAAGAGAAGGGTAGGACACCTCTATAACGAAGAGGAGGAACCAGGCGAACGACGGATGACACGGATGAGGGTTACGCCTTAGGATAGGGTTAGAGGTGGGCTGGCGGTGTGATAAGGATGCTCCGGCGTCCAGAAACGGGGAAACGCTAGGAGTCGGGTCCAACGGCGTGATAAGGATGCTCCGGCGTCCAGAAACGGGGAAACGCTAGGAGTCGGGTCCAACGGCGTGATAAGGGTGTGACGGCGTCCAAAAGCGGGGAAAAGCCAGGAGTCGGGTCCAATGGCGTGATAAGGGTGCGCCGGCGTCCAAAAGCGGGAAAAAGCCAAGAGTCGGGAAGAATGGCATGATAAGGGTGCGCCGGCGTCCAAAAGCGGGGAAACGCCTGGAATCGGGTCCAACGGTGTGATAAGCGTGCGCCGGCGTCCAAAAGCGGGGAAACGCTAGAGTCGGGTCCAATGGTGTGATTAGGGTGCGCCGGCGTCCAAAAGCGGGGAAACGCCGTTGCCAGAAATTGTTGGAAAGGAGCTGTCCATGGTGGGTCAGTGGTTCCATGAACTGCGATAAAGAATACTTCTCCGTGGATAGTGTCTGTTCATCCACCTGCACCAATTTTATCTGAGGGCAATGAAAATATGCGAGCGAAGCGAGCACGAAAAGAAGCCTGAGAGTCCGGCGTTAGCCGGACGAACAGGCTGGTTATTAAATGAATAGCATGGTATCTTGCCGATAACAGATCTGGAGAGGGTCTTCCTCTGTGGAATATGAGTGAAGTTTCACAGTGTTTAGTCTTCTCTCGTAGCTTCTTTTTCAGCATCTACACTGGCAGCAAGTTTCTGTCAAGAGGATTGAATGCTAGATCAAGAAAAAGTTCTGTTCATGGGACGAAGTTCCTTTGTTGATTTATCAAAACTTTCAAGACTAATGAATTTTCGATGCGCATCATCTAGATTATCGTTGAAATATTAGAGTGTCCCAGGCATGAGATTTATCCAATGAATTCATTAATCATGTCCTGGAAAAAGATAAAACCTATGGAAAGGTCGTGTAATCGGTTTTAATGCTTCTTTTAATGTGGTTAGACGTTAAAGGGGTTGCCAGAACTGATATTTTGTTTGCTGCAGGTGCTTCGCGATAGCATCCAGCTCGATGAAGATTCCGTGCACACTTGGTCTTTCTGATGGCTTTGAGTGCATACATTTTTGGATTAACGCTTCCACTCGAGGCATCATCTCGAAGTTTGGATCTTAAAGATTCATTGAAGTTGAAATATTTGAGTAAGTTCAGCAAGAGTCTACCTTTCGGTGATGGTCTGACACCAGATTCAAGAACTGCACGTAGCACTAGACCCATGCTATAGACACCTGCTTCAGGTGTCAAAATTCGAGTCCATGTTACTTCTGGAGCCATCCTCGTGAAATCGCCACTGTCAACTGGCCTCAGCTGGCTAAAAAGAAGAAAGTTCCATAAACTATCAACTAGAACGTGTGATTTCGAAATTTTTCCTCGCTTTTTGTGCGAGCTAAGCAGAGGGGTAAGGCAGTTGGCACACTACACTACGCACCAGATTCATTTATCGCTGCATGGAGCGACAAGATGACACATTTCAGTATGATATCAGCGTTCTACAGGAACTCTACAGTGCCTAGCGAAATTGCTCTTCTCCACACAAGCTATACACTGTGCCTCTGACACCAAGTACGCTAAAGGGAGCCTAGTATTCAGATTTCATTTCTACTTACTTTCGAGGTAAACTGCCTACAGCATCATGCGTAAAATTGGCTTGGTACCTTGCTACCTAACTGGTGTTTACTATCTTGGTTGTTTTACGCTAACTGATGACTTGTTGTGTTCTGTTTTTGCATATTTTTGGAGCACCTTGAGTGTATTGAAATAAATAAATAAATAAATAAACTCCTAAGCTATTGCATGAAAATACTGTCAAGTGTAACTTCCAGATTAACTTCCAATTTCGATCCAAGTAAACAAAACTTACCCCACCGGTGTTAGGTCTCTTCCTTCAGCGAAAACAATTTGAATTTGGCCACATGGCATAGCGTCCTGGAAAACTTGTTAGATTTTCAATGGCGCATAGTTTGAAAGTGGTAGGATGCTGGAAACAGTTATAGATATTGATCGACCATGGTAAGCAACCGTGGTTAACAAGATGGGTTGAGGGTACACGTGCAGAAATTGAGCTCGCTCTTCCTGATGCAGAATCTCCTTTTCCTCCAAGGGTACACCTTACAAGACAATGCCGATATGCGCTCATAATTGTAAGAAAGTCGCATGGGTGGCGTCTCTCACGAATGGGATCGATTAACGCTTACCACTATCATAGTTAATATTAATTGGCATTTTATGTGCGTGTATGTGTCGTGTGTGTATGTGTGTGTGTGTGTGTGTGTGTGTGTGTGTGTGCAAGAGAACCAGCCACCGTCGTTAAAAACTACCGACACCATCGTGTTCAGCGCATCGAGTTATGTACAAAAAAGTTGCAAATTTTGTTTTTTACCTTGATTTAAAGGTGTTTTGGGAGGTTTGTCATGTTCAGACATGTTAATGGCCGACGGTTGTTTTCAACACGGTCGGAATGAGTGAGATAGGCCTATGATTACATGACCGTATAAAAGGAAAGAGACGGGCGGGTCAGTTTTATAACGAAGAGGATTAACCAGGCGGAGAAGCGATGACACGGATGGGGGTTGCGCTCGCACTCTTCCTCTAGATGGTGGAGAAGGTGACATGAAACGAGCCTAGAGCTATGTCAGAGGTGCATCGGCGCCCGGTAGAGGAAGAGTTGCCGTTCAAGGGAGAACCTCAGTGGGAGCGATGCGCCGGCGCCCATAGGTGGAGGAAACGGGTCCAGCGCTGTGATAGGGGTGCGCCGGCGTTTAGAAAATGGGGAAACGCCTGGAGTTGGGTCCCACGGTGTGATAAGGGTGCGCCGGCGTCCAAAAGTGGGGAAACGCCTGGAGTTGGGTCCCACGGTGTGATAAAGTTGCGCCGGCGTCCAAAAGCGAGGAAACGCCTGGGGTCGGGTCCCACGGTGTGATAAGGGTACGCCGGCGTCTGGATTCGGGTCCAACGGCGTGATATAGGTGCAACGGCGTCCAAAAGCGGGAAAACACCTGGAGACGGGTCCAACGACGTGACAGGGGTGCGCCGGTGTTCAGGTCCAACCCCAATTTGCCCTGATTCGGTCACTTTTTACCATTTAAGTCCACCATGGCGAACCGAAATGCGTTACCACAAATGGTTGGAAAAGAGTTGTCTATAATGGGTCAATGGTTCAGTGAGCCGAGATGAGGACTGCTTCTCTGTGGATAGTGTTTGTTCTTCCCACTGCAGTAATCTTATCTGTGGGCACTGAAAATATGCGAGCGAAGCGAGCACGAAAAAAAGCCTGAGAGACCGGCGTTAGCCGGACGATCAGGCTGGTCACTTTGATTGTTGTAAGAAACGCAATGATCGCTGCTCTCTCACGTTAGAGGAACCTCGTCCACACCTGTTCATTTTCGATCCAGACTATCTGAATTATGCCACCAATAATGAAAACTTGGGATTTGTCTTCAAATATAGGAAGCGTATAAAATAGACCCCGCAGAAATAAAGCCCTGTGGCTACGCTACTGTAAAAGTTCTTACTCTCTTAAAACCAGTGATGGCACCCACAAGACTTGTAGTCCGACTAGAATTAGCAGGAACTTTAAAAATCAACTCTCAGTTTCAATTCACTAAGACTTGGGATTCTTCAAGAGCTTAAAAGATTCTCTGATAACTGTGCAGCACGAACGCAGCACGAACGGCGTAATGGTTCCAGTAGAAACCCTAGCAGCAACGGTTGCCAGTTGCTGCCATCCTCGCCCCGATTCCTGCTCAAGCTGTCAGCCCCTTAGCAGCAATTGCTGAGGGACGGCAGCAATCAAGGGGAGGATGGCAGCAACTGGCAACCGTTGCTGCTTGGGTTTCTACTTGAACCGTTGCGCCGTTTGGTCTGCGTTCGTCCTGCACAGTTACCAGAGTTAGAGCGCGTAAAAGAGCACGCATGTGATGTGATTTGCCACATGAACTGAGTCAGTCGTCACGAGGCTTTGAACAGTCATCTCGGCTTCAGGGTAGTGACGGAGCGTTGACACAGTGCCGCTACTTAATTCATCCAACAACATCACGTTTTTCACCTTTTATGTCACTCTATAATCACTACTACTAGCAAACTCGGCGTCGTCATAAACACGACATTTGCAAGTCATGATGGCATAACTATGGAGCTTGTAAAAACGCATTCACTGAAGCTTGAATCGCAAAGCCAACGCTGGATCATTTATTTCTTTGCGACCATAATTTGGGTGCGACAAAGCCAAGATCAGCGTCGCAGTACCAAAATCTGCTACATTCTTACCACATAATAAACGAAGAAGTTTTCCAGTTTCACAGCACCGCAGTAGATATCGGCGTTGAATAGTTCGGACATCACACTAGCCAAGGCTCTGCAGAGCTAGAATCAAAAATTAAATGTTCTGCTTGACAGCTGTGAAACGAATACAAAAGTTGAAGTATACCTTGATCTTTAGCCCACAATCTATTCTCTCGCCGTTCTCTTCCAAGAAACGAGCAAAATCACAACCAGGGTTGTTACTGCAATATTTCCCTCAATTCTAACCGTGATATCATTCACTTCTTGTGGAAACTCACTCGTATATAATGTATCCGTTATTTGCACGTATAAGCCCTATTATTATCCTAACGGGCAAGTGCAGCTCCTTCGCAAGATAGCTGACCCTGAGCTCCTTAATCAAAACCAAGTTTTCAGTTTCTTTGCTGCTTTTATAACGGTCCGTCTTATTGTTCCACATTCAAACAGATAGCTACACAATTGTGGCATTTGGCTACTCTGATGTTCATGGCGATACATTTGGCAAGAGAATGTGTTTGGCAATACATTTTACGAGATAAAATCCTGCATGGCAATGTGATTTACGGGAGAATGAGTGAAGAGCCTGTTTGGCGATACATTTGGCAAGAGAATCTGTTGGCGATACATTTGAAGAGATTTGCATGGCGATACATTTTACGGGGGTTCTGATAAGACGTTCACTTCATTCTTATTAGGAGGCTTAACTATCGCCGGTGTCAATCCTCAATGGCTCAGCTGGTAGGGCAGCGTACTCCTAAGATTGGTATCATGGCACGATTCCTGATTATATCGAAATTTTTGCGCTCTTGATAACCCACATACCTCGCCAAATGTATTGTCAATGAACATCACAGTAGGTGATTCACTCTATGTACGTACTAGCTGCCGTACCCGGCTTCGCTCGGGTGTTTTATTACCTTGGCTACATCATACTGCTGAGGCCAATTACTATCATCGACAAATTCATTGAAATCTCCATAATTTTGGTGGTCAGCATGTTAGCGAAGCCCAGGTGACGCTTCCCATCGACTTGTGGGCGAAAAGTTAGCAAAGCTATTTCGGTGACATTGAATCGACGTATTCGTACAAAGTGGTTGTCATATTCATACTCAGCATATCGAGGTACCCCAGGAGAGATGTCTTCACCGCTTCATTGGGCGGAAGAGCCAAAAATCAATAACATCGAAGAACCGATAATTCATGCAAAATGTTTGTCATATTCCTATTCAGCGTATTGAAAAACCCCAGAAAACATGTCTCTGTCCGTCCCCGAGCGAAAATGGGGAAAAATCGATAAAATCAATAAATCAATATTTTGTGCAAAATGGTTGTCATTCTTATTCAGCGTGTTGAGAAACCCCAGTAGACATGTTTTTACCACCCCATGATCAAGAATAGCGAAAAATCAATAAAATCAATAAATCAATATCTCGCGCAAAATGGAAGTCGTATTCGTGTTCAGCGCATTGAGGTACCCCAGTAGACATGCCTCTACCACCCCATGATCAAGAATAGCGAAAAATCAATAAAATCAATAAATCGATGAATTGGCGCGAAATGGTTGTCATATTCGTGTTCAGCGCATTGAGGTACCCCAGTCGGCATGTTCTCGCTGGTCCCTGGTCAAGAAGAGCGAAAAATCAATAAAATCAATAAATCGATAAATTGGCGCAAAATAGTTGTCATATTCGTGTTCAGCGCATTGAGGTACCCCAGCAGGCATGTTCTCGCTAGTCCCTGGTCAAGAAGAGCGAAAAATCAATAAAATCGATATAATCGATAAACCAATCGATAAACCCAGGTCCAAAGTAGCCTATAACCTCCGCCAGCCAGTGGAGACTCTACCTGCAAAATTTGGTCCCGATCGGTTCATCCTCCGCGATTTCTATTCGGAACACACAAACATACACACACACACACACACAAACACACACACACAAACACACACACACACACAAACTTTCGCTTTTATATATACAGATGTCCCAACAATGAAACAATTGATTGATTGATTCCAGCTCACATCATACATGTGAATCTTCCAATCAGCATCGCCTAATCGCTTGTTCTCCTTCAGAATGACATCCATGAACTGTTGGTTAATGAATATGTTGCTTCGAAAATACTGAAAATACAATAATAGTAGAAACATTGCTGTCTTTTTCGATCTCCTATTTCTCCTATTTTGCTACAGAACGTCAAACAAGCGCGACTGATATCAAGCATACCAGATAGCAACTGCATTTCACATCTCATTATAGAGGCTGGGATGAAGGTTTACTTCCATGAAACGCAAGAAATCCCCAGGAGTGATCTGCCTTATGTCGGCATGAAACTTTATCAATCAAGATCTTGTCTATTATTAGGGTAGTAAAAAAGGAATGCGAGTTTTTGCGTAGGGAAAAATATCTGTATATATATACATAAATGTGAAAGTTTGTATGTAAGTATGTTTGTATCAGGTTGGTGAGAAATCAACTGCCGTTTTGGAGTATGCACAGATGAAATTTTCTCTTCTGCGGAATGTGAGCAATTCCAACCCAATTTGTGTGACCTTCTGAAAGGATTTTTTCTCCTCTTTCGGAAGCTTCTCGACAATTGTGGATAGCTCTTCTCAGTACCTTTCCGTAGAGTCGCGAAGAAATGATGAGCCGACGCGACTTTTGAGTGATCATGGTTGAAGACTTCAAACTCAATCACTTTCTACCGGAGATATCCAGTAATCCTGAATTTGTTTTGGCTTGGAATCGGCTTCCCAAAGGACAATGAGCTACTGGTTCGTGGAATTTTCTTCCAGGGATTATGAACCCCAAGGCAGCCAAGGTGGTGACAGCAGGTTGTTCCTTGGCAATCAAGTGTAAAAGGCAGTCGTGAAAGCTAAATCATTTCATACCATTTGGACGTTGAAAGCATGGGTATTCACCATACTGCAGTTTCGAAACATGTGAGTTCAATCGACGACGAAAGAAGGGTATGGAAGTGAACACCCCACGACCTGACTGATAATCAGCGTCTCACCCACTGTGACATCGTTTCTAACATAATTTTTCGTCCCAAAACGACTCATTCTTAGACCATGTAAGTACTACATGAAGCACGGTTTCTGTACGATAACAAGAAATGCGGATGGGAATGGGTAGAGACATTTGACTTTTTTTGGGTAGCGCTCAGCCTCCTACTTAAAAACTCACACGGCGAAAATTGGCTCAGTAAGGCATCGAGGTTCTCATTCATTCTCATCATTCCTCAGATCTTTCCCTTGCTGAGTATCACTTTTTTCAAGTCTCAGTTGCAAAACCATGACAGCAGCAGATTGCTGATCTGAAGCACACCGAAATCGCCTTCCAAAACTTTGTAGATTTTTGCGATTTCGATTTTTAACGAAAAAGCATATCATTTTCATAAGATCGTTAGGAATAATCTAACGAATTAAATGAGCATCAAACTGATGAAGAACGTTGTGTTTAAGACGAGTTACAACACTTTGAACTGGGTTGTTCGTCTCGGCAATCAATTTCGCACCAACCTGATAAGTATGAAATGAATAGAAATCGCGGAGGGTGAACCGATCCAGACCATATTTTGCATGCACATCCCTCGCGGGCCTTTGGAGGTTATAGGCTATTTTTGCCAAAAATTATCAATCGATTTATCGATTATATTGATTTTATTGATTTTTCGCTACCTTTGAGCAGGGAAGGGGGGAATCGCGGAGGCTGAACCGATCCAGACCATATTTTGCATGCACATCCCTTGCAGGCCTTTGGAGGTTATAGGCATGGGGGACATGACTACTGGGGTTCCTCAACACGCTGAACACGAATATGATAACCGTTATGCACGAATATTGATTAATCGATTTTATTGATTTTTCGCTTTCCTAACCAGTGGGGCGGTAAACACATGTCTACTGGGTACCCTGAATAAGCTAAACACAAATATGGCAACCGTTTTGCACCGAAATATTGGTTTGTCGATGTTATTGATTTTTCTTTTTTCTACGCCATGGGGCGATGAAGACATGTCTACTGGGGTTCCTCAATGCGCTTAATATCAACATGACAATCATTTCGCAAGAATACATTGATTCAATGTCATCGCAACAACTTTTCTGACTTTTCGCTTACTCGTCTGTGGAAAAGGGTGACTTGAGCTCCGCTCATATGCTGATCACTAGAACTATGGGCATTTCAATGAATTTATAGGCAACGGCAATTGTTCTCAGCAATGTTAGATAGCCGAGGTACTAAAACGCTAGAGCGAAGACGGGTATAGCAGCCAGCATTTTTTAAAGAGGCATTACAACACCTCAGTTGAAATTTTGTCATGGATTATGATCGCGGAACCTTCGACATCCTCCGCAATACATAGTGAGCGCTGTCTTGAAGGAAGTCGCAGCTCGCGATGGAATCGAAATGTTGGTGAGCCGCTACCTGAAATAGCGGCTCATGAAAATTTCGATTTCATTGCGGTTTTCAGATACTTTCTGTACCATGGAAACCTGGGGTGGTAGTAAACTTCTTGGACGATGAAACGATGAGAAGAAAGTCGCAGTGCACTGTCAGCTCTGGTTTGCAACCATGAATAAGCTACGAGCTAACTGACAACCGTGGTCTTTGGTGAGGCTTTTGCAAAACCTTTTGACTCTTAGAGGTCTCGAACCTTCACAAATGGAACACTCACTGGCCTCGAAGTATGCTGACATACAGTGCGTTTCATAAGTATAGACGCACCCTAGAAAATGCCGGTACCCAGTTCATCACAGGTTCATGAGAAAAGGTACAAACGTCAATCGATTCGGCATGCCAGAAAACCTAAGATTGCGTTGTTTCACAAGTGATTGTGGAAAATGCGGGTTAGACTTGGCACATCACCTTTAAATGGGCCGTTTCATAAGTATGTATGTATATGTATGTATATGTATAAGATATGGAGTCCTACAATCGAAGGAAGAATTTTGGTATGCAAAAGAAGACATAGCATCAAAGACGGCGTCGCATACCCTGCCTGAACTCAAAGCACATGATATGCATCAATGGTGGCTGAGCCGTTGCGTCGGCTCCGTCATGCAGTGCATGGGTTAAAAAGGCATTTATTCGCTGCATAACCATTGCACATTGTTGACTTCATCTCATGTTTGGGGTTATCTCGTTCCAAAAAGCTTCACAGCTTTGTTTTCCCCAAAGGAGCGTGGTGATCGCCATCTCGAAAAAACGAGTTGGTTGTTTTGGATATTTTGGAAGCCCGTGCTATGTTTAAATGAGTTCACTGGATGAGAAGAGCTTTATTTGGACTGTATTATAATGAATGTACGCCGCTGGGATGACATACAAGCAGAGCCAGACTCTCTCAAAACGAGCACCTGTGGAGGTGAGCGTTGCCAAAGTTGAAGATGTTTCCTCTCATAAAGACATCCGCGATATTATCTCCATTTCTACATAATCGAATTCCCCAAATCACTAGAGCACGTCTAGTGTTCAATTCTTACATTTTCTTGCAGCACACAGAAGGAAAAACCTCACTTTCCATCGAAAAACTGGCGTGACGTATACCAGTCGCTCAACAAACAAGCATTTTGAGAAGCCCTATTTGACGGCACTATCCGCCTTCTAATACTAGCAACTTCGAACATCCCTGCAGCATCCCACCAGATGACATTCATGGCCGGAACCGAGCATCTTCAGGCACAATAAACTTGGAAAATGCTACTACCTGTACTAAGAGCCGTTTTGATAGCCATTTGCTGGAAAAGATGGGTAAATCTACGCCAACCCATGTTTTCTGAGTTGCTTGGGAATTGTGGAGACTTATCAGCTACAAATCTGCTGTTGCAAGGAAGTTCCCTCTGTGAAATCATCGGTTTCTGGAAGTGCGTCTATACTTATGAAACAGTCCCTATGAGGGGGAAGTGCTGGATCTACCTATTTTTTCCATAACTTCGGGTAAAACGACGGAAGCAAGGGTTTTTGGGCACGCTTATTCGATTGGCACTCGTGGTTTTCTCCAAAAGTTTACGTGGAACTGTATACCAGTGTTTTCTGGGGTGCATCTATACTTATGAAACGCACTGTATACTCGCGGTCATCCTGATTCAATGCCGTCTTCTTTCCGGGCATATCACTATGTCTTCACGCATTCCTAGCGCGAGCTAATGCAAGAGCGGTTGCGTAAGCACTGCTGCCCGATAACAACTTCATTCATGCCCTGAATGAAACATTTGGAGGCCGGCAACAGTTTCATACACTGACGAATGAAACCATCCCAAGCTTATACCGCTACGCTCCGTCTTTGCATCAGCTCGCGCTACTGATGCGTGATGATAAATTGATATGGTCGCAGAGGACCAACACTGAGTCAGGATGGCCATTACTATACCTCTGAACCATAGATTGCAATGCTAACGGAACCTGCGTAACCTTTATAACACAAGCGGCCAGTGAATCTCTTTCCGCATAACCTAGCATTGATGTGTTCAGTTCAAAAATATTATTCCTCGCCCATAAAATATATAGACTTTGATCTGGGAATGTGTAGGGCTCAGCTGTCAAAATCAGTCACCAGGAAATCGGAGTCATCGATGATCTCGTGCTGCAGGTCGTGGTGATCGAGACAGTGGGAACATCGATCAGCTGGATGTACCCGGAAATGCGTCTTCACCGAAAAGAAGTCAGTGCACGCTCGACTGGTTATAACGATGAACCCGAACCATGAGCAAAAAGTCCTCTGGAGGACTTTTTCGCCAAACGACGAGGCCGCCGTCTGCGTCTCGCGCGCCGCACATTCTTTCGCTCCGCATGTCCTCGTCGTTCCATACTCGCAGCAACCTCAGCGTGACAGTGAGCTCACAGTTCGATTTCAACTGTGAGTTCACCCGCAAGTTTGGCCCCTGTTTCGTCATAGTTTTCAAGCACTGTATTTGGAAAACCATGTTCGGGCTAATGAAGTCTACATTACCTCTCCCGAAGTTCCCCGTAAGATGGAAGTTAGCTGCCAGTTAACGTTCATCGTTAACTGATAGTTTCGGTAGGTTTACTACCACCCCTGATAACGCAAACCATGAGCTATTTGGCTGTCGCAAGCACGATTTGTGATTCCAGATATAGAGAACAGGGCAGTCCACTA
Source organism: Ancylostoma caninum (assembly GCA_037903475.1). Lineage (NCBI taxonomy): Eukaryota > Metazoa > Nematoda > Chromadorea > Rhabditida > Ancylostomatidae > Ancylostoma > Ancylostoma caninum. The sequence continues at coordinate 107,177 of JBAJFG010000514.1, read as the reverse complement.
ATCGATTTACAACCACAATTTTGGTGCAGTTACCCAAGTTGGGGCCATTGTCGAGAAACTGATTGCTAGCCGGACTTATCTCGTTAACAGAACAAAATATCATCCATTTTTTATATGATTGCGGTAATGCACCGCTGCAGATCTACCTTCTTTAACAACATAAAACGCGGGAACAGAAGCCCCAAAATTTTGGTTGGTCTTCTTGTAAATTTCTTTAAAAATACAAAAACGAAGAAATATTTTATAAGTCATGTGTATATCGAAAAATTCGCCTTAAATCGTTTCTTCAGTTAGGCTTGAATTTTCGACAAAAAAGATTGGGCCACACGTCAATGAAAACTTCAAAAATTCAGCGCGTATTCCCAATTTACCACTCTTATAAAAGTCAATCTGGATTATTGCCGACCTCGCCGAACACCCCATTGAAGATCATATACATAAGTAGAACCGCAAACAACCTGCTGTGATCAAAGTTGCAAGGTGGCTTTTATTAACTTACTCTGAAGTCCACGTCCTCGTGAGATAGCCTCGTGCTTATAATGCTCTCCTCACCGTAGATCCGAAAACGCGGAAGCACTTCCTTCGAGATCAACCGCCGTGGGTAGACGCGGCAACGGAGAACACCGGATAACACATCCAACTAAGAAAAAATAAGAGCGTTTAGTTCGCATGTTATTAGCGAATTCTCGCTTATAAACAAAATTTTGGATGAGGAACTAGCATCACTGCAGAGACCAAAAAATTAGCACACAAATGGACTCCTGAATGGACCAGCGCTTAATCCTTCTTAATAAACTGATCTTAATCCAACCTCGTCTTATTTGAAAATTAGGCTTAAAAATGTGTGCTAGTGGCTCTCTAAAATTGCCTGAGGTTAGTTACGCCCAACAATTCCGAGGCATATCCTAATGGTTGCAACAGTGTGCCGTTTAATATACTTAATCCAGAATGAGGAATGCTGCCTCGAGAACGTCTACCGGGTGAGTTTGTGTAAATAACTGAGAAGTAAATAGAAGCACAGCTACAGTGATGTAATTCTCTTCCGTCTCTATCCACACGTCGAAGGTAATATATATGCATGATCGACTTTTGAATTCACACATGTGCAGATCGCAGAGGGTAGTAGTGAGAACGCTTGTTCTTGCATCTTTTATTCATTGATTTCGCGAGAACTTCAGAGTGCTCCCCATTTCCCAATGTTCCTTCGTCCATTTGGGTCCAGGCAAAACTTAATAAAAGCACATGTCCCGGATCCCTCCATTTGAGTTATTTTTGGTATTAAGCAGACCTCAAAAACACATGGTGCTTGCACGAAATCCCAGGGCTGGGATTCATGACCGCGCACAAACCCTAGCTGCGAGTTGGGCTACCAACCGCGAGGTAGCCCTGGGCCTGGCTACGGAGTGATTCATGACAGTTTTGGGCGTGCGGTTGTCTAGCCAAGGCAGTGCTGTCTGTGAGTACGTACGTGGCGAGTTACAGTACGCCGAAAGTTGTTACAGCTGCTAGTTCGCAACCGTTGAGAAGAGAAATTCCAGGAGGCCAATGAGAACGAATGTCGCCGCGCCGCACTAGCATGCGCTGCGTGCGCGAAATTGGCATCGGAGCGCGCCAGGCACCCAGAACTTTCATTTCTTTGCCTATCAAGGACGTATTTGTTCCTATGCTGTCATTTAAGCTCGTTTAGATGTGTGTATGCCCTTACTTGTCAGACTTGAGTGGATTAGGTCGTATCTTTGATGAGATAACTTGTAAGGGACAGCTGATTTAAAAGGCTACATTTCCTGCCTGAGACGCATTTGTTTCTTGCCTAAGATGTATTATTTCGACACCCTTTCTTTTCTTTGTCTTTTCAGAGATGCTGACCTCTTCAACATGTCTGCGCAATTTGTCTAAACTCGTGATATTTCATTTGCTCATGTAATTTGGAACGAGTTGAGAAATGTTTCAGAGAAAAATGAGTTGACCTGCAATGAAAGGACTCTGGGCGCCGACCATTTGCCCTCGAGACCCGCATTCTAAAGTTTCGATCAGGTTAGCCAACGCTGTTTTTGCAATGGTCGCGATCAATGGAATAATTCAGCATCAGCTTCACCAACTGAGCATTGCTGTTTACATGATATCTACCTATATGGGTCAGGAAGTATACAGGTGGCTTCTATATGGAGCATATATATTTCATATACATGGTGTCTTCATGAATCAAAAATGGTTCACAAGGCTGCTTTACGGAACGTATTTACATCATGTATTTGCGCTTTATACGAATCAAGGACACGGATCATGTGAGTTTTATTTTATGAAAACAATGTTTCTCTTTGATGCATATAAATAGTAGAGCATCGATGCATCGATTGTAGACCTTGAAAAAGTAATTCCTGTGGAAAGAAGACGTGGTTTTTGAAAATCGACGTGCAAAGCTTGGACATGTTAGATATCTCCGCGCCCGCTTGGACATGTTAGATATCTCCGCGCCCGCCCTTAGGCACATTCAAATTTTGAAGTCTCAACGACTCACACTTACGTAACAGCATACGTATGGTTTATTATGTATGCATACTTCTCTTTTCTTGTTATGAACCTCGTAAATCGCTATGGTCGCTTATTATTGATAACGATTTTTGTTTTCTGAAGCAAAGTCTGACATCTTTCCATGTTACACTAAGCTCCTTTTTAACATGGAAAAATGTACTTTCCATCAGGAATGACCTTTTTCACTAGGGTCTAGAATATTTTCATTGGTTGAAGTATACTTCAACGTGGCAACTTATATTTAGGGTGGTGCATGCCTTCGACTGCAAATTGCAGTGTGTGCGGGCGAGGCCCTATGCACGTTGGTCATTGCACGAACACATGCGAAGCGTGCACGGCTGGACCAAGCAAGAGATCGAGGAGGAAAAGTTGAGGAGGAAGAGGCAAAAGAACGATGGAAAGGAGCCGCTCATTTGCATTGACTGTGGCAGTGAATTCTTCACTAAAAGAGGACCGCAGGTTCATCGACAGGTGAAATCGTTGTACTATAGTATGATATTGGGATAGAATTACATGAAAGCTTAATTCTCAGAAGGAACATGGAGATGCCATCACAACTCACATCGTTTGCCCAATATGCAGGGAAACTTTCACGTCTACTCCCGCACTTTCTAATCACTGCAGTGAATCGCACACCGGCGACGCCCCTGGACAAGACTTCTCTATAATTAAGGGGCACTTTTCGACCAAAAACGAGTTCAAGGTGAAGAGTGTTAGACACATTTACAGGTATAGGTGTGTTGTAACCTTACTGGTATATTTCACCGCGCTACATTTGTGATTAAGATTTTCAAGGATGATGTGATTTACGCAAATGTGTCATGTTTTTAGGAATGGAAACAATCGATGAAGTCTTTGAAAATAACGAATTTCGCAAAAAGAACGTCGTTACGCGTCCAGAATGGTGTGACACATTTTTACATGTGTAGACATGCCAGGGGGCAAGGCAGCGAGGTGGATCCGGAGGTAGAACGTGCCGTGTATAGAAGAAGCATTCGAGTCCATTCGCATTGTTCCGCCTTCCTCAGGGTATGTTTTATCTGCTTACATTGTGTGGTCGCATAAAACGTTTTAAGCTTATTTAGGCAACTTATCATGACGATGGAAGTGTTTCATACGCTGCTTGCTTCGGGCATATTGGACACATCGTCTCCAGCGCAACATTGCGACTCCCAGAAAAGGACGAGGAGTTTATAATAACTTGTCTTCGAGTTGGAGTATCAGCGCAGAAAGTGAGTGAAGTATTAGAGATAGATATATTCTAAGTTGATAATTAGCGGGGAGGATGGCAGCAGATTTTTGTGCAAATCCATATTATGTAGTGTCAAGATTTTTGATCTGCCAAATGTTTTAGTCCGTACTCATTCAGATTGTTGCAAAGATTAGATCAGAGAGATGGAATCCTTCAGTAGCTGAGGACAAACAAGAAAGGATATGCTACATAACCATGAAAGATGTAGGGTGAGCCTTCACTTGGTTGAACATCATCCATTGTTTTAGTTGGAAAAAAACCTTCAGGCAAATCGCCGAGCGTCACGGACTTATCTCTGGGGTAAGCAATCCAGACGAGTTCGTTTCTTTTGCGGAGCTAATCAACAAGAGATACGACATTGTGATATACAAGTACTTACCAACTGCAGACGAGAAAGGGGATGGATTCGTTCTAAGTTAGTTATTTGGAAGTCTTCTCCTAGCACTTTTTATGAAACTTGGTTGAACACATTCGCAGAAGAATCGTATCTAGGTTTTATCTCGGCAAGCGGTGAAAAATACCTCGAACGATATGGGCGTGACTGCCTACTAATCGACGATACTTTTAATGTGACCAAATACTGTTTCCGCCTCGCATCCGTTCTGGTTATTGACAGTGCCGGCAATGGATTTCCAGTCGGATTTCTACTTTCTTTCAGAATGACACGCTCTGAAATAGCTCAGCTATTCCAGCTCATAAAGGTGCATTTCACTTGTCCAGCCAGTTTTCTTATATTCCTTGTTATAACTACATCTCTTAAGGATGTCGTACCTGACTTTGACACAAAATATTTGATGTCCGGCGATTGTGGATCATTCTACAATGCTTTTCGAGATGTATTTCCTACAAGTTTGGCCAAGAAAATACTATGCTCCTTTCACGTCTCTCAAAGTATACGCCGAAAGCTGAGGGAACACTTCCAGGTTTGTAAACGTGGTATGAAGACCATGGGAAGATGTTCGTTACACGACTTTTATAGGAAGAAGAAGTTTCGTAAGCTTCTCAAATGTTTCGTGAGCTGATTGTACACCCGGAACCAACCGTTTTCGAACGCAAGTACTCAGCTTTCTCAACCTGGCTCAGTACAAAAAGTGAAGAAATGGCACAGGTACTACATGAGGAAGTCACCGAAACCGTTGCGATTAGTAAATTGAAATGATTCAGCATATGATGGAACATTATTCTGGAAGAAGAGCCCAGTGGGCAGAATGTTATAGAAGGGATACCACCTTGCCAAACCTCTAATCCTGTGGAGGCTTGGCACAAAACCTTGAAGTACTCTGTTCTGCAGCAGAAACACAACATCCGTCTGGATACCATAGTGTTTGCTCTGCTCGAGCATTGCGCAAACCTGGAGAAGAAACGAATAGCGGAGGTAAAATTAAACTAGGTATAGCGAAACGGTGCCGTGTATATCAATAAATTGCAGGCCTTACGAGGAACAACTGATGGTGGCAGGAAAGCCCTTACTCACAAGAGACACAAGGAAGCGCTCCGACACTACAAAGACAGACAGGTACATCGATTGTTGTAAAATGTTGCAATCTTTCCCATGGTAAAGATCCAGTTCTCTCAGGGGTTGATTTTGGAATTAACAAAAGATACATGGGCCGTGGCATCGAAATCGCTGGATGAAGTTCTATATGATATCACTATTGGGATTCCATGCAGTTGTCATCCAACAGTACGTTTTGTTCACTTCGCAGTGATGTAGTAAAGATCCAATTCTACTACAACAGAGTATTGCAGTTCAATTCGCACTGCGATAGGTACGGAGCATGCGGCTTTCAAATGAGATGTACCTGTCCCTCGTCTAAGAAAGCGGGAGTTGCTTGTATCCATTGTCATGCTCTTGCGACTTTTTGTGAATCTGGTTAGCGTTTGGAACATATCGTGTTTTATTTGAAATCATTTTGCATTGAAATGTATGTTTTCGTGGCAAATCTTTAGAAAAGTCTGAACACACAACTTCTTCAGCACGGCAACGCTTGCCCGCTACTGTCCATCGCTTTGCGTCCTCAGCAAGTACTCAGTACACGGAAGAAGACGATTCGGCGACGGCTGATCCACCACCCACAACAGAGGAATCTGATGACTATGAATATGATAGCGTCTCTGAAGTGGCGGCCGTGGAAACCGTTGAAACCCACGCCGATGTAACATCCCTCCAGGACGAAACCAAAGAAGAATTTCAACGTTATGAAGGGGTAGGTGGTTGTAACTATCTGCAGTTACGATCTGATAAAAACTCATTTTTTCAGGTGGAAGCTTCCCTTAGAGAGGGGATGAAGTACTGCTTGAAGAAAAACGAGCCGCAAGCAATTCGAGATATGTGCAGCACGATCGAACACAAGATGGAGGAGCTGAGAAAGCAGTTCGCACTGAGTGTTGGCAGCCAGCCTGCGAGGAGACCATCAGTACAAGGGCCCGGAAGAACACCGAAAATTAAGGGGATCCAGCCCTTCAAGATTGTAAGATAAGCAAGTTTTTTTCCTCCTCAAAACAAGGTTATGCTTAGTGATTTCAGAAACGTCAAATCAAATCGGAGCAGAAGGAAAACCTGGCACGTTATCAGGGAAGGGATGATGAAGAGAATGCTCTCAACATGCTTCGCAAGAAACTGCAATTCTGCTTCGTCTGTGGACGCAAGGAGCCGCTGGGAGAAATACAAAACAATATTTGCTGGCTGGGATGCTCAAACAAGCCGAAGTGTGAGGCATGGGCGCATTTGCGCTGCACACATGGAGAAGGATCACAATGTTCCATATGTCGTGACGGAAAATGGGTAAGTGAAAAAGTAGACTGATTTAGAAAATTGTCATGAGTGTTATTAGGTACTTTATTCTGATCTTCCGATGTTTCATGTTTCGTTTTATATGAGTCATAGTCATGTTTGAAATGATTTCGCCACACTATTTGTTGTTGTTTTTTTTTAATTCGATTCGCTACACTTGTTTTTGATTTGCACACTGTTGTTGATTTGCACATTGTTGTTGATTTGTTAAATTAACTGAAGAAGTATACCAAAGAATTCACCAAGTCAGAAGTGTGAAAATTGTTATTAATAATCGCAAATGAATAAATCAGTTGGATCATGGACAATTGTTTGTCAGCTTGATGGATATATGCACAACCATACATCATTTGAAATCAGTGATGTCTCTTAAACATCAAAACAAGAGAGAGGAAGTTCCCACTATTTAGTACCAACAAAGTGTGGATGCGTGAAACGTTTTCATATGCTAATATTATTTTCGTATTTAAGAAGTCCTCACATTGTCTGTTCATCGTCTATTCCTCTCAGCATGCGCTTTTCCGTAATCGGCGGTGCATAGTCTTCGCCTTTCTTCAGTTGCTTCGCGATTTGTTAATTACGTCCACAAAAACTCTGATGTCATTACTTTGCCTACACGTTTCTATTGTGACAGAAGTCCGTGTTGCAGCTTCATATGAACCAAGTAGAAAAATGTATCGCTAGGGAAGGATTGGATCAAGTGAAGTGAATTCAAAGCGACGGGGCTTTGTGATCGACCTTAAAAGATCCATTTTATTTTCTCTGAGAAAGTATATGACTACGTTCAAATCATATGGCTGGGAAATACGCGAGCATGACGTTTTAAGGTTTAACGTGTCGAAGTTCAATTGGTTCAACATTAGATCCTAGGCGAAAATGATTTACTACAGCTAGCTCGTGTATCGTTATTTTATGTTGTGGAAAAAGTTACAATCGTTGCAATTCATTATTTCATAATCATTCAGCAAAAACTACACAAAACATAGCGTTGTGTTCACTTTAGTCATTTGATGGTGGCGGAGAAGACTAAGCTTGTATATAAACACTCAACCTGATTTATTGCCCTCATGCTCCGTTACGCGCATGAACAACTACTTCCTTAAATAGTTTCAAAACCACTATTGATCATTCGAAAGATACGCCAACTTGCTTGGTTGTTTTTTTCTCAAAATTAAATAGAAGTGCTTTCTTCAAGAAGTGACAACACCTTCGCTAATCTATTCGTTTTTTTGCCGCAGCTGCAATACCGAGTCATTGAAGGAAGAGTTCTTTTCGTGGTGTCCCTCTGCGGTACTCCGCATACTACTCATTTCTTGAAAAACCGATAAATTGTTGATAAGGTTTAAAGGCAGAGGGCCACCTCATTTAGTATCTGAGGTGATGGCATATTCTGAACCTTCTCGACACGCTGATTCCAACGGTGCGCATGAAATGTCGCAAAACCCCCGAAAAACCCGTTTTTGGACGGCAAAATCAATTTTGGCGCGGACGAGTTTTCCGCGTGAAAAGTGCGCGGCACTTGCGCGCCTTTGATAATAGTGCGCTAGTGCATCGTAGCGCATTCATGGTGGAATGCGTTGATATTTCACTTTGAGTGGGCTTTATAATCTGTTTCAAATGCGAGGATTGTTGACAGGAGGAAGAAACACGGTTTCTGATGAACCCCTCCATAAACATGCACAACAAACATGAAAGTCAGAATTGTGCAGATGTAAAAAGACATAAAAAGGCTCCAGATTAGCGGTAGCTGTTGATGTCTTGTCCAGCTGTTGGTCAACGAACGGCACTGTTCCGGACATACCTGCAGTGGGTAGATTTTGTGGGAAGACTCGCTTCCAGGTGAGATACATCATCGCGAGTAAGTACTCACCACATTTTTTGGAGCCGATCGATCGATTGGTCACGTTTTGACGCGTTGTAAAAGCGTGCCGCATCGGCTCCAGCAAGGGTGTGGCTGACACTGAGCCTCGTCCGCTTGGAGCGATCCACCTCCGGGCTCCAAACTTACCCTCACTTGGAGCCCTTTGAAAACGGGGTTTTCGCCATTTCTTTGAGATTTGGTATACAATTTTGGAATTAGCAGGTTGAGTTGGTCATGGATATGTCGATATTTCTAACATGCCGAACGAGGTGGACGTCTGCCTTTAAAACACTAGAAAGAAGCGGTGATCTTCGACGCTTTCGTCTGAGAAGTGGAATGGATCTCTCAAACATGATCGCTTTGCTAACCTCTGGTGGGACGCGTGCACATATCCGCCGACAGCCTTCTCTCCCAAGCACTTTTCAAAGCGGCAGGAAGTTCTTTGCGTTGCTAACGTGAAGGGAGCGGCGCTTGGCGCGCTCCGATGCCAAATTAGCGCACGCAGCGCATGCGAATCAGGGATGTGCGTAATAAAAAATTTGATTTTCGTAAATCGTAAATCGTAAACTTCCCAAAAGCGCCGTAAATCATAAACCGTAAATCGTAACTAAAGAAACTGGAAATCACTGGTAGGATCCAAAAAATCTTGATTGTTTGAAGCAAAATCATCCTTAGAGCGTTTAGAGTTATCGCTGCGAAACTACTCCTCAGCCAATTCCTTATCTTCTCCTGAGATTGATGGTATTGTGAAGAGGGAACAACTTTTCTTTTGTTGTTTTTGAGGGCAATCCAGTTCTGAGCTAAATATTATTCATAGAGGTTGAGAGAATTCTTTTTATTCTGACCAGTGCTTTTAAAATGAACACAATAGATGGTTCTGTTTTCAGAACAACCAAACATTCCAAATAAGTCCGGAGACTGGTTCCGGAGAGGTCTAATAAGACGAAACGCTTATGCGATTTATCAGATGACACTGCAAGGCATTCAGCATATGAGCATTCAATGCCACTTCTAAAATCGCATTGAGCATATGAGTATTCAGTGCCACTTCTAAAATCAAGTTGAATGTGATGCGCATACCAAAAGGGATCATTTATCAATTATGTAGTTCAGTTGGCACTATCAATAGGTTCGTATGAGCTCCGTCGCTAAGCAAAAAAACCACGCACTGCAGAATGCCACAGTTAGTACCGGAAATAATGTGAAACTTATTGACAAACGACGGGGACTCGGTGGGCAGCGCGATCTTCCTGCAAGAGCTTATCACTCTCCGGAAAAAGATCTGAAATAAGACGATACTCGAAATTCTTGTGGCCTTTCATATCATCCTCATGGTTCTAGCAAATCTTTTCAACAGAGAACTTGGAAGCTAGTCCGGGACGAGACCACGTTTACAAATGATTTAAGTTACTGGTATAACTGAGAGAATCCGCTCTTAATATCGCTGTGGAATGCAGACGTAAACAAATGGGGCATATTTGTACACGGACCACAAGAGCTATGGCAAGATTCCTTTCTTGTAGTTATTTACGATTCTGTTACGAAATTTAGCCCACTTTTTCGTAAATCGTAAGAAAATCGCAAAAAATGACCGTAAATTGTAATTCGTAAATCGTAAATCGTAATTACGCACACCCCTGATGCGAATGCGGCGCGGCGACATTCGTTCTCATTGGCCTCCAGGAGATTCTCCGTTGAGAGGAGTGCAGTACGAGAACGAGCTCACGCACTCCGTTTACGAACGCTCAAAGAATACCAAGAATAGAGAGGATTTATACCCTTAAGGCAGCTTTAGAAGGGAAAGGCTGAAAATCTGAGCAAGGTGAGTATTCGCGGTTTTCTGCGGATTTTCTTTACTTCCTTGTAAGAACTTATTTTCAGTGTTTGTATTTTTCTTTTTGAATTGCTATTGTTGTTATTGTTGTTTTAATCATTTCATCGTGACTTCATTTTTTGGAATGCTGATCTCTCAGCGAAAGAAATTCCTTCACGTTTTATTTTCCGTCTTCATTCTCTCCTGTTTTCAGTGCGAAAACTAACGTTTTTACTAAGTTTGATGCGGCGTAAACCACAGGTTTGGCTAGGCTAGCAGTATCGGCTACGTTGGTTTGGCTAGTCAAGCCAAAGCTTAGGCCAGCCGGAGTTATGAATCAAAGAACACGCGCTAACCACGCTGGCTAGCCATGGTTAGCGTGGTTAGCTGTCATGAATCTCAGCCCAGGACTAAGACTTTCTCCGTTGAGGTGGTGGAACACGTGGTGAGTTTCATCTTCAACCGGGATTTCACAGTGCTCTGAATAAAACGAGTTGAACGCACTGAAAGGGGAAGCTTCTGGTGGGCCGCCTTGTAAAATACTCAGACAAAGCGCCGGAAGTTCCGCAGCCAAATACCGGAATTCCCGCAGGTAATCAGTCAGTTTTTCTGCTGTTCTGCTGCGGAATTTCCGGTATTCTTCTGCGGAAATTTCGATATTCTGCTGCGGAAATTCCGAACAAGTATTTTGCCGCAGAAATTCCGAAACGATGGTCACACATACATACATACACACACACACACACACACACACACACACACACACACACACACACACACACACACACACACACACACACACACACACACACACGCAACACACACGCACCCACACACACAGACATACACACATACACACACACTATACTTACAACGGTTCGCACAACAGCGGAAAGAAGAAAACCATGGATAACTCTGAGTGGTACTGAAGTGCACTCATCAAAGCCGAAATCAGGTGAGGGGCGAACGAATTACCGAACTAGACGGTCACAATCCATATAATGCGTGCACAAGCCGCTGAGTTCGAGATCCTACCAATGGATTTTGTACCCGGCACATAGAGACTGTGGAGTATTGAAAATCTAAAAGGATGATGTGAGTAGGTTATGATGAAGGTTGGCAGCGAATTCGACAGCCCAATCAATCAATGTGCCGCTTCATTAGATGACATGTCCTGCTGCGGAATTTCCGGAGCTCGGGACAGTTCTTTTCTTCTCCGGTTCTCCTGCGTTTCTGCTGCGGAAATTCCGGAGCACTTTTTTCTCCGCGTCCCTCTGACTGCGGGTCTCTTTCTACTGCCGTTTTTCCGAATGCCGTTTTATTCTGCTGCGGAATTTCCGAAAGGCCTCTATTCTGCTGCGGAATTTCCGGCACTTTGTCTGAGTAAACCACCTCAAATCACTACCAGGTCAATGAAAATGACGTTTAGGTCGTACGGAAGACGTATGAAACAATGCGACCCCTGTGGATCGTATCTGTTTTTACTCGTTTTTCAGAATATTCCATTAGGGATTTCAAAAAAAAATTACGAAAGTATATTTTTACAAAAGTTGGTCATCATTACGATAAACTGGTGAAACTACGATTGCCGCTGGCACTACCAAGAAGTCGATGTGATCACCTCAAAGTAAGATTTCATCTGCGATACCTGGTACATGCGATACGAATCCCCACAACAGTATGACACCTTCTCAGACAATTTCGGGGGCAAATCCCGTTCGGAACGAGCGGGGGGCGAGAGTCGGAGCGAGCGCTTGGGTGTTTTCGCCCGAGAAGTGGCCGCGTTCAGGCCGCTAAAGGGCCGCTGAAAACGGGGTTTGCATTCCTATCCGCCTGAGTACTGTCCGCGTTCAGGCCGCCATGAGCCCGCAAACCACCAGGCGCTACCGCTCTTAATCCAGCGCCCAAGGCAGTATTCTCCACAATTACCTGTCGATTGTACGCCGGCACCGTGACAACCCCCGAGGATCGGTCACACCTCGCGCAGAGTCTCGGACTGATGAGTGCCGGGTTCGGCGCCATAGCGGATCCACAGTGATCCACCGGCGCATAAAAACAACATAAATACGCAATTTCACATCAGTAATACGAAAAGATAGCTGTTTGCAAGGTCCATCCATGATTTCGTATTGCTAGCCTTCTTCTATTACTGAGAGGATTCGAACCAACCCAACCGTCCTACATGAATGACTGAGAGTCCACTGCTTTATCCACTAGGCCATCCATGCCGCTGATCTCTTCCAGACCGGTGTTGCCTTCATCCTTTATACGCCCATACTATCACCAACCAACCATTCCGACCGTGCTATTTCCTTATTGAGCCGAATTATGTAGTCGTTCAGGCCGCTTTTTGGAGATATTTGCTAGCGATCAGTGGCCGCGAAAAGCGGGCCGATGCCCGACACTCTTCACATAGTGGGCCGAACCCCGACGGTGGTGCTTTAGCCCGAATGACTCTGCGTTCATCCCGCGATTCGCCCGACAGCGCGTTTGGCCCGCAACATGCGTGGTTCCGCCCGCTGTTTGTCCGCTATTGGTCCTCGTTCAAACGTTCCGTCGACGAATTGCCGGCGGTTGGAACGGGATTTGCCCCCGAAATTGTCTGAGTTGACATTCTGAACCTGATGAGAGCTTTTTGGTCGGCATTTTCACGTCTTAGTCATAAGGGAATCCATGCTTACAACCTTCCTATTTCTAGAAGACTATCCCAGTAGTTCGTGGCTTTTATACAGAACATAAACCAAATCTCTAGGTAAATGTTTCTCCGCAGACAGCGATATGAGTAAAAAATGGGATAATAAAAACCAAAAATCTTTTTCAGAGAAAATAATGAAGGATGACACACCGATGAGTCCCTGATATTATAGATCAACTCTCCTATTGTAGCACCTGTAGCAAACAACATACCGCGGATACGATATCCTCTTCTGGAAGCATATTTAATCAAAGTTTCTTCATTTTTAAACAAAAAAATGTGAGATTTTTCTATAGCTTGAAATGTTCGTACTAATGCAAAATGACACGAACCGCAGTTTCTCCAAGGCTAAGTGAAATGTTTTATCCTTGTCGGACTTGATTGAGAAAACAAAACTGTTCAGCGCATTTGTTGAGATGCAAAAATCGCCTATAATAGAGTTGGGATGTGTGGCAGTACTATGCAGACTGAAATTCATTAGTTCATCTTCAAAATCTTACCAGGTTTATCTAAAATGAATGATATAAAATCGGAGGGTATCTCTCCGAAGCAAACTTTGTTGACACTCATCTGAAATTGCTCTTGAATTGCTGAGTCAGCTGTTTTTTGAATTTCTGTCCAACAATTTGACCAGCTACCTCGCTTTCGCTCAGTCAAACCATGTAATAAAAGATGGTTTTTGGAAATGACTGCTCAGAATAAAGTACAGGGTGGTTAAAAGTTACACGCTCACCCGTCCCCCATTTTAGCGGAGCTCTCAGATTTTTTCGCGTCCTTTTTTTATTTCTCTATTACTTCATTATCTCTTATTTCCAAGTAATTGTTATCTCGTGCTGGTTTCTCGGTTTTATCTCCAACGTCATGAGCACTGTCATTATTCAATTGCATCAGGACTAAAAGTTTATGGCGTACATTGTGAAAGCGTTATCTCTGCACGGAATATCTGTTCAAGATAGGATGAAAAGCTTCAAAGAGCTTGGAAACAATTTGAATAAAGAGGGTTTATTTATTCTGCAACTGCAACCGCTTCCAAGGATGTGGAGGCTGGTCGAAGCGGTATTGACAGAATCCTTGGGTTACTTGCGCAAAATGGCAACAAAGGTCAGATCGTCCGCAGACCCATGAGGAAAATTGTTTGAGAGGAGCTGAACATATATCCATACCATTTTCAAAAAACCCACATCTTTTCGGCCACTATGAGAAAGAATGGGGAGAACTTGTGCAGGCAGAAGCTGGAACAATTTTCTTATTCTCTCTACCACTCGATTTGCTTGCGAGAAACGGTTCATTGCAGCAAAACTGGATCGCGGAAGCGTGGCGTGATCTACTCGGTACCCTAACGTGAAGCATGCTCCTCCCATGGGTAGTAAATCCCTTGAAACAACGACGAAACGATACGCTGAGAGTCATGATCAACAGATCCGCGACAATGTGCTCAACTATGTAGTTGACAAGCATGGTGCGACGCGTGGGACCGCCTGCTCAACCGGGTGAGCACGTTCTACTCACAGTTATACTATTGCGAAGCAGTTATGACTAGCAAACTGCTATGTAGTGGCATACTAACAAATACTCAAGCGTTCTACACACGCATTGGGCAGAGTAGATCTTTCCTGCAATTCTTTTGAATACGTGGCTGAAATGTACAACAGAAAGAACGATACATATAAAAAAGAAACTTCAATCAGTATCAAGTAGTGGGAGTCAAACATTTGGATGCACTCCTGAAGATCACAAAAGAGAAAACGGTCGCGAATGTGTTAACTGTTAGTTCTGGTTTGCACGAACAAGCTTTGAACTAACTGACAACCACGGTGTTTGAGAATTGAGATTTTAGCAAAGCCTACCAGTCATCAGAGTTTTCAAAGCTTCAGCCCGCATACAGTCGATGTCCTCGGAGTCCACTGTTGTACCTTTGCATCAGAGACACGAACGCTAACGGAATTTATGTGACCATTATAACTCAGCTGGCTAGTGAATCTCGCCCCGAACAACCTAATTTTGACGAGCTAAGCTCAAAAATACATTTCAGTGGACATAGAAAATGTGGGCTTTGACTTGAGGGGTGAAGCTTAGCAGTCAAAATCAGCCACCAGGAAATCGGGGTCATCGGTGATGTCCGGCAGATGGTGATGGAATTTGTGGAACACCGATCAACTGGGTATGCCCGAAATTGAGACAGACGTTCGCACACACATTCAGACACACACAAACTTGCTGACACACAGACTAAGCGCTTTATTACAAGTCATGATTACTCAAACAAAATTGATTAATATGAATGTTTCGCAAACTCAGGCACCTGGACTGGCCGGCTCGGTCGAGCAATACGTGTCGACCGGCCGAGCGGCTAATGTACACCGGCCGGCGTCCGGCCCGTCACCGTCTACCTGTCGGACAGCAGACCATCACCGACCGGTCTATTTCACTACACCTACGACCGGCCGGGCGTCGGCCTTCTTTTTGGGGCGTGACTAATTACCGACCGGGCGGAGGCCCATGGCTGGCCGGCCGGTCGACCAACCAGTCTTCCGGCCGTCAAGGTCTCAATGGTCAGCTGGTGATATTACTCTGATGTTCATTGACGATACATTTAGCAAGAGAATGTGTTTGACGATATGATTTACGGGATAAAATTTTGTTTGGCGATATGATTTACGGGAGAATGAGTGAAGAGCCTGTTTGACGATACATTTGGCAAGAGAATCTGTTGACGATACATTTTACGGGTGTTTGGCGATACATTTGGCAAGAGAATCTGCTGACGATACATTTGACGAGGTTTGTTTGACGATACAAATGGCAAGGTTTGCGTGACGACACATTTTACGGGTGTTCTGATAAGGCGTTCATTTCATTCTTAGCTGGAGACTCAACCATCGGCGGTGTCGATCCGGATGGCTCAGCTGGTAAGGCAGTGGACTCCTAAGAGTGATATCATGGTACGATTCCTGATGATATCGAATTTTTGCGCGGTTGATAACCCTTTTGTTTGACGGTACATTTGGCGAGGTTTGCGTGGCGATACATTTGACGGGGTTTGCATGGCGATATATTTTACGGGACTTCTTGTTTGGCAATACATTTGGCAGGCTTTGTTTGCCTAGCTAGATGGCAAGCTCGTTTTCGAGGTTGCCAAACAAACCTCGCCAAATGTATCGTCAATGAACATCAGAGTAGGGGGCTGATAAGGGATGGAGGCAACAGCCGCAAGAACTAGATCGGAAGCAAGGTTGGCCGAGTGGATAAGGAAGCGGACTCTCAAACATTCAGAAACAATGGTCGGGTTGGTTCACTCGGTGATAGAAGAAAGCTAGCACTTCGAAATTACCTAAGGGCTCAGCAAAGAGCTACGTCTTCCTATTCCTGATGAGAATCTGCTAATTTGTTTTGCCTTTATATCACCACGGATTCACAGCTGCTTCAAACCTGGATGTGTACGAGCCACTGCGAGCACAGAGCAAGCTGCCAGAGGTTGTAACCTTGTTTGAGGCCCACTGACGGGCATTCGAGGACAATGCTGCCCTGACCACACGATTTTGAGCAGTAGCTCTTGAGGCCGCTTGATCCGGAGTAGTTCCGGTTGAGCGGAGGTCCATCACCGACTGGCCCGCTCTACCATTGCCGGCCGGGCTCCGACCCGGTGATTCGCCGGCCGGCAATCGTACAACGAGTCGTCCGCACCGAATTTCTGAAGAGATATGACATCAACATTGTCGTGTTCGACCGGTCGTGCACGTGATCCCATGCAGCACACACTGCGTGATCGCGCGGACATGCACGCGGTCGCGAATGTGTTGAATAACAACAGCATGGGAGTCCTATAAGAGTATCCCCAGACTTCGCCAGCAATCGTGGCGATCGCCACGACCGCCGGCGATCGCCACATGGATAAAGTGAATGAGAAGACTCCAGACGTAAGAGCGGTGATAATTAATGGGGCTGGCGATCGATAGGCATCGTTTCCATTATTGCTATCATTCACATCGCCAGTTCATTTTGAGCACATCTTCAAGAGTACAGGCGATGAGCTCCGTTTGGCAGCGATCCATGGCGATGTAACTCTTATATCGCCTGTTCATTTCTATTCATTTTGAACTGGCGAAGTCTGGGGATATTCTAAAGTGCGTGATTTCGGCAATTCGAACCGGAAAACTGATCACTTTGAAGACGTGCTTCTTCCTTTCGCATGTAAAGGGTCATCTTTAAAAACATTCATCGAGGAAGAAGACCGGCTCCGATATGTCTGTACTGCACATCAGCGCTTCGTCGTTGCGGAACACTTCGGGAGCCGCCGACATTGGCAATTAGAGGAGATTGCAACCATTTGCTAGTCATGCAAACACTATAAGGAGAGTTGCTCAAATCACTTGAGAGATGCATCAATTTGCTTGTAATTGTGAGGCAGAAGACCTGTTGCAGGGCTAGATAAACCCAGATAGATATGGCAGAGTGAGGTTGCGCCAGCGTTATAAGAAGATGCTCTCCAACACTATATCACTAAATAGTTGCGAGACTTCTCCAGTTTTTGACCTTTGCAGCTGCAAGAGGGCCCCAACTCACGTCGACGCCCATTCTGTAATCATGCTTACTTAATGCGCAGAGAGATAATGATCCCGATTTCTAAAATGGAGAAACGAGCTCATGGCGGTGCTCAAACACTAATGAGGATCCCACAGTATGTTCAACGTGATGAGAAAGCTCCAAGGCCCATGGCATACTTCACAGCGACACCGTCGCAGTGAAGAAAATGAATAGAAATGATGAGAACAAAGTGTCACGAGTTCTCATGTTTTATCACACAGTCTGCATGGAATACCGTGCTGGCGTAGCCACTGTGAGAAAACTTGTGGTGGTGAACGGTCGCAGCGACTGTGTAGTATGCCCTACGCCTAACAATAAGCTGCAATGTCGTTGCAAACGCACACGTGAGACACATTATGAGCGTTTGATTACTAATGATGTTTTCCAGCGGCAGTGAAAGCTAACTGACTGTGAGAAGGTCGGCATCCAGTTCGGCGTCGGCTCTTCGCTTTTCCTCCACATCACTGGCTGCAATTGCCAACATCTCCGTGAGGACAGCTCGCTTGGTGATGCAAGTTGAAATGGACCACCCATAGTCGACAGACAATTGTGATAAGATGTTGTTTCAATCGCTACATTGGCGCTTATCATCTCCAAACAACAGAATCAAGCAGACCAGCCTTAAACAGGGTCAAGCATGACGATACCCTTGGAATCTTTCTCCATCAAGAGCAAGAACAAATTGTACCTGGGTCAACAGTAGGCAGTAAATTTTACGGGTTTTCATTTTTAGCACTGGGTCAAGAATTTTTGGAGTGCTAAACATAGCAACAACCAGCTGTTTGGCGGGCATGATTCCAAGTGACAGTAATTTTTTGTCAGCGCAGTACGAGCTCGCGCGAGTTCGCAGCGTCATCTGCAACAAGGGGGTGCTTTCACAGTCATTTTGCGAGCTCGCACTGCGAGCTGCGTTGAGGAATGCTCTGGGGCATTCTCTGCCGCAGCATCAAAGCGGCAAATCGAGCGTTCTCTGTTGCTGCATAAGTTTGACAGCATACATTGGTTCTTTTGTTCGTTTTCTTTTATTTTCAGAGTGACCTCCTTCATAGACGGGGTCAAGCATGACGATAGGAAAAACCGACCCTCAATACGACCCCTCCTCCTATTCCCTCGTCCAGCCCCACCTTTTCACGACCTCTCTACCTTCTGCTCCCGCATGTTTTCTCTGTGCACTGAACAGTTTCAAGGAAGAAGACACAAAAGAAACACATTAAAAGCCCGAAATTGGAACTAAAACAACTTTGAAGTCGATGTGCATCCTTTCTCATCCGATCGGTCCAGACTGCCAGCAGGAACGATGACGTCATTACGTGTCAAAAAAGGACTGATTGGCAGCGCATACGAGGAATCGGTTTCAGCGTTGACATTTGCGTGCCCACGGGTTCGTTCCCCGGCGCTTCCGAGAAATTTTTGCATGGGTTGGAACCACTTCAGGATTTCCCAGACAAACTTTCGGAACTTCCGCGGAGCTTGTTCGGAACTTGCGCGGGTGACCCGACGGAAGTTCCGAATAAGCTCCGCGGAAGTTCCGAACTGGCTCCGCGGAAGTTCCGAAATCGAACAGGAGTGACGTAATTCGTGCATTATAGAGTCAATCATAATTCGAGTAATAAGGTAAAATGGGCCAACATGGAGTGATGAACACCTCCAGGCGTCCCGATGCCAAAAATCGTGGGATCATGAATCCCAGCACAGATCGTTCCACCACGTAGCACTAATTGCGCATGTAGTAGCTGCATTTTCTGAAGATGAGCTTCAAGCAGGTCTGCCCTCTGACTGTGCTACGTATCTGCGTCAGGTTTCAAAATCAATGATAACATGGAAAAATTCCTCTTTGGTAGAAATCTGTCAAATTTTCGTATTTATGGGGATAATCCCAGGCGTACATTTATCTGACACGAGCTTTACCCGAAATTCGACATTACGGATGTCATTATTGGGGCATACCGAAGTGAATCTCGAGGAAAAAATAGCGTAAAAATTTTCGTATTCTACACGGTTTCTTATCTGGCTAGCCGAAGTTAATCAAGAACATATCACTATAAAAATTGGACGAAAACCTGCCATTTGATCTGTTAGTTTCTTGGATCATTCCATCTCTCTCGAAGCTCCGCGGAAGTTCCGAAAAGTGTTAAGCTCCGCGGAAGTTCCGAAGCTACTTTTTTCTCTGCGTCTCCATTCGGAACTTGCGCGGAACCTGCGCGGAACTTCCGAAAAAATCGACGAGTGACGTCATATTTCCGCGGAGGTTCCGAAAATCGAGCTCCAGTAGTAAATCAGGCTCCGCGGAAGTTCCGAAATTCGGCAAGCTCCGCGGAAGTTCCGAAAGTTTGTCTGGGTTAGAGTGGTGTAGAGGGGATGAAAAGGTTTGAAAATGAAGTGAGGGAAGCGAAATCGACCGATTACACATGCGAGAATCCGCCTACAGCGGCGGCCAGTTTGTGGAAAACTAGGGTTCCTCGTACTGAGGTTCTTCGACTCGAAATCAGCAAATGCTTTTCAACGCATTCATAGAGGACGATCAGCTCTATCTTTTACCAGAGTTTCAATTTTCTAAGCCTTCACATGTTTTTGCGTGGGAAATCTGGCGAATTTTTCATGGATTTCCCATCTAAATTGCGAGAAAGTACTTCGTGAAGCCAGATTCTGTACTTAAATGGGAAATTTCCTCAACTGAAACTCATTAAAGAAAAGTTTTCGTGATGTTCGCAAATTGCTTTTCAGTGGTTTCCCAAACAGATTTACTCCGTTTTCACCCTCTGTTCAAATTGCGAGGTTTTCACTTCTTCAACTCCCACGAAGAGAGTTTGCCTTTTACCGAAATTCCACTACCTTCACGTAATAGAGCTCCAAGTATTGATTCTTCGTCCCCATTATTGCACCCCAGTGGTTGCTCCTGCTAGCGTGATTTAGATGGGAAATTTCCCCTCGGAGACCCGAAAATTTGAAAAATTTCCCATCGAGCTCCCAAATGCATATGGAGATCTAGAAAGTTGAAGCTCTGGCAAAAGACAGAGCTGATCATCCTCTATGGATACATAGAAACGCATTTGCTGATTTCAAGTCAGAGAACTTCAGCACGAGGTCTAAGTCATCCTACTATTTGACCCTTTGACGGGCCCTGCAGGCGAATTCTCGCATGTGCAATCGATCGATCACGCTATCCTCACTCCATTTCTTAACATTTCCACCCTCTTCACTCCACACTTGATTCTGAAGTGATTCAGACCACTGCAAAAATTTATTGAAGGCGACGGGAATCGAACCCGTGGGTGCGCTGAAGCCGATTTCTCTCTGCCAACCAGTCCTGCTTTAGCTCGTAATGACGTGATTGTTCTTGCTGGTAAGGGCGGACCGTCATTTCTCATAATGTCATAAAACAATCATGTTTTAACATTTGGTCAAGCCACCCCTCTAGGTGTCCCACCCACACCTCTCCAATACGACCCCCCTTCCCAGCCCCCTCCAGTACGACCCCCTCATGGGAAATTCCCATCGGACGCTTGACCCTGGCCTTAAAGCACAGTCCCACTTGCAAAGGAGTCAAAATGAGCTCTACCTCCATCGGACAAGAAGGACAGAATTGAGTTGCGAAACCTTGATTAATCACATAGCTGGTTACTAACAATATCATAATAAGATGTGATAACGCGCTTATCCTACATATGTATAATCCTTCTCAAAAGTCCTTGCGTCACGCTTCACATCCCATCTGCTAAGCCGCGCCGCATCATTGCATTATCATACGTGGCTAAGCTGGGCGGTTCAGCGTGAGGCAGGAATTTTTGAGAAAGATTGTACATTTATAGTGCATCCGAGTCCGGCCGGATAGTAAAACACACGGATCGATTCATATCGGTATCTATCCGATGAGGATCGATACCTACCTTTTCTTATCCGACCGGATCGGACTCTGAGGCAAATGTAGATTTAGGCCCATGACGTACTGCACAGCGGCGTTGTCACTGCAACCGTTCACCACCAAAAGACTTCGTACAACTGCTCCTATGCCATCAATCTATTTCATGCAAACTGGGTGATGGGCTTGAAAATTTTTAACATTTCGTTCTCTTCATTTCCATTCATTTTCTTCACCACGAGGTGTCGCTGTGGATATGCCATTGCGGGTATAGTCCTCCAGGAGTGTAGCACCTACATTGCATCACCGGCCCCAAAGTTTGCCTCGTCGCCATCGCGAGAAGTATCGATGACGGCGACGGGGCAACGTTAGTGACGAAGATTCTAGGCCTTTAGGTCCCAGAAATCACTCAAGTTTTACTTATTTCACTGCTATACTTTGATTAAAATTATAGAGCAATAAGAGATTCAGCCGTCAAGCGCTTGCACAATCAACTAGGTAGAGAATGCGAGAAAATAAAAATAGGGTTTTCACTGGTGCACGATGCTCTGATTGATTTGGCATCGGCCGTGGAAGATCCAGTTTGAACGGATAGTGCTGATATCATTCTTTGAAAAGGTGTAGTTTTATAACACACTTGAAGACACTTCAACACACTTCTTATTTCGTCAACATTGTTTGGAAAATGTAATCAACCAAGATACTCAGAATCTCTTAAAATACCACTAACTGCGGAAGAAATGCTAGAGAAGCGAGGAGGAGTGCCCGACGAGCTATAAACACGCGTGCTCGGTGACTGAGAGAGGAAGAAATTAGAAGGAGACAGTCCCGCCTCAACGAGAATGGCTGCATTCGTCCTCGTCTGGAAGGTACGGCAACACTAGCGCAGTCACACTGCACCCGGACAATTTCCACGATTTGAACTTGTACTTCTCCTACAGATCTTTTTTCCTATTATTACTTGAAGTTGTACTAGCGCCCCTTCGGGACGCTAGAAAGTGGGGTGGGGCAGCCAACTCGGGCATGCGCAAAAGCTTCGCACTTGTCAAATTCCTACAAAATTGACAAAGAAGCAGAACTAATCATTAAATGGCCTCAAATATGAAA
Organism: Ancylostoma caninum; assembly: GCA_037903475.1. NCBI lineage: Eukaryota > Metazoa > Nematoda > Chromadorea > Rhabditida > Ancylostomatidae > Ancylostoma > Ancylostoma caninum. The sequence goes on along the minus strand of JBAJFG010000514.1, from coordinate 84,680 downwards.
TCCCTCATAGTGGTTGAGTATGAGTACGAGAAGTCCGTTCTCCATCGTAGGGCGTACTCGTGCGTTTTCCTCACTACTGGGTCATCGCAGAAGCATTTTATATCGGCAGACCTGTATCCTTCCATTCTCCATACTATTCGGCCGAAGTGAAATCGTATCCTGATGTTCTCCACACTATTGGGCCACGGTGGGCCTTTCTTCAATCGGTGGACCCGCATTCTAGCGTTTTCCTCACTGTTGGGCCGATGCGGACCATTCCTTCATCGGTGGACCTCTGGCATCATTTTCACTGTTGGGCCACAGCGTTCAACCCGTTCATAGTTGACTGAACCGCACCTTGGCATTCTTCAGTTTACTGAGCCACTGCAGACCCATCCTATGTTGGCAGACCCGCATCCTCGCGTTCCCCACACCATTGAGCCACTGTGGTAACGTTTTCCGTCGGCGGACCCGTAGAACCGCATTCTGGCGTTCTCCACACCACTGGGCCATGGCGGGCCTTCCTTCTATCGGTAGACCCGTATCCTGGCGTCTTCTTCATTCTTGGGCCACAGCGAGCTCTTTCACCGTCGGCAGAACCGTATCCTGGTATTCTCCACTTTATTGAGTCACAGCGGAACCATCTTATATTGACGAACCCGTATCCTAGCGTCCTCCTCACTGTGGGCCACCGAGGGCCCTTCCTCAATAGGTGGACCCGTATTCCGGCGTTCCCCACACTACTGGGCCACGGCGGACACGTACTCCTACTCCGCTGGCGGTCCCCTATCTTGGCGCACGGGTAGGCCAAAGGGGACCCGTTCTCCGTAGGCGGACCCATTTCTTGGAGTTCCCCATACCACTGGGCCAAAGCGAACCCCTTCTCCTTTAGTGAATCCCTATCCTGGCGTTCTCTGCGTTATTGAGCCACAGCTCACTCATCCTACATTGGCGTACGCGTAACCTGGTGTTCTCCACACCAATGAACCAAGGAGGAACCTCTTCCATCTAAGGGCCCGCATTCTGACGTCTTCCTCACACTTAGGCCAAGTCGAAGCTCTTTGCCATGAGCGGAGTCGCACTCCGGCATTCTGCATGCTACTGGACCAAAGCGAGCCCATATCTTGGCGTTCTCCACCATTGAACCACGACAGATTCTTCCTCCATTGGTGGACCAGCATTCTGGTGTTGCCCTCACTGTTGGGCCACCCTTACTCCATCAGTGGACCCAAATCCTGGCGTTCCCACGTTATTGAGCTGGGCCCTTCAACCGTTGGTCAACCTTTACCCTTTTGTTTTTCCTCACAATTGGCCCAAACCGGACCCGCCCTCCATCCGTAAGCCGTATCCTAGCGTTTTCACCTCGTTTGGGCCTAGGCACACCTGTTTTCTATCACAGCACCCGTACTCTTTGTAAATCTTTAGAGTAATGGTAAATGGTTGGGAATTATTCAGAAATTTTCATTAATCATCAACTATTTGTTGATTTTGATCAACTATTGGTTGGTTGATTACACAATGTCATGCCTTACTATGTTTAAGCATTTACTCTGCATGGTAGAGCACAAACTTTCGCGTAATGAACGGATATCGCGACTGCACTATCGTATCGAAAGCTCAGCATGGAATGCTTCAGAAGCGTCCACTAAGTGAGCATATGCCCACCGCGATGGGACATTTACCATCCAACTTCCATGCCCTTGCAGAGTACTCATGGATCCCGCCCACCTATTCAGCAAAGGTGCCGGATGCGTCGCGACAGTGGAAGAGTGCTGCGTACATTGTGCAGCCTGGCCAGCGAAGGTGATTAAATCACCATTCCGCGCGTAAGGGAGAGCCAGCAGAGACGTAATCGGCGAGTCCCGAAAGGAATGCGCCTGAGTCCCTAGAAATCGGCCATTTCGCCCCGTGGTCTGCGCCTCAAGATTAACGGTGTCTATGAGTGCCGCAGCGTTAATGGAACAATATGTATAGCCGCTCCAGCCCGCTTACGGCGCTTTATTTAATAGATCTGATGTGGTGCGATATCCCAACACTGTGTTTCTTAAAATATACTGTAACATTGATTGTTCTTTTTTCTAGTTCTTCAGCATCGATGCGAATCTGGTCTGCACCTGGTGGGGGACTCAATGATATGGGGTGAAGCCGAAAAATTATTCAGAGAATATGCGTGATTTCTTTTCGCACCCGAACGTTCATGTGCGTTAGATGAGGGTACATTCCAGCACATTTAGTGCCCCAAAGTTAGCCAGACGTCTGGATCGTCATGACTCTTTCATGTCTGGGGAGAAGAAGTCTTCATCAATCAACAAGGAATACCGTTATTCCATAGAAAATTTTGAGACAAAAGCGTTCGTTTGAAAGAACGACGACATTAAAAAAAACATAATCATACTTTGTGTCATACTTTGCCATACTTTGTGTATTCACACGATCAGTTCTCTTAAGAGTGATAGTTCTGAACTCTCTCTCCCATGTAGGTACAGAGAACTCCAAACGGACGCAGTCAAGAGTCACGACCGCGGGGCGGCTCTCTTGGGCAGAGTCATAGAAGCTCAGCAAAGTGTGCGCCTGCGTCTCTGTCCGTGAGAGCGGCGGCGCGATCTCGACTCTTGTCTACGTACGTTTGGAGTTTCCTATAAAAGCTCTCATACTTGAGGAGATATTTAATGATTGTTCGAGTTGAAAAAAAATTACGGTTTTACAATGTGATTAATTGTCAGCCTTCTGCTCAGGTTTTGAAAATCGTGATTGTAACTTGAAAATCACCGTTTTACGAGAAGTGTATCAATCCCAGCGCATCCCATCTGTTAATAGAAGGATGCCCAGAATGGTTGGAGACATTCAGAGTTCAGTTCTTTGCTTTCTTTTTGTTTCCGTAGATTTCATCTGCTTGTTGCACATTCAGGTGAATTCCATGTCTTTTCTACTTTCACAAGGAGTTGATTTCAAATCAGAAGCTGATAAGCAATCGTTCATAGTATTATAGTTGACTCGTCTCTACCCGTCTCCACTATTTCCACCAATTTCCCTCCAATGTTGCCCGGAATTTCTAGCAACCCCATAATTGTGGACTTTGATATTTAGATTCTCACGTTTGTGTTCTAAGTTATGAAATAAGGGCAAGGCCTTGCGCGCACTGGAGCGCATGAGAACCATACAAACCAATACAGACTGTGAATGAATTTCAAATTTATATGGATCATCTCTACGATTGATGCCTACAGGCTATGCAACACCCTTAGCGAGCCCTCGCTGTGGCGCCCGCGACGGCCTGACATTTATGGGGTGCTAGCAGTTGCAGACAACATCAAAGGAAAGTGGCAAAAATGGTGGAAACAAGTAAAGAAGAAATGACCATCATTAAAAGTTCCTCATCATCTTCTGAGTTAAGTCCACCTTCTTGTAAAATAAAAAGAGACATGGAATTCATTTGAATGTGTGATAAGCACAGAAAGTCTACGGAAACAAAAAAATCAAAGAACTGAACTCTGAATGTCTCAAACCACTCTTGGCATCCTTCTATTGACAGATTGGTTGCGCTGGGACTGATACACTTCTCGTGAAACGGTGATTTCCAAGTTACCATCTCGAATTTCAAACACTGAGTAGAATGATGACAGTTAATCACATTGTGTTGTGGTTGTTCGGTAGTAGTAGGTGAACAGTTTATTACAAGAACCAGAATACAGCGCAGGCGAGTGAGGCGTGTGAATAGGAAGAACATATACGGTGACAAAGGCGGGGTTTATATACTCCAAGAGGCGAGGTTCCAGAATATTCCAGAGTAGATCACAACAGGTCAATGGTAGATCAAAAATCCTAGATCACCTCAAACACATAACAACCACGGTCCTACAACACATTGTGAAACAGTAATTTTTCTCAACTCAAATCAGAATCATTGAACATTTTTTCAAATACGGGAGCTTCTACCTGCTATTCAGCTGTGATATTCTTTTAATTGAAGCCGAAAATTTTGAAAATTCAATAAAATAGAAATTAGAGCGCAGATTAGCCGCAGAGAACTTAGAAGACGTAGATTATGGAAACTGTGATCTAGCCGCCCAAAATTCCAGATGCGCAGATTCTAAGGAAGAATGGTGTAAATTCCGAAAGTTTGATATCCGAGATTTTTCAAATGTGGGGTATAGAAGAGCTCTTCTTTTTATCTCCTTTGCAGAAAGTTATTTGAGAACTCCTCCGCAGAATCTTTTTATTTTTCCAAGAATTCGTGAGATCGCAGTAACTCGGTGGTACATTAGAATACAATTAAGCGAGACTCGATGCACATCGGGTTGTCACTAACACTAGCCTGCCGTTAATTCACCAAAAATGCTAAAATTTTGCAAACTCCGAATTTTAGACGGCTTCTGGGGCAGAGTGAAGCCTGCTAGCTCCGAATATGTGACCCTCTTTACAAATGGTTCACAATGAAAAGAGTTGTGGAGAAGCGGCGCTTTCGGCGCGACACTGCGTCTTTTCGCAGTTTTAAAGGCGACAGCGACATGACTGTACATTTGTGGACATACCTCATTTCTATGAAATCTGTGCACAATATTGCATTTGCTGTCGTGAGAAAAATACAGGCACCGCATCGTTTCCACTGTATTTTGTCCACCATCTAGATAGTATAATCTATCCTTGTGCGTTGTGGAAATGCGGTGTGTTGGAGAGAGAGAACACGGATTGTAAGTGGAATTGACGGTGGGTCCGTGCTACAATTAATTTATTCGAGATCTACACATGATAAAGAACAACCCTGATGTGCTCTGGACGGTGGTGAGACGTGAAGCGACCGAAACGAGCGATATTTTCATCGGTGGTGTGCACGCCGCATTGACATGGCTTTATGGGAATAAGGACAGTTCATAGTAGGCGCGTGCGTTTGACGCGCGTGCATCTATATGATGAAGTATAGGGCCAGCCGCATCGCTGACGCAGCTCACACGTGCGCGTTTACAGCCTCGCGGTGACCGCACGTTTTTTTCATTGATGTTGCACATGCCGCGTTGACAGAGCTCCATGAGGAAACCATCGCTAATGGATGCGTGCGACTGACGCACGCACCCTGGTGTAAAATACCCCATACTCCGTGAATGAAAGCGTATTTCGGATGAGCAACTGCCACATGTATCTAATCGAAGCTGCCCTATGACAAGCATCATTTGAATAAAAAAATCTTGCAGTGGAGAACGATTGACTACACTGACTACGAACATGTACAAAGTTCTTTTAAGCTCCGCCCCCTTGGCCAGATTTGGCATGTGCATAGTGGAGACGGCATCCTGCCTCTATATGCTCTTTTCCACTGAGTTTCATTGTCTAGATCATTTTTATTCCGAAGAGAATAGAAAAGAAAGAACTCTAGTTATACCAACAATGTGCAACCAAACGATACATTAAATACATTCAAAAATAAAGATCTCTCAAGTGCTGGATCAATGGGAAACTGCTAAGGCACCTTTGTGTTCGCTGTGAACAAACAGGCACTAGATGGACACATGCGCGCGTCGAACACACGCATTACAGTACACCAGCGAAGGCAACAGGAAACCGGAAAGATGTGGGAACAAAAGGCAACAATATGTATGCATCACTATCAGAATCTACGTAAATATTTCTTAGGGATACTAATTTTTGCTCAGGACGCTATATTTCTGAGAAAAAAAACTCATCAAACAGCATTACTTTAGCACGCTTAAGATGTCAAAAGTGCAACGAAAAGATCAGCTGGGTCATGATAAACCGGGCCCGGCACCCAATAAAAATTAATCGGAAGAGTTGCTGAGAATAAAGCATGGAGATAAATTGTTTACAAACCGTCTCCTAGCGATCTACTATGTTTCAAAGGCAATTCAGTGGATACGGGCCCGGGGCGAATGCAATCAATCAGTAACACAGAACACTAGAATCTTATGTCATCAAGTACCACAATGTCACAAAACAAATTCTGGAAAATAAAAACAGAAAAACAATGACAAACATGGGTAGAATTCATGAAAAGACGCTATTACGTGTTGTAATTTATAGTTATTCACTCGTGTTGGTGATTTGAGCACCAAGCGCAGCGGATTCCATCAACTTAAAAAAATCAATTATCGATTGCCAAATTTGACATGAACAATCAAACACAAACCTGTTGGAAATTAAATTGAAACGGAAACGAAAGAAGTGGATTTGCGCTTGTGGCGGCATCGTCGCCTTTGGTTGAGTTGATCAACAGACTGCTGGCTGACGCTCCACCTGAATGAAATACAATATTCATCTATGTATAACCATGTAAATGGTAAATAATAAAGACATTTAAGAAAAGATCATTCGGCGCTATTCAGCGAGCTTTGTCCTAAAAATCCCAAAGGAAACTCCTTCTAAACTTTGCCAAGGACTGTTATTTCATGCGCTAATCACGAAATTCATAAGGGTAATTTTTAATAGATGCATGGGTTTGACGTGCGGCGTCACTACGATGAAGGATATGGTCAGTCGCATCGCCTACGCAAGAAGATGCACGTGTGTACTGCCTCGTGGCGGTCGCGCGTTCTTTTCGTCGGAGATGTACATGCTCATTGTTGACCGGTCTTTATGAATAATTTTCCGCAAATGGATGCGTGCGTCTGACGCACGAGTGAGTGCACCTAGTATTAATTGTTCTATACCCACTTTGTTCCGCTTATCCGTTTCTTTCGAGTTGAGGTGGCATCTCAAGGGATCCGCTGGCCATTCTAACCCACACTGATTACGACTGTTAACATTGCCTCCCAATCCACTTTCGTTTTCCGCCAAAATTGACACCTTCTATATTGTTATGGTAATAACGTACGAAGTGGATGAAATAATCGTGTTCGGCGTATGAAACACGTGTGCAGAGTCTCTGGAGATTTTGTTAGATGATGAGACGCCGTATCTAATCACTCTTAGCTGCCGTTACCCTACGTAAATGAGATCATGGTACAATGCGATTTTTACAATTCATGCTTTTCTTATGAAATTTTTATGGTCGAGAAACCCGTATCGTGTTGATTGATTCAGTTCCTGTTGACGAAGAACTTGAACCAGTTATGAAAAGATCCCTATTCTTCTAGCATCTAACTACAGTAACATACAGTGACCGTTGTTGTTTTGCTTAGCCCTTTCCAGTCTCCCAAAGGGTAATTCTACTAGATGAATGTGTTCGTTGCGTGCGGATGCAGGACCGTCCTAGACCTCAGACGTAGCCCAGACGCAGGCAAAATGCACACTTTTGCGGCGTCGCGGGCCTCGGTTGTGGACCAGTATAAGAAGAGAAGCTGTTGAATAATGAGAATTTGTCGGAATAATATTGGCTGTGCGCGTCTCAATAACACGTCAAAACAGCAATTTATACTCGCGCATCAGACGCGCGCATCCATTTGCGAAAGATTTTCCACGAAGCATTTGCATCCTGAATCAACACGGGCAACGCGGCATGTACATCCTCAATGAAAAGAACGCGTGGGCGCTCCGAGCCTGCAAACGTGTACGTATGAGGTATGTCAGCGATACGACGGGCCGTATACTTTATCATATAGTCGCATGCGCGTGAAACGTACGCAGCTGGTGTAAATTGCCCTAAAAGCAGACATCCATTTGCGGGGTTCCATGGAGACCCGTCAACGCGGCATGTATGTACAGTCCTTCTCAAAGGAAAATAGAACGGTTCCATGAAGGATGCGGAGAGAGCACGCTCCAAGGGAAAAGGTTGATTATGTCACAAAGCTATACTGCGGCCGCGAGGATTATGGAATCGCACTCGCAGTGGGTCTATCTTTTCGACAAGGACTGTACATTCTGGATGAAGACTCTGCACTCCGCCGTCGTGACTGGCTGTGACACTGCAAAAGCGTGCGTCTGAGTTGCGTATGATCTTCGTTATGAGTGCGACGGAACCCTTCGTTCATCGTGTAGACGCACGCATCTGCTTCCACAAGCCTCATACGCGGCATCTTCATAGCATGTGTCTGACACGCATCTCACGCTCGCACGCATCTAATATACATATTAGGTTGGTCCGAAAGCTTTGCACCAAGATATTTTTTTTGGGTTCCAGAATCTGATCGGCTTTGAATCAGGATGCCAATACTCGTAATCTGTAGGGTGCACCTGGCTGCGGCCGTACAATAATCGCCACACATCTCGAAGCGCTGGGTTACAGAAAACTGATGACGATTTGGGTCCCTCACAAATTGAGTGCGTTTCAAGATTGAGTGTATGTGTCAGTCTTTGCTGCTGTGACCATACAGGAGAAGTTTTCTCCGTCAACTCATCACTGGAGAGGAGAGTTGGGTGCTCTATGTTAACCATGCACGAGGGAAAAGTTGACACCCACGTAGCGAACCATTTCCTAAACAGCCGAAAGGAAAAGTGCACGGAAGAAGGTTTTTCTGTGTTGTTGTTGAGACCGCAAGGGAATGCTGCAACGAGAGCTGCTGAAACCTGGGCCACCGTGACTGCCTAAGTGTACTTTTTTAAATACAGAAACTGGCAGAGGAAAATTCGCCTGAGGCACAGAAAAATCGATCATGTTGCACCACTTCATGACAACGTCTGACCTGACCTCATGTGGCAAAGCTCACTTGCCAGAAAATTGCCAAACTAGATTGAGAGGTTCTACCACACCCTGCTCATTCTACTGACTTGGTCCCATCTGAATACACTTGTTTCGAGCGCTGAAGCTGCACCTACGAGAAAAGAAATCCGACGATCAGACCAAACTGAAAAGTGAGATTTCACATTTCTTCGACTCGCAGCTGCCAGAGTTCTTGACTTCTGGATCTGATGCTCTAGTGAAGCATTAGCCATATCTCGTGGATCATGATGCGATTATTTCATTGGTTGATATCCATTCACAATAAAGTTAACATTTTCTGAAGAAAGCATGGAATCCGGTGCAAGATTTTCGGACCAACCTAATAAGTTGCCTGCAGCCTATTGCGTAGAAGGTATGTACGTATTTAGCACCTCCTCGCTCCAACTTCCTCTTAACTTTGTACACTTACCATTAATTCATATTAAGAGTATCCTCAGACTTCGCCAGTTCAAAATGAATGAAAATGAACGGATGATATAAGGAATAAGGATCGTGTAAATGATACGTATCGATTGCCACGTTACATCACTATGGAACGCTGCCAAACGGAGCTCATCGCCCGCACTCTCGAAGATGTTCACAAAATGAACTGGCGATGTGAATGATAGCGATAGTGGAAACGATGCCTATCGATCGCCACGTCACGATTGCTGGCGAAGTCGAGGATACGCTAATTAAGACTCTGCTCAAGAATAAACCGTGTTCAGCAGTAGAGCAACTTTTTTGATTTTTCAGGCAATCCTCTGCACAAACCTACCATCTGTGCTATTCGGAGATGTCGTGTAAACGCAACCTTGCGGTAGTTGGAATATCGTGCCATTAGCGGAGGTATTTGCGGTGAGTCCTGGAGTGGAAAGGGGTGATAGTGGCAGAAGTGGAGAGTGTTAAGAACAGTTCAGTACAAAAAGGAGTGTTGATTGGATGAGAGGGGAGCATGCATAAGTGCAGAATTTCAGTACAAAAGTGAAGAGGGTTGTCTACCTGAGAGTAAGAACGGCGCCAAGAAGGCGTTCGCATTCGTCGCCGGCGTCGGTTGGGAGTTCGGCGGTGGCTGAGGGGGACTTGCTTGCCGTCGCTTCTGTTGCATTAATCGGTTCGTGCCAGCAGCCTTCAGCGCCTCTTTTAACGTCTGCTGGAGGCTCGCAGTCAGCTCAGCTTGTTCTGCAAATACATAGTTTGATCTTGGTGTATTCAAGATCCTGCAACCAATGGTGAAATAGCGAGAAACTGGTGAGAAATCCGCAAAATTACGGTGCCCACTTCTGTCACTCTTCTCACACTCTACTCACATTCACGAATCCCGCTACACAGGCGCGGTCACACGCGCTTGTGAATGTGACTAGTATTTGTTAGCTGGCGCGTTGTAGCTGCGAAAGCACGAGCATCGAGGCTGGGTTCACGTTTGCGATTCCAGTTTCTTCATAGGTAAGGCATTTATAATCCTTAGTGTTCGTTCAACATTTATGATGGCAGTGTGCGTCATAACTACGACTTTACCTCCGACTCGAAGAATTTCGACGAGTGCTGCCTTTCAAACCTGATCAAACATCGATTTTTTTCTCAAAGCAGCACTGACTAGAAATTCGTTACATTCAACACTGTGGTACGTGCATCAAGCAGACAACGCTGTTCGTCCCAAGTGCTTGAGTGGTTTGCGCTGATAGAGACAACGATAGGGGCGGCCGAAAATAGACAAACATACGGGTTGCCGGTAGAGAACCGGCTTGTGGAGCCTCTCTTCCTTGGACGACAAAAAACGCTGCCCACTTTTGAGGAAGAGGATATGAAAATAAGGCGGAAGATCTCCACGTGCTTCGTTAGCACCAACAGAAAGAAACATGTCTTTGGACAGCCAAACGAGGAGAAGGATACTTCCATTCAAAAGAGCATAGGAAATTCCACTTCATGATGAATTCCTAGAATTCTAGAAATTTCTAGCCATGCTGCTTATGACAGCATAAACATGGGTTCAAAATCGGCTTTCGAGGTTTGTTCTGCCAAAATAGGAGCGAACAAGATCCCTATCAAATGAAATCCATTCAAATCCGAACAGATTTTCAAAGCTTATATTGATTTCAGTGAAGTTGTTAGTTCAAGTTGTTTCTCATGATTTTTTTCTAGCAGACTTAATCCCAGAAAGCACCGTGTCACCGTGTTCGAGAATCCAGAATCATAGGATATGCCATGGAATTTCCTTCTCATGGCTCTTTTTTTCTACTTTTTTTTTTGAAATCGACGAACGCTGCTTGTGAATTCACTGACCATCTTTTTTCGGCTCTTCCACTGCAGGCGCCTCCTCTTTAGCGGGCTCGCTCGGTTCTTCGCTATCGGAATCATCTCCGCTGTCTTCTTGATTGTAGTCCTCTTCACCAAAAGAACTGAACAGCGCAGTAGGAACCATAGTTGGCAGTAATGAGACGAATTGCTGAAATGGAAACAGATTTATTTGCTTCGTTGGTAGGATCAGGTGCGGTGATAATAAGAAATCGACTCTTATACGACTCTCGCTACTACATATCAGCCTGGAACGAAACCACTTCCTTCCCTCTGTATTCTTCTGTATTTAGCCACAATGGATCTCATCACAACTCTCTCCCCACACTATCGCATCCTCCGAATCCCCAACACAATCCCATCCTTGACGACATGCTGGGCCCTGCCCTTGAAGTTATTGACAGTAGTAGATAACGCATTTTTTTCAGAAGTTTCACCAGAAAGCGAAAAGAATTCAAAAAATTAGAAATTCATATCCGTCTCAATTCTCAGGGCAACAATTCACTACAGTCTATAGTATAGGCCAGTCATGTAAAAGTCATGTAAAAGAAGTTGTTTGGAAGAATTTTCGATTCATACCAGAACAATTTCGTTCCAAAAATTCCAGCTTCAGTGCCCACAAAGTAAAATCATTTCCACATCTCCAACTAGTGACCTCAGCCATGCAGATGCCACCGATGTCTGTTCCCGGAAAACGGCAACGGCAGGGCACTTCTTCATCCCGTGCCGTCACCCTCGCCCACTCAAGCACAATGCACTTTTAAAGCATGTTTCCTTCCGACAGCACTTCTTATTCTGCTGTCACACTCTCGTCAACGAACGCCAACGTTGGCAGTCAATATTTAGTCAGATCGGAAGCAGCAGCAGCCGGAGGTGGAGGAGGAGGCGAAACGGCAATAGCAGCTGCCGTGTATTGTTTGCCGAATGAAAAAGGCTTCAACCTCTTTTTGGGTAAACACCATCCATACTCACGTGTCTTCTACTCACTTTGTTTGCGCCCGCCTCACTCTCGTCCGTCGTCGAAGAGGCGCCGGATTTGAAACCTTAGCATGTTACCGTTGCCAAACAGCGCACATTTCGGAGAAAGTATTGGAAAAAAAACGAAAAACCAAATTCTCAAAAACTCTGGAAATGATGGAACAGGAGGAAATTGTTTTCAATGCGTCCTGTCCTTGGGATGCTGCTGGCTTTGAACGTTGAATCCCGCAAAACATCCTTACTCAAGAAAGTTGTTCGGCAAAGATCCTAATTTTCACTCGCAATTCCACGTCATGGGTTTGTCAGAAAGAGATGGTCCAGTGAGCACCCAATTTCAGAAAGAAGATTGTATAGAAGGCTATAGATCGGTTCCAGAGCGTCACTCATACGTTATTTTGGCACAATTTCACCAGCCTTCCTTCATCAGTTGATACTGCTCATCGCCCACGTTCGGTCACCAGCTTCCTTTTTTAAACTTTTCTGTCGATTTAACTATGATTAATGTAGGAAAATACTCGTAGTTAGAATAGTATCTTTAGGGATAAAAATAGTCAAATGTACAAAGTCTTCCAAGCAACCAAACAAAGGTAACCTATAGGCGAACCAGGATTTCATGGCTCTAAAAACCTCGTTAATTTCGTATGAGTCGAAGGCAAATCTATTGTTTCAATCTTGACAACTTAAACAGTGCGTCTCGCATAAGGCAAAACCTGTCCAGACAATTCTCAGCGACACAATCTGGTTAAACACTTAGCCAGTCTTTGATTGAAAAGCTTGATTCCGCCATGCTTGAAAAGAGGTAACCAGAAACGTTTCTATAAATTTGGTGTGCTCATCTGACAGTTTCAAATTTTGACCAATGCGAGTTCTGATATAACGGTCATTTTTCTCACGGATATCACTAAGCTGATACTGAAATTTGGGAGGGTGATCTTGTTATAGAAATTGCGGTCTGCCTTTCTACCATCTCTACTGCAGCAAAGGCTCTGACGAAGGCGACATCGCCGAAACGTTAGTCGAAGTGGAGAATTATAACAATCTGGGCAAAAAACAGCTAGAAAAAGAAATACGTCACTAGATCTTGTTATGCTTGTACCACACAGGTTATATGGGGACTCTTTTTTGTGACATGCAGCCTCAATGCATAATTGAAAAGTTTGATTACTAGAGCGAGCAAGATTGAAGGATCAGCGAACAAGAGATCTAACTTCAAAAAATCTGGTATTCAGAAAATTGTTCTCTAAGATGTCGCATGCAACTTTTTCAAAAAAAAACATCTGTCTCGGCTTGTAAAGCATGTTTCACACTAAGTCTGGAAAGCAGAACAATAAAGTGTACCAGTTCTTTACAAGTCCTCTAAAGGCAAATTTCTGACTTCGCTTCCTATCGGTCGACTATTCCACTATCTTCGAAATTTATGTGTACTTAATAACTATGGAATCCTACTATAAAAATTTGAGTTTTAATAAAGAACACCCCATAAAGCAATAATCTCCATGTAAAATTGAATAACCAGCTAAAACCTAGTAAAAACAGGAGCATATTAAGAAGAATACTCAACAAAGCTCTTCAGCTTCCAGCAAACTTGGTGAAGTACAATTGCTTTGCGGTAGAAGAAACACAAACAAGAGATGGCATAGCCCATGCTGAAGTTGCTCCCTTCTATTTGAGAAGAAGCTCTCATAACTCCACCCTCACAGTGAATGCAATAAATTCTCTTCCGAAAATCTCAGTTCAAAAGGTAGATCAAACGGTTTCCGATACTGCTTCCTTCGTGAACTACCATATACAGGTAAACGTCTGCCCCTTCGTCTGCCCCCACGCTTCGCGAAATCCCACCTCACTCCATTCCGCATTCATCCATCGAGCCCATCCCGAACAAGCCCCTAATTGCCAGCCGGCAATTCGATCGATAATTTGCGGTGTGTGGGCTTGGCTGCTCTGTGTGACTCGGGAGGGAAAAGAAGAGGAAGAAGCGTCCTTTCGCGGCAAGTGTTCCTGACTCGCTCTTGGCTAAACACACAGCATCAGCAAGACAACGGATAGAGAGCGTTGCCGTCGTGGAGACTCAGCGCTGGCCATGCTCAGCCCGGCCCAACCGGTTCCGGAAATCGCTCACTTTCCGTAAAATCGCAGAGTCAAGACGATAGACGACTAGAAAAACAAAAGTGCTGCTTGGAGTGCCTCATAAAGTGCTGCTGATATAGCACTCGGCGCCTCAACCGGCAGATAGGAACGGGTGCGACAAGTGTTGCGGGTTCTTTTGTCCTTCCGGCGTCACCCAAAGCACTTTATCAAGACTTGTCATACGGTCTGTTGCAAGAGGAACTATGAGCCGACTGCCACACTCTCATTCGCTTCTAGAAAGCTGCTTTTGGTCATTCTTTGTGCTATGGCAAGCAGCCACAAGATGAGGACCTTGTGACTGCCGCAGGCCTATTTCATCAGCTATCAGCAACTGTTCACCGAAAATGTTGACCTTAAGGGCAGCTGGATGATTTGATGTCCCTGGACAAAAAGAACTTTTGTTGGAGTTTTCAGAATCCAAATAATATTCACGGAGTTGTACGAAGCCTATATTGCCTAACAGTGAAAGGAATAATAATCAAAAACAACAAGAAAGTTGAAAGCCCTTTGTCAGTGAACCCCTTGGATCCCTAACTAACTGTTCCTCACTGCCTTGTTTAGTCGCATGCAACTATGTAAATGGAGACAGCAGAAGCTTGATGTTAATATTCATGACCATCCAATTATCCATTCGAGTAACTCCAGCCTCGGCAAATTTGGGAGAGGAATGTACCAATATAATCTGAGAATGAGTAAATTTATGGTGGGTAGAGGCCTGGGTGAAATCGTGCTTCACGTCTGAATGTTGCTCACACTCTGCTAACCAAGTAATTCAGCGAACAGAGGCCGAATGCATCATTGAGATTACCCAGGGTAAATGTGTTTACACCACGCAAATTCACCCATCATTAACACCTGCATCAACACATTTACCCTGGATAATCTCAATGATGCATCCAGGTCCAGTTTGAGCGTAAGCTTAACTTAGCTAACTTTACCCAAGAGGTACACAAATGATAGGCAAAAGATAACCTTGATGTTCCCGTAACCTCTTGTGTTCGCTAGTGAAGCTGAGGTCAAAAAAGTTAACAGATTGTCACCTTTATAGAGATCTGTAGGTATTTCTGCTAATGTGTAGAGATAATGGATATACCCAGATAAGTAAGAGATGCGTAACTATGAGATATTGACTTAATGTGCATCTCAAGTGACAACACATCAATTGAAGACATGAATTTCTACTCTGGAGGTTACTCTTACGCCCATAGAAGAGGAAGGACCATCAAAAAAGGCAAGGTTTGCGAGAAATACTGAGTTGTATTTTGCCAATACATGTCCATATGTACGAGATCTATCGCCTGAGATGGATGCGGCCGCCGAGGTGCGGGAAAGATCACCGCTATCCGAAAATACTGATTGATCCTGTATCAGCTGAGAAACACAGCCGTACACGATCAGAGAGAATGTGGCGGAGTTTAGCATGATGGGCGCATTTGAACATGCGTACGAGTTTTATTACTCGAGTAACTGCAAGATTCGAAGTGATTCCTTTTGCAGTTACACACCAATTGATGGCACCTTTGAAATGAGCACAAATGCGAGGAACCTTTTTAGCGTGAGTGCTACCTTTAAGCATGGGTAAATGGCATAACACAATGATTCCATTTGCCCTGATGAGAACAGCTTACAGAAGTAGGAGGTTTCAACTTTTCAGTACCTAAGGGATCTGGTAGGGAAGGTAGTTGACCTAAATACTGTGGCTCTTCCCAGTCATGACTTGGCCTGCCTCGGACTGATCAGTAAACTAAACAACAAACACCAGATAAGTGACATGTGGTTTTTCGAAAAAATACATAGTGCATTAACCAATGTCCAACGTTTTCTCGGTAAACAACACTCATAAACGATTTTTTCTGGGTATTCTATGCTAGCACGGTTGAAATGTTCAGATACCAGAAGAGCAGGCCACATTGAAGCAAAGGTTCATCGTGTAGTTTAGATCAATTATTATAGTAAACGCATTAATTTATCAGATAACTTACTGACTGACCGATTATGTGGCTTAAAAGAAGGAATAGACCCTCCGAACTCTGGTGTCTACAACTGAAAGCTTCTATTTAACCCTCAAGCCTGCCGCCTGGCCAGCAAAAGCTCTCGGCGCTCTGCCGAATACCCGGCAAGGAGTCTCGAAAACAGCTTTACACTGCCCTATTTGAGTGTAAGCCTCACTGAGCCTCTATCTGCCCAGCCAAGCTATTTGGGAACACGTCAGAATTGTGTAATAGGAGGCCGGTATGGTCAGCGCGCCCGCATTAGAGACGCAGACACGCCGGCTCCAGGATAGATGGCGCGGATTTCGATGCTGTTTTGCTATTATGTGGATAGCGCCCGGAACTGCTCATCAAATCTATTACAATAAACCTTTTTGGAACAGTCATTGTGACATTAGCAGGGCGGGGACTTGGAAAAGAAAAGCAGCTGGCACCACATGCTCATTCCACTACCGGGTCCCTCTCCCATAGGTTTCTGGTATTTTTGACGTTTTAAGCACATGAGCTCGGCGCTCGACAGCATCCGCATAACAGCAGCTGAGGTCGAGATCATGCGTTTCAAAACGCCTGTTAGGCAGAAGCGCCACCACCAAAACAAATTAGGTTGACGGTCGAACGCGCCACCTGACAACTGACACACAAACGCACAAACGAAAGTGCCATAGAGAGCTGCTCGGTGTCAAAACACAGCAGAGTTCGCCTCCCAGGAAGTGACTCGACGAAAACATCTCGTCGAAGCGACGTCGATGTCGAGGTAACTCGTGACAGTTGGTCGGAAAATTCCGGTAAGAGAAGAAGTTAGCTGTTAACATGGGACATGAGCCTCATCTGAGCTGACCTGATTGATGTACTATAAGCAACATGATAACATTTAAATGTTGCAAAACACGAACTTCTTGGCTCACTGGCATGTTGTTTCTTCAAAAGAAATAACTTATTGTGTAACCTCCGCGTATTGAACCAATCCAAGGCAAAACTTGGATCGTAATGAGCACCATTCGCAGGGTCGAAGGCGCAGTCTCAATGTTCCAGAGGCTACCCCTTTGGAAGGTATGGTAACTACTGTATCTGAGCTGGGAAAAGTAACATATGAGAATCTGAGATGCAGGATGCTACGCAATAATCGCATTTCTTCTCCAAGGTCCCTATTACCCTAGAATCCATGAAGGTTGCTATCATCGAGGGAGCGAGCCCTTCATCAATGTCTTCTTTCCGAAAGAACGACTTTTAAATTTATTCAAACTTAACTTTTTTGAAACTCAATTCCAATACGTTATTCTGTCATGACTAATGGGAGCAGGCTTTCACGCACATTTGTCCTCAGTGATAGGACAAATTCACTGAGTTTACCGTGACTATGTTGTACTCACTTGATGGATTTTTACTGACTTTTTTCCTCAATTCTAGTGGTTTCGATAGCTTTATAAGAGAAATTTGTTCTCTTTTATCTCTCTCTACATGCAATCACACTATCGCTCTATTGATCATTTTTCAATCACTAAAAAAACTCAAAGCACAGGTGGTACAGTTGTCAGCGGTCTCGTAACCCTTTCAGAAACAACTGCTGTAAATGCTTCAGAAAATAAAGAGTGCAAAACAAGAGCTAAATATAGCTTGCAAAAAGCACCGCTGCATGAGTAGTCACCCACCCTGGGTAAGCTGGAATATTTGTGGGGAGCAATGCGGATATCGCCCAAGTTCCCTCGGTCCCGGAAGCTTCCTCAGTTCCAAGCGCCTTCCGGTCAGCTATAGCGGGCGAGCAGAACCGCTGCGAACACATATGGCAGTGCGACTTGCTGCCGCTCTTTCACGTTCAGCCGAACGAATGAGAATCGATTCGCTGATTTGCTAACCTCACAGCTCTCGTCATTCAGACGTCGCCATCGATTTTCAGTCCGTGGAGCTCGTTCGTCAACGGTTCAACTAGACGAACTAGCACAACAAAAACAACAAATGCTACATGGTGATGTCGCAATACGCAACATGCATCACACACGTCGCGAAAACAAGGAAATCGGCCCAGGAATCAAACATTCCTGGCGTGGTAGAGAAGTGGTTTATAAGGAGGATAAATGTTAAGAGCTTTATGAGCGGTCTCACGCATTATTTAATAAAACATCATCCACGGAAGAAGGATGATCTGTCTTGAAATAGAGAATCTAGAACTAAACATTTAAGATCTTCTTATATATAGAAAAAGAAAGTGACCTCCTCTTGATATGCCGAATTCGTTCAGGAAAGGATGAGTCGGTTCTGGTTCTTTGAGCACTGACCGTTGTGGTGACCTCTCATCAAGAAAAATGGCATGAAGCGCCTTTCGAGGACGTCACCAAAACTAATTCCATCCTACTCCAGAACACAATTTTCAGGACGATTCCTACACATGTACATATGTCCGTACAAGGCAAAGTGCCGAGGTAGTAGGTAAATTTTTTGACATTTCAGACAAGTAGTAAAGTGAACAAAGAAACAACAAGTCACCCTGGAAATACACTACCAAACGCTATTCCTGACCACTAGTCCAAAGTGTAGAAATTCGCAAAGGAAAAGATGATTCAAAATCAAATATGGTACAGAAATGGAGGAAATTAGGAGATTCACTCAATTACTCACAGCAACAACCTAAAAGTGCAGAATTCATCAGTGGAAGAAGGAGAAGAAAAGGATTCCTTAGAGAACAGAGGAACAAAAATGAGCGTTCACCGTTTCAATGTTACAGAAAGCGCAAGACGCCGAATTCTCTGAGAAAATGAACATTTTGCTTTTTTCCATTCCAATCGAGAGAAAGGCGATGACTCTATGTGTGCCCTGTGAAGCTCTCCCTTTCAACAGGCCAGGTAAAGGAAAATGGAAAAGACTGCATCAGTATTAGACCATGAAAGGCCAGGAAATGCTGAACACTACTATTTTCTCTGGTTTATTTTCCTCTTCTTCATTTTCTCTCTGATTTGATACGACCCGCAAGCTCATTACTGTTAACAAAAAAGTAACCTTGCGAAACAATACTACACAATAAAACTAACAGGCTTTCTCATGCTAATAATGTCTATATTAGCAATCCAGGTGTACCACCCCTCACTCCCTGATCTTAGTTTGAGCGTCCCCGCGCTCAAATTTGTCCAGATCCCAGCTCAATCTGGCTAATCCGCCAAGAAAGATCCAGTCCTGGAAGTGGCCCGCGGATTGATCCCACACCCGGCTACCGTCCAAACATCGCCCGTTTTCGTGTTTGTTTATTCCCCCATGGCTCCACCCATTCCGGTTCGCCCGCGCCATATACGGTCACTGCGACGAGCGCATGCTACACGGTGGGCGTGGCCATGCATGTGCCATAATTGGTGTGCGTGTACGGTAGCGACTCACCGTTGTGTCTGGAGTGTCGGCAGCGCGCCGTTTTCGTGGATTCGTCGGTGCGGTGCCGGTTTCGAACGTGAACTCTGTTCGATTCGGTTGTAGATCGGAGCCGTCTGAAATGGAGCAATTTCATCACCTCATCGACAGTACCAGTACCAAGAATGCATGCTACAGTATCCGAAACCAGTTCTACACGCTCCAATTTTGTTTGCTGTTCTCTTTGTGAGGAGAGGAATGTGTTAATGACAGTCCAATTTTGCCGGCTCATATAAAAGTTAATAACCCTTGAGTCATGCACTGGCGAAGGTCACCCGCCCCGTTCGGCACTAGGCACAAGTACTTGGGGCCAAAGTAGCAGGCTGAAGGCACGCGCAGTGTAACGACGACGACGACATCACTCACCGCCGGGTGCATTCAAACATGTCTGGATTAGTGCTTTTCCAGTATCCGAAGAGATCATTGGCTGGAGTTTCTTTGTCGCATACGTGTATACATGACCGGTTTCCGATGCGACTAGTAGCATCACTTGAGTGCCCGTTAAAGTCGATAACTCGTAAGCCTAAAAATCTAACATTTAATGTCGATCCAGAATATCCAGGTTCGCTGCAAAGATCCTAGACATCTTTGGAACAGCGCTAGCATCCTTGCTACGGCAGGGCTAGTTTTTGAAGGGAGATTTGGCGCTTCACCACTCGAGAAGAACATTGGTGACGTTACATCACCCACTCTTGTGAAATATATTACATATTAAATATTATTATTTTCAAGGAAGTCTTGAATACGACTTATTCCTGGATAAGCAATAAATGGAATTTGTAAAATAATATCTATTACGAAACCTACAAATAAGCCAACTACGCACAACTACACAACAGAATTTTCAATATTTTCCGCGATCTCATTCGCAGGAGAAGGTATCCTAGCTGTACCTAACTGTAATAAAATAGCAGAACTGTCCCTCAGAGAAATCTGTCGTACACACGTTCATCCATAAAGTCAACATAAGCGGTGAGTATTGATTATACGTGGAAATTACCCTCTACTAGTTAGCATTGTACAAGCTAGTACGAACAAACTGAAGCTAAAACTGTAATTTTTCAAAAAAAAAAAAACAAGAATAGCGCCTCACTGCCTAAAACCGACCCATTCATAGCTAAAATCATCTTCCTAGTTCCATCAGTTTCGGCCCAGTAGCCGCGTAAAAGGACGTCAATCACCCGTAATCATTGTTGAGTAGGTTTTTAGAGGCTTTTTTCTGTGGAGACCATTTCTGTCACTGTTCTTACGTTCACTAAAATGACATGCTCTAGAGCTAAAGGCAGACTTGAACCGTTTTCCTAGGGTCAGTATGTATTCTGGTCCAGGAATAGGCTGAAGCTGACAAACGTCACGAAAGAACAAACCATTAGTCGAGAAAAAACCACTCAATATGCAAAAAATCTGTCTCTTGAGACATCTCACCAAACTAATGGAAATCAATAATCGATCGATGCTAATGCCTACAACTCACTTTCTTCATTATGCCCGTTTTCCGTTTGCTAAATGTTGTGTAACGCCGCAGTTTGTTTCCAATATATTCCATTTTTATCTTGACACGTCCTGCAAAGCGGAAACTACAGCTCTTTGCACAAAGGATAGTAATCGTTCCGAGACCTACCTTTGGTTTTCTTGCCATTTGGCAGCAGGCCAGGCGTTGCCGTCGACTCCGGCAATGACGGCTGTGCTGACGTCGAAGAGCTGCTCTGGAGATGATGCATAAGCTGCGCCAACTCGGGTGAGTCTTCCATTACTGACCCTGTAAGGATTGCTGGATAATCAATTTTCCGGGAAAGGGTTCTTTGTTGTTATTTACGGCTAAGAGAAAGTGTGGCGGTTGAGGAGTGAGCAGAGCAGCAAAGAGATGGTAAAAAGTGACTGTGCGCTGCAGTGATTCCATGTTCTGAGCTGGATATTTATATGGATTTGGAAGGTGAAGTCACGTGTCATGCCACGTTTGCGGCCTTATATGGCTTGTCATGAACAAGAATGGACACGAAATGAACAGAACGGCGACGATCGCATCCAGAAGGGTGATAATATGAAGGAAGGTGATGGAGGATATATTGGAATATCTCTTGGGGTTTAGAAAAAAATTAAGAAAAAATGATGAGCGTGGCAGGCCAACACCTCCCCAGTGAACGGCCATAACAGCACAACAGTTGTGCTCGTCGCTTGTCAGGGCAGCAGCCACACGATTACGGTAATCAGTCATTTAAAGGATGATTCACGAGAGACAGACGTGTCATCTCATCCCTGCCTGTCGACGACGACATTATGGAAATCGCCCACATCCAGGAATCCATGAGCCGGCGCGGCCCCCAGGAAAAGGGGCGGCGAACAGCTGTCGGCTGCTGCTGGCCAAAAGCGAACTTGATTCGACCTCTTTGAGGGAGAGCTGTACTTGCGAGGAATGAGCCAGGATGTGGGCAGCCTGCGATTGGATATGGGTTAGCCAGGGACACGAACGTCGTCTTGCGGGATCTGGGCTAATAGCCATGTCGCGCCCGGATTAGTGAAGTCAACTGATTCCAGGTCAGATCTGTGTCCGGTTCAAGTGATCAAGTGTTAAGCACTCGAATTGGGGGCTGCAAAAATTTGTCACTCCAAAAATGGAAAACGGACTTATTTGGCTTGTTTCTCCTTCGCCAATAGTGCAACTATCAGTATCAAGAGCTGATTAGTTTAATGAATTAGATCAATTCGCG
Source organism: Ancylostoma caninum (assembly GCA_037903475.1). Classification (NCBI taxonomy): domain Eukaryota; kingdom Metazoa; phylum Nematoda; class Chromadorea; order Rhabditida; family Ancylostomatidae; genus Ancylostoma; species Ancylostoma caninum. The sequence goes on along the minus strand of JBAJFG010000514.1, from coordinate 62,625 downwards.
GTAAATTCAGGAATGCAATGGCAGTCGGCCAGTTCTCATGAGAGCACTGTGGTAGGATTTATTATCTTTGTTCCCCTCCCCCCCCTTTTTTTTTAATTTGAACGAGTTCTTCAGTCGAAAATGACTATACTTTATTGGATCAACACATCTAAATCGCGCTGACAGGCGTAGCGGAATGTATAGCCAAGAAGCTCGCCTATTCCAGATGATTGAGAAGCATTGAACTTCCCGGGAGGGTTCATGAATGTCGTTACTGATGTCTTTAAAAGATGCTCAATGCACAGACAAATACTGTCACAAAAAGTAAATAGTGAAAAAATCACTTTAGCTCATAGGAAATCTTTCCAAGATGCATATGACTTGGAGATTTAAAAAAAACAGCTATGAAAGGAAAGATCTTACAAAAAAGTGAACAGCGTTGGAGACCGATCTTAGATAAAAAGTAAACAGCATTGGAGACCAGGTCCCAAAAAGGATTACAACCTTCACTATGCACTAGGCAATTCACTAATTTCAATTGCAGAAAAGCTTAGAGTCGTTCGTGGATAGAGCCAGGATCCAGCGATTCAGAGAGCTAACTGGGAGCCTCCATAAGCCTGCACTATAACAGAATCCCCAGTCGAAGAGGTGGAGGAATGAGGCTTATATACATATTGTAGTTGGTGGACTCAAGAGTTCCTGTAGGAAAGGAGCCAGATAACACTAGACTCCTTGAATCTTCCCGAATACTTCGTATTCATCTTTAATTACTAGCCCAGTTGCAGAAAGAGAACTTGGACAGTTTTACCGCTTCCTGGACATTAAAATAAGGAGTGATTGAATTTATCCTTGAGAAGTACATCTTCATGGTTGTTATTCTCATGGTCATGTTTTGATATGGATGTTGCACTGACTTTGCCTCAAATGGCAGCTTTCACTAGATATCAATAAATAAGTTTTGAAAAATGGGGTTGCAGAATACAGTGAGGGAAGGGAGCGATTACCATATGCAGATATGGGTCTACACAAGTAAAAATGGAATTCTCAGAGGCAGCTAGCTCTAAATTAGCTGCTACCACTGCTGAAAATAAGCGAATTGAGGTGACCAGGCTGTTTGGTGACGCCGACGAGCGGCAAATGAGGCAACGAACGACGTTAGCGTCGCTGCATCGTCATCGGTAAGGGACGTGGGGTGGTAGTTTGTGGTATTGGAATCGGGGTCAATTGCGTTTCCCTAATAATGACACTCTGAAGAAACGACCAAATATTCGCTCTGTACACGCTTTTTGTGACGCTCGCGCGGCGGCGGCGGCGAAGACGTCAGCGGCGGTGGCGGCGGGAGCGTCGGCCGACCGACCGACCGACCGTCGCCGCAATGGTGCTACCTGATTGGAACTGGAACGGGAACACACACAGTGTCAGAGACAGGCACTCACACACGTAACCACCGTACATTACTGGCCAGCCAGGAAAAGGAGGACTACCGTAGTGCGTGGAAGGAATACAAGAACGTGATGGCTGCAAATTCGCCGAGTCTCGGACATGGCCCTACTGTAGGTCAGAGCTCAATTAACTGATGGGAGTAAGTACTGCAATGCACCCAGACTTATTTCTAAATTTCTAACAAGCTCCACTGAGATATCAGCAATTTGAAGGAGATTTTTCGCTAGATCATTGCCATAGCAGCCTATAAAGTACAAGACCATCCTGTTCCTCTTCCCTGTCCTACCCTAGTTCAAAAAACAGAAGGCTAGGTTTGAGACTCATCCCAAGGACGCAAATCGCGGTTCCCTCTCTTACAGCTTAAAATCTCACACTGTATTAGGTGTATTCGAAAATGGAGTACATATTTGATTTCAAAGAAGCACGGAATCTGAATGTTCCACGGACCCTGAAACCTCGAAGAAAGGAATAGGAAGTTGTAGCACCTTCTCTTCCAAAAACACTCGATTTCTCACAACTGTTCCTGTCACATGGGCAAGGACTTCAGAGAAGATCAGAAACAAATGCGCCAACGAAGCTTTGATAGTAGTATAGTACAGTGTGTAAAACCCCTAACATTTTGCTAATTATGGTACACCCACATGGGTGCGATTAGTAGTGACATCTAAAACGGGAACATTCTTCCTTAACACAAGCATCTCAGCAAAGAGCCAACATCACTTTCGCATTGAAAATACTATCAACTCAATGGGCATTTTTTTGCAAACGGATCTGTTTCACAAATTTGGGTATTCTTCGTTAAGCGTGTCTCTGAGATTGAGTAAACTTGAATCTCATCCCACCGGCTCGAGTGGGGTTGGAAAAAATATATCAAGCAGCTACAGGTATCGTGAGACTTCTCGGCCTAATGGTGTATCTCTACAACAATTAATTTTTTCTTAATAGATGTTACTGCGAACTTACAGATGTTTCTTCCTCTGTTCTCTCAATTATACTTGAAGTATCATGAGATGGTGATCAAAAATAACAAAGAAAAGCTAGTGATATTGAGCGACGGTTTTAAGCGAGCATTTTGAGCGAGAAAATAATGAGCAAAATCTAGGGTTTTCTAAAAAAAACTCTGTAAACTCAAAAAAAGAAAGCGCAGAATGGTAGAGTGAGTCTATGTCATAACGGAATGAAGTGAGCCTTGAGAAGGATGCGAATAACTGAATAAGGTAGAGAAAAGGGGAAAGCCAATCTGACCTGAGCAAACCCATGTAAGTGATACTCCGAAGTAAACGGGCATCTGCCCGACCACAAAGGACATTGTACCGGCTCCGACAGCCCGAGCAGGCGGTCTGTTCGCGGCTCTGGGCGTAAAAGGCCCCCGTAACTGCCTTGTGTGGCCCGTTGTAATGCCGACCCGGTTAAGCCAACCCTTAGAAGGCGCTGCTGTCATCGGTGAACAGTTGTCGAGTTATCAGAGTCAATCTCAATGAGTCTCATGGCCGTTCAAATAGCTATCGAGCGCTAATAACGCGTACTAATTAGAAGTAGTATTGGTTGTGGAGGGAGTGGAGAAAGGACGTTATTCCTGGAACAACTGGGATTTCAGAGACTTTTTGGAGGAGGTTCTGATGTGGACTAAGCGGAAATGATTGAGCGAATGAAGTAGGATGCTTGGATAAATGAACTAGAACGTGGGCCGGCTCAGCGCCAGCGAGGAGCTGGCTGCCCTTCTCGAAAGTATGCAGTTCAAAAACTGCTCCCGAAACTAGCTCAGCAGTTCCTACGGTGATTTTCTTCCCACATTCCACACAAGCAGCGACATCTAACTGCCTTTGTAATCAGCCACGTACAAACACTAGTAAGAGCATATTGCAGAAAGAAAAAAAACGGATAGAAATGACGGAAAACCGGTTATCGATTGAAGGTATCGATTGCGATTGATTTCATGGATGGAGCGAGATCTCGGCACGGCACGGGGTGATGGACAGCCGGCAAACAGCGAGGTCTACCTCGAAGCGTCAAATAAGCACATGCGAAACACAACATTACACACTCTGGCTCTATGTGTCGGCTCGATCAGAAAAAGGGAACGTCGAAGCGATATGGAGCTGCCGGCAGCCGGCGCGTGGGCGACGCCGGCACTGGCCGAGCCAACCTGACTTCTTTCTTGGGAAGATTTCAAGGGGAAGTTCACCAGCTCATCGCTCGGCAAGACAATTATGGAAGAGCTCATCGGAATCGTGTGCATACGGGTTCCTTGCTACTATCCAACTGATCCCAGTTCAGGAGATTTTAGTCCCCAAATGTCTCCTCAGTTCATATGTAGTTCTTTCTTTCCTATGATATTGCTTTTCTTGCTCTTAACATAGGCATCTCCCAGCCATGCCTTAGTTTATAATAGTCGCAGTGAGATCGCGGAAAGATATGCCGTATGAGTAAGACGGATTCCCCGTGACTCAGCCAAGCCATACGAAAACCACGCGTTAGATTGTAATGTGGAAGGAGTTACCAGGAAGTAGCGAAACTTTAGGGAGAGAGGCAGAGCTATGACGTCATCATTTGGATATGGGTGGTGGAGGAGCTGAAGAGGTGTATGCGTCCCAATTTCTGTTACCTTACTGATGAAGAAAGGATCTATCTAAGGATAAAATCTAAGGGGTTACTCTCTATCTAAGGATAGAACCAAATAAAGGCGTAAAAAACTTGAAAGCAGGGGAATTCCTCAGAAGTTCCAGAGTTGGCGGTTCTTTAGAAAGTACAAAGATACATAAATAGGAGTGAATGATCCATTTAATGTGTACGAATTCGAATGTTTGCTATCCGAAAAAGTGGTGAACTTCAATCATCGAACAAGAGGAAGCAACGCAGATTTAGAGGAAAAATTAAAAGGACTATGCGCCGTTCTCATTCATAATCATTAATCAGTGAGACTCTATCTTCAACTGTTCTGTAGTAAACAAGGAACTGCCTTAGAATAGGGACTTTCACGAGAAATCACCTAGTCATGTCTCTCTTCCTCGGGTAGAAGAAAGTGAGCTGGCAAATGCACTCAAAATTCCATGAAATATCACTGTACAGACCATAAAACCTCACAGAGCTAAACTTCTCAATAAAAGGTATCAAATTATAACTAAGGTGACATATAAGAATACTAGCCTTACCATCATTCCTCGTTCTAAATCATAGTTTTCTCACTCAAACGATCAAAATCCCTAGATATGTGACGAGCATTCTTTAGGACAGGATAATGAATCAGTGTGAGGTATAAAAACAATGTCAACGACGCCGCAGAGTCAATTTTTACACGAAGGAATTTTCCTCGTATAAGTTAGATGGCTAAGTTAGATGGCAAGTACGAATATGAAGTACGGCAACTGTTGCTGAAACTGTTTCAGACATGCTGGATCCAGCTGGAAAAATGGATTTTCCTCGTAGAGTTTAAAATTCCATGGAAAAACAGCATCGTCCGCAGAGAACCAGGAAATATACGGTAGCGCAGAGATTAGCCGTCCAGTCAAACTTCTCTTCAGGAGGTACATAGAAGGGGCGTGGCCAACGAGGGTGCTGGTTCTGGATACGATAGGCGGTGCCCCGGCGACGGCGGCGGCAGTGGTGGCGGCGATTTTTCGTCGCGCGTCCACCGCGATCTTCCCCGTACGCCTGCGCTCGCCGCGCTGCCGAATCCTAGAACAAACCACCCAACTGTCTCGATATAGACAAACAAAGCTCTTGCGCGGACGGGTGTGCAACGACGACGAAAGCATGAGCCATCCAAAACTGGAGCGGCGCTGCTGCTGAGAAGCCCGCGGCTACCGGTGTTCTGTTCGCCCGCGGGATGCGCGTATTCTCGAAAAGCTGACATTTAGTCTGAGGGCCTCCTGTAATACTTTACTCTACTGATTACAGGCAATGAGCAGTTTCTGCAAATCCCTGTTTGGCTAAGGCAAATTTCACTTCTGAGAAAATCATTATGTGCGAAACTTCGACTTGGTTATGATTTCACGAAAATTAGGCCAAATTTTCATCTTTTACCCTTCCCCTTGGCAGGTCTGCATTGCCCTGCACCTTGAATGTGTTAGGGCTTTCAATTACTGCTCTGTCATCTTTTTTTCCAACATCAAGAACTCACCTGGTTATTCTTGAATAGCTCAGTGGGTTGCAGACCCTGTACTTTTCCGTTTAATCTCTGCCTACAGGACTGGATTGTTCTCAAACATCAATCCTTCCTGCAAATCTATTTTCCTCGGTTCCTACCCATTCTTCAAAAAATCAGGGAAGCAACCAATGAGCCAAAGACTGAAAGATAGCAAGGTCAGGAAAATTGGATCAAACAAAGAAGAAGGACAAGTAAGCAAAGGAAGAGCTAAGTAAGCTAAGTAAGTAAGAAGAGCTAGAGTTAATCAAATAGTCATGTATTATACATATTTTGGCGATAGCCCTATGCGGATGCAGCTGGAGAAAGGTAGAGACTTCAATGACAGGAAAGAATTGGAATCCTAGGAACAGAGTTATTCAAAGATGAAACTTGTATTATTAAGAGCAAATTTTCAGATATATTAGTAAGATAACAAGACATACCTAGCAAAATTTCCAGCTATTTTGTGCAGTGCTCAATAAAACTAAGCCAACACACTCTGGCTAGGGTGGAAGGGGGAAGGGGGGAGGCAGGGGTATTCCACGCCAAAACTATGCCGGATGAAACTGCTTAAATTCGAGTTACCAGGGCAATTTATACTGGATACGTGCGATCGAAGCGCGTGCGTCCATATGATGAAGAATGGGCCCCTGTCGCATTGCAGTCGCAGCTCAGACGCAGCGTTTGCGGCCTCGCGTCGGCCGAGCGCTCTTTTCATTGAAGATTTACATGCCGTATTCACCGCTCTTCATGAAAAATCCCTAGCAAATGGATGCGTGCGACTGATGCGCGACTGACGCACGCAACTAGTATAAATTGCCCTATTATTATAATGTCAGTCACTGGCTGAGTGAATAACGTAGCCAAACATCACCCTCAATTTCAAATGCAAAAAAAATTGAGTGGATCAAATTACTAAACAGTTAAGCGGGCAGAACAACTTGCGATAATGGAAAATACGCTATGATAGAAAGAAAAGCGACAGAATGATTTTCATAATCATTGTTAAACGATATGTCTTCATTTACACTATGGACTGAAGTTCGCCTTAGTTTGCAGTCGAGTAATGTATGATGATGCAAATCTCAGCTTTCTGCATGAAAGCATCAGATTTCTATTGCAGGCTCGTTTGATCGTTTTATACAAGTGACAGTTAGTTCAGGCGTTTCACGCTTTTGGAAAATCCTGAGAAAGGGCACAGGGCACAGTAACTGGCTTGAAGGGCGAAAAGGGGAAAAGTTCTTCATTGTAGCATTTGTTAGAAGAACAGGAGCAGTAGAACATCGTCAAATAGAAGACATAAATACGCTGAAACATAAAGTGACTGGTTTTAACTAATTTTATAAGAAAACCTATGCTGATGTTCTTGGAATGGAGAGAAAGAATGGAGTTCAAAACTGCAAGAATACGAATATGCAGAACATCCCGGATCACGTGAAAATATTAGCATGCTTTAGAATATAATACTAGTTACACTGAAAACACGGAAATATTATTGAAAAATGTAAAATTATTAATGCTTTTTCATTTGCTGGAAACTATCCTCTGACTAAAGGACTACGTACCAAATAGGAAACTCGAATGAGTATTCGGCTCCGAACAAGTAGAAAATTCGAACATTCGGCTAGGAGAGAGCACTATAGCCTATGTACAACAAGAGAAAGGCTGAAGAAGGTTTTTTATTTCTCAAATATTTAATTATTCGGATATTATTCAAAGTCGAATTTTTTGGAGTAAAATAACATCCTTTAGGGTTTATTCAGTTTTATGTAGCTAAAAGAAGATTAGCTTTCAGATTCTTTGAACCAGAGGAGAAATGCGCTAAATTGTCTGAAATCGACTGGCTGCAGCAGCCACTACAGAAGCAAACACTATATTCGGGGCGAGAGTGCAGCCAGCGGTTATGAGCACCTGGCGCTTCCTCGCAGGTCTCAAGGGAGCCGAGACAGACACACATCACGAATCTCGCCTTGTTTGAGCAAGTTTCAACCCGAAGTGCCCGAAGAAGCCGCCCGGCCGCTGAAACAATGCCCTTTATAGGCCGTGTGCACAGAACAACGCTGACAGTTGCGAGGGCTTCTGGGCTGGGGCTCATGAAACGATAAACAAGCAAACCAAGGATGGCTAGCGTGATTGGTTACTGTAGTGACTATAGAGTGCTAAGAGACGCAGACGGCAAAACTTCATTGCTAGCCTGGGTTTGCTTGGTTATCGTTTCATGAATCACAGCCCTATAGACGGGGTGGGATACTTGCCTCACAGCTCGCTAGGCCGGCAAATCGTCAAAAATACCTGCTACAAGACTCCATTTGCAATAATTTCCACGAAAAAAATTTAGTTTAAAAAAAGGGCTCGCCTGTCTGTTCAAAAAATATCCTGGAAATTATAGCATCTGGTTCGATCCTAGCGCAAGCCGATCAAGCTCTCTATCCTTCCTGGTTCGGTAGATTGGTATCCGAAGAGTCCGGGAAAATGAAGCACTGACGTGGTACATCGAATGCCCCTCGCAAGTCACTGCATAGCGTACACATCTATTCAATGCCTCTAAAATGTTCACATGAAGTCGAATGTGTTGCGTATCTCAAGAAGGAATTTATCAACGCTGACCACTTGATCCTTTAACACTAAGTTTTCGTTCGGTCTAGTTCTTCACCCTCTTCTTTCTGTCTTTGACTTTAACGCCCTGGGGACATTTTATGAAGGAACAAATGAATTTTTTTACAAATGAGAAGTAAGATAACCTCCTATGTGTGTACATAATGCACCATTGAGTTCACAACAGATATAACCCACACCTTGAGGATGCGAAGAAGTAAATGGATTTTGGCGATTCTCTTGATGTGCCCATTGTCCGGCTATTGTTGCACGCTTTCATGGTCTATCCAACGACATTTATTTATTGTTCATTTATTTATTTATTTGCTTGTTCATTTATTTATTCGCTGTAATACTTGATGCTACTTTTGACCATTAACCATGTTTGTTAGATGGACAAAGCTTTTTTTCAGCCCAAAGTTTCGACTGAGCCGTCGTTGTCGGGGGCCTGGAAGTGGCTCACCAGTTTTTATCTATGTTTTAGGCAAATGACACTTTGCTTGTCGTCAACCTTCTCTTGAGTTCGCTACCTAGTAAATCCATTAAGGACGAAAAGCGAACCCATTCTGGGTTCATCTCATTCCGGTACAGTCCGCACAAATCGTAAATATGTATTGTCGCGGAGAAGTGAGTAATTCCACATTGTTCACATCTGATCTTATTTTTTATTTATTAATTTGCTCATTTACTCTCCGTTCAGTTTTGGGAACGGAAACAAAGTTAGATAATGCATTCCTTTCCTTTTTTCTTGAAGCAGCGTGAACAATTTGCATTATTTCATTCAACTATTCCCCAACGGCTCCTCTACGTAGCGTATTTGTTAAGGATAATGTGAACTACGCGGATAGAGCGTGTTACTGCACTGATTGACGATGAGAATGATCTGTATTCGCTCCATTCCGGTCGAAGAAAGCACTCCAAGGTGCTGATTGCGGAAGCAGGCAGGGTTATGAGTTCTTGTGAGCTCTGACGTTTGTTTGTTTGAGTAACAGTTCTGCCGATGCCTTTCTACTACTTTTTGTACGATGCTTCTTCGATGCTTTTCTGATTCAGATCGAAGCATAGTTCTCTAGTAATCCTTTTTGATGAATGTTTGAATTTAATCTTTCTTTGTCTAATCACTTTACCGTAATTTGATTTTTTTTCAATGGAACCAAGTTTGAGTGACTGAACAGGCGTGACAAAACGTGAACGAAAACGTAACATAATCTACTATTATCTTGTCTCTATTTTTATTTCAGTCACTTTTCTCATATTTTGAGTTGTTTTATCCCTTGTTTTCTTAAGTGTACATGAGAAATCGTACTATCGTAATTGTAATCGTAATAGATGGAATAACGGTCAATTTTCATCCTCACATACGCTTCCAAAGTTAGCACTGCCGGCGCCAATTCCCGCCGTACGCACTTTGTTCGACCTCAAGTCGCTGGTTTTCTTGTGTAATTGTGTGTGTGGTGGGTGTCATGATTGCGAGGTCGTATCCTCGGCTTTATTTGCGTATCATATCGGGGCGGAATCCCCGCTATGTAATGCGAACATCATGATGAACGCATTCGACAGCGCACGTTTTTTACCAACAGATCGTCCGGCCATGGCTATTGTACAGAGACGGTAGCCGTATTGATATATGGGAATGTCCTTACCATCAAAACGCTTAGAAAGGGCATTTCGCTTCCTCGAAATTAGCAACAGCAGCAAGTCCTGAGCTAAAAATTTAAGTTTTGTCAAGCAGCTGTGCTTGACAAAATTCGAATTTTTAGCCCTGGACTTGTTTTAGGCGGAAAATCGTTGTTCATCCATTTCAAGGCTTATTCTTCGAGAAAACAAGATGGTGTTCACGCCCTAGTATGTATTTCTACTTTATGTAATGGATGAATTCCATTCTGCCATTGCATCAGTGAACTGAAGAGAGCATATCAAAAGCACAGCATGGATGTACTCCTCACATCCGACCAGTATGACCTTCTCTAAATGGGAATGCCCCTGAAATGGAAAAAATGAGGCGTACTGGGTGAAGTAGAAGTACGTAGCTAAGTTCCAGTCGTATGGAACATCATTTGGAAAAGAATTCTCGAAAAAATTGAAATTGTTGTTGGTCTGACTACATAATTTTAATTTTAGGTTTTTAAATATCTTATCCACCATTTCCTGCTAGTATTCCAAGCCAGTCGAGAGTAGACCTTAGGTTATCCATACTGGAGAGTTTTCTAGTCGTTTTCAATCCTGGCTCAAGGCTCCCTCCATTCCCGCTGAGCACCAGGATACGCCCTATGCCTTTGGTCCAGTTTCCATATATGTAAAGGTCGTACGAAATGAAGACTAGAGAATAAGCTATGTTTTGTTTCTGTTTTGAGGTTGCAGGCCAGCAAAACCTATGTAATGCCTATTTTCAGCGCAATTTTTCTTCTATCTCCTGGTCAGAGAAGAAACAAGAAATCCTTCATGTTTTCTTTATCTTTTTCTGACGTCCACAAATTTCCGGCTGTGCTGATCCGCTCATTAATAAGCAACAAATGATGCATTTTCTTCCTAATCATATTCTCAGCGCATGAAAAGTGGCACCCCCACTGTCATTCGCATGTCATTTCGGTGTTCCCCTGAGACAGGCATTTTGTAGTGAGCAAATGCATCATGTTTCCTAGACTATTGCGACTCTTTGACTCCAGTGAGTACCCACCTTGAAACTGTCGATGGAAGGAGAGTGCCAAGATTCTCTTTGTTGTTCTGACTCTGTGCTGAGGCCGCATGCATCATTGCGATTTCTCCAGGGTGAACGTGTTAATAACTCCAAATTTGCCCATCGTTGACACGTTTACCTTGGGTAATCCCAACGCTCCAATCAGGCCCTATTCTAGAATCTCCTCTAAAACACCTTTTTATAGTGTATTTTAGAGTGCACAAACTAATAAATAAATTTTATCGTTTACAAGAACTGAACTGTTCATTTAGATAGATTTAGATACATAGCTACATCCTGTACACACTTATACCAGTCATATCCCAACGCGAGCAGTTTTTGCTTGCGTTCGCTGGCGAAAATTTGCAATGAGAAAACGCATCAGAAATGGAGAGAGTTGCGCGAAAAAGGTGCTGCTGACGCAGCCGCGGAGAAAAACAGCCGATTTCGATGCGCTTTTTTCTGCGAACACGCATGGTTTGTCGAGAATCGCGCAAAGTAATGAGAGGGTCCGGCTGTAGACGGTTGTCTTGTCCGAATACGATTCGATAACCTCTCACAAAGGGGGCACCATTATGAGACAAGAAGTTTTTCACACACATACTACACAAAACAGGGAAGTTTTCGGGGGAGCTGTGGATCACCTCTGAAATTTTCGAAGTTGTTGTCGGAACACCTACTCTGCTGTAGCCCACCCGGCTTGTCTTTGTGTGGCATCGCGCTTCTTTCGCCGCTCCTGGGCAGCCACTGCGAGTCTTTGACAGAATTAGCCTTTTGTACGCATGTCAGCGTTCGACAACGGTGGGGAGAAGGCGCGGGGGGGGGGCACCCTGAACGGAACATAAGAGCTTCTTTGCAGTAGATCTGTCGTATTATTGCGGAGTGTCGAAATTTTGCAGCGAAAAGGGGACAACGAAGTAGTACTTGGGTAAAAATATGCAAGAATCGGGAAGAGGTATGCTCTATGACGTCACCTACCATCTATTGAGGGTCGCGATTCCAAATATCCAACTTCGTGTACCTTATTTCCTTTTCGAAACAACTACAATCTCATGGATCTGTCAGCACCACGTGCCGCTTCGACACCAATTCGTTCAAATTCTTCGTTCAAATTCTAATCGTTATATAACTTCTCTTTCTCTTTCTTTTCTTTTTTTGAACATTCAGGTCTCAGAATCACTCTGCCAAAATGATTAACTGAACTGGCTCAAACCAACTACAGGGAACACCAAACAGCCGTGTGCAAGAGAAGGAACGGCGGCGTGGCGTGGCATTCGAGTTGTCTGCTGCTGGCAGAAGCAGATAACCCAGAGCCACATGCAGAAACTCTGTGTCTCTGCCCGAGAACCGCGCCGCAGTTCCGCCCCTTACACACGGCAATTTGAGGTTCCCTGTACTTGATCTAATCCTAGGTAAGGCTATTAGAATTCATTCGGATTTGAATATGTCCCCGAAGTATACACAAACGTCCTGACAAAAGTTAGCTGTTTGATTCAACAACCCAAATGAATATTATATTTCTCGTGTGGAATGCTGAGGCGAATTGGAGGTTCCTTGCCTCAAAAATTAGCAAGAAGAGAGCCTTCCTTGATCTTACATATGTACGTTGATTTACGTGTTGTTTCCTGCAAAATTAATGTATAACCGAGACCCTAATCGACCAACCTTCATTTCGAATCATCAGTCTCTATCCTTCTGGTGAAGCATGCTATGAAAGTCGAATTTGTTGAGGGTGTTCGTAACGAAGTTGGTGCATTTTGTGCGCCAGCGTCATCACTGGCACGACTGATACCGATATCGTCGATTCAAAGGTACACAAAGTCATGCACATCACTAGTCATATTCAGGAATTGGAGAGACCAAGCTAGAGGTGTTCCAAAGCTAGAGGTGTTCGATATGCTTCCTAAGGTCAGTATTTATTTGTATTTATTTATTACCAGTATCTCAACTAAGGATAGATTTTGAGATTTGAACATTAGAAGAATCTCAAGCGACACCGATCACAATAGCCTACATATATAATTCCTCAACGAAATACTGAAAAAAGAACCTTTTTTTCTTTGGTCTCCTTTTGGTGGAGTGTTTGAGGTGCTTGTTATGACAGCTACCAGAAGGAGCTGCGGAGTTGCACGACCATTGGTGTGTGTACCCTCATTTTTTTTTAATTTCCTGTCCACACCACTTTTGTGAAATAAAACAATCTGTATTACGGTCTAGTAAAATCTCTTCTGGAAACATCCGCCAAGTTGAGAAAACTCTGGTACCAATGCAAACTGCTTTCACGTATCCATCTGATTTTCTGAGTTTTTTTAAAATTATGATTATGTGTATTTACAGCTCTTAAATGTTTATACTGTATCACATAATGATGTCACCTCTAAACTTGAATCCGGACCAGTTACGTACTTGTTTTCCGAACCTTTTGACCCTGTAAGTCTTCTGAATACTTTTTTTCCAACAGCACTGTCTCAAAACACGCCTCTAGCCGTCATTATGGCCTGATTATTGCTCAGCAAAGCGAAAATAGTGATAGTGTCCTCGTTATTTCAGGAAGGCTCTGTGAAGCAACGCTTTGATCAAGTCGTAAAAGTGGGCCCGTGTACCATATGTGGTGTTGTAAAGCGGCAGCTGCTGGCCGCCAAACACAGGAGACGGCGTTTCGACGTCCAGGCGGAGTTCGCCGCTCTGCATTTGGAGATCATGCAGACTTCGGGGTTGGAAGGTAGCTAGAGATGGGGATCATCGCAGGACTATCTCGCAGGGATGTACTCCTTACATATATCGGAAGATGTATGTGGAGGGAGAGTGTTTAAATTGCTTCCTAGATGAATACAAATCATATTAGCTTGGTCCCAATTGTTTTCTTCGTATTTAAGTATTTTTTTCAATTACAATATTTGAATCTAAATATGCTTTCTAACAACGTCACTCTTGAAATCCTTGTCCTTCAGGATTTACTAATACACTAAACCCTAGCCTACATATGGTGAGACCCCACTTTTTTCTCCAACTCCTGTCACTGGTTTGGGGGTATTCTCTGCATCTTGTACAGTGCTGCCCCGCGGAACGAAATTGGACAGCTGCCACAAATCTAAGTTTCCTTCTAGGGACTGAAATTCGCTCAGCTCCCTCTTCCTTTGCCTAATTACAGGCCATTGATCTTTTCATATAACTTGCAAATCAGCGTGTTAATTATGTTAAATGTTCCAGCCGCAAATAAGAGATTCAGCGCTACAAAGTCACACATTGGCACGTCACACACCGAACCACTGCTACAGTTTTTTAATGCTGTAACAGTAGAATATACGCAGGACCGGATAATCACTACTCGAATTCGAGGATTTAATACCGAGTAAGTTGAAAGTTTGATTGTTCGAAAAAGTGAGAACAATACAACTCTCGATAAATGATAAGAAAGCATTTAATGCTTCCATTTACTTTAACATTTTGGAGTTTTTGAGAAACAGAGACCCGAGTCGGGTTTCGAGCCCAAATTATTAATCGAGCTAGTTAGGCTATTCCATTTTTCTTCGGTCCTATGTGTGCTGCAGATGTATTCATATTGCTACCATTTTTCACGCGTTAGGCATACATTTTTTTCAATCAAAGGGCTTGAGATACTTCCATGTGGTTCTTCCTTCTATGATTTCACCGCGAGCATAGATTGCGACTGTCGGACGCATCTGTGAGAGTGCGACGTGCGAATTAACGAATAAATAAACACAAAAACACAGATTTAATTGTATGAAACATTGCAGGATGAAGGCTTACCTGATGAAAATTTGACCTCATCCTCTTTTTATACTTCATTCTGTTGTTCTGCCTCTGCACTATAGCATACACTTCCGGGAAATGCCCTATTCAGAGTATTTACCAGCTGAGACGAAAAAAGAGAACACGTAGCATCTAACCAAACTTGGTGGTAACTAAAATCTCAACAGTTCAGTGGCTGGCTCAATGTTTCAAAGACAGTAAATACATGAAGAATACTTCAATTAAAGTGTGCTAAGTGTGCTCCTTCAAAAGGCCTCCTGATGTGGTCAGCTGTTTAAATTTAACATTTTGCGCCCCATTTGTATCGCAAACGACTCCCATAGAGGGTGGTGTAATGAAACGGCTGGCACTTGCTGGAAGCAGCGGCCACCGATTCCTTATTACGAACGCTTGGCAGTGTGACTCGATGGAAATGTTACACAACAGCGCGATTTCACGAAACCCATTCTATGGAGCTGAACCGCAGGATCCAAGCAGTGGATTGGGGGAGTGGAGATTACAGGCTACCGTTGACAAATGCAAAATTGTAATTGCTTTATTCTCTTAGGAATATACATATGTATTAAGTTGAGGATACTACAAATGTCCGTTTGACCAGAATGCCCAGAATGCGAAAATTAGAGCAGAGGCAATACTTCAACGGCTCCAAACAAGATGTGGTCCCTCGACTGGTGATTCTTCTATTGCTTCCATATAAGAGATGAGAGGCCTTTTCAAAAAGACACTACGCTTTGCAATGAAATAGTGACTCACCCAAATTTTCACTCCAGCACATTTTTTGAAATGTTCCTCCGCGAACGCTGGATGGACAGAAGCAAATACTATTCTCATGGTGGCAATCCGGCCTCATGTGCCGATTGGGCGAAGGATTCCTCTCGCTACTCTTTAGTTTTCTACAAGGTCATCGACGCGTAACCGCACCAGTGTTGTTGATTAGTTCTGCAGTTGGCCTTTAGGTACCAGACTGATCGAGTGCAGTCTCAGCATTGTGGACACATTTGGAGGTAGACGCTGCCAAATTTGGGGACGGTTTCTACCATAACAACGTCCTCGATATTATTTTCATTTTTCATATTCGAATCCGTAAGATCACAAGACCACCTCTAGTGTTCAACTCCTACATTTTTCTGCGGCGCACAGAAGGAGAAACCTCACTTTTTATCAAAAAATCGATGAGGCCTATACCAGTCGCTCAACAAATAAGCGCTTTGAGAGGCCCTAGCTGACAGAGGTGCTAGCCTTCTGACAATAGGAACCAGGGATGAGCGGATTATCCGTATCCGGTTATCCGTTTTGCCGTTATCCGTAGGGTTTGGCCTATCCGTTATCCGCACCGTTATCCGGGTTTTTGGCACCGGATAACGGTGCGGATAAGGCCAGAATCAGTAGCTTTGTTCCGCATGTTTCCTCAATAGAGGATATATGACGCTGCCAACTAATTTGTCCTCGCAAAAATGCAAAGTAGAGAATGAGTGGCAGAATCCGAACGCTTCCAGTTATGCCACTACTTCATTTTCACTGTGCCATACCCCGAACGGTCCGGATTGTAGCCATTCATTCCCAGCTTGCATTTTTACGCGGACAAATTAGTTGGCAGCGTCATATATCCTCCATTTCAAGAAGTATTAGCTGATCTAGTGTATTTTAGAGCATGTGGTTTATAATTTTGTAGCAGAGTACGAGAAGGTGATACAGACTTGTACCTGCCCAAAAAGAAATGCTCTTGCCCATATTTTCTGGGTCGTCCGACAAAAGTCGAGCAATAACCTCGCAACCACCATTTACTTGCAAAGTTATTAACAACGTTGGTTAATGTTTGACCGTTACAACTACAATTATTCTATCTCTTTATCGCACAGGCACAAATAATGTGCCCCTAGTTTTTCGTGCGAAAAAATTCCGAAGAACCGGCGCAGTTGTAGAACTCTGTTTGACCATTAACAACGTTGGAACTGGTCAACGATGAACAGTGCCTCTTAAAGGTTCATTTCGCCTCTTCTTTGAACCCTACTGTTTCTATCAATTTTTGAATGTATTGATCAAATAGCGTTCGAAAGTCACGCTCATAACAGTCAGTCAGTACTAGAAGGCGAAGTTTCACTCCGTTCAGTTTCCCATCTCCAAACAAAATTGATGCATCACCCTTGTGCTGAAAACACACGGACATCATCTGTCATCTCAAGCAACTAGTGTACCAATCAAATTAACAAATATCCTAATGTCACTGAATACTTCTGCTTTTATGGCAAACTCTATGACTATGCTTAGTACATCTCTTCAAAATGACGCCATGATCAGCGTCGTGCTCTGAACTTTACTGCGAATTTTGATGACTAACAGGATGAAGAATTTGTGCAAATTCTTCTCTACAATATTCATATCGTATCTCACTTTCTTTATCTTCAATATTGTAGAATGTGACATATTGTAGCATCTAGACCACTTATCCGTTATCCGTTATCCGGTATCCGGTATCCGGTCATTTTTGGCCTATCCGTTATCCGCACCGTTATCCGGGTCGCGAAAAATCTCGTATCCGCTCATCCCTGCTAGGAACATGGTACTCCCTTGGTGCATCCTACCAGATGACATTCACAGCCGGAATCTGGCACAGCAAACCTCGAAAAAGCTTTTTTCTTAAAAAAAATCCTGTACTAATAACCATTTCGATGGTTATTTGCTGGAAGTGATGGATAAATCTATGCCAGCCCACGTTTTCTGAATTGTTTGGGAACTGTGAAGGCCCATCAACTACGAGCTGTTGCAAGGAAGGTCCCACTGTGAAATTGTTGGTTTTTGAAGGTGAGCCCATACTTATGAAACAGAAAGTGGGCGGGAGGGGGGGGGCGTGGGAAAAAAGTGGGGTCTCCGCCGTTTTGGGGACCCAGACGGGAAATAAAATTAATGACAATATTAATCCTCTTATATAAATCATGGTAGTGCAACAAAATTTTCTAGAGCGCAGGCATAGAGGGCAATAGCACGTGATCGCATGCTTGAGCCGTGAGGCTCAGCTATAGACTGTGGCTCGCGAGGATGCGAAGTTGACGGAGCATTCGGCCGATGTTTCGTCATAGGTGCACAGACGTGGTGGAAGTCGGGTGCATTCGGGATTTCGCGGTGGGACCAGCGGCTAGCGGTCTCGAGCCTTCCGGGCGAGACAGTGTCTACAACGATTTGATGATGCATAGCAGCAATGTAGCCCCTCTGGTGGAGCTTTGTCCGGTGACTTAATGCACTTAATCTTGGAACGCTGGACGTTAATCACTTCGAAAAGATGAGTGGAGGCCGTAACGATAGCATTCATTCGGTTTCCATATGTAGGATATGCTCTTTGCGCACCTCTCATCATTGAGGTCCCATGGGGATTATGCAGCTTGAGGATCCGTCTGTATTTGAGAGTGGCAGTACAATCAAAAACACAGGATGAACGAACGAAAAACACTTCATTATAAGCTGTTGTGACATTTTCTGAAACCTGTTGTGCAACTGATCAAACTTTCTAAATACTTCCTTTCTTCCATATTTTCAAGATTTACAAAGAGTGCGGGAGCACTAATGATGGACTGATGTGCCGGGGCCCCGTAGCTCAGAAAACATCAGGATAGGTGTCCACCGATCGAGAAAGGGTCCGTCATGGCTCAAGAGTAGGGAAAACGCTAGGATACGGGTGCACGGATGGAGACTGGAGCCGGGGGGTCCATTATTGAGGAAAGCGCTGGGATACGCCGCTATGCATCGTCAAATCGTTGACGGGCCCCAACAATGGATTGGGTCTGCCCTGGCCCAATAGTGGGAGGAACGCCAGGATACAGATCCTTGAGTGGAGAATGGGTCTTCCCTGGCCCAAAAGTGGGGAAAGCGCCTGGATAAAGGTGCACGGATAGAGAGTGGGTCCGCATGACTCCCGTTAGTGGGGAAAACGCCAGCATACGGGTCCATGGATGGAGAATGGATCCGCAGGGGGGCCAATATGGGGGAAAGCGCTGGGACACGGGTCCCACCGATGGATTGGGTCTGCCCTGGCCCAATAGTGGGAGGAACGCCAGGATGGAGACCCCTGGCCCAAAAGTGGGGAAAGCGCCTGGATACGGGTGCACGGATAGAGAGTGAGTCCGCATGGTTCTCATTAGTGGGGAAAATGCCAGGATACGTGTCCATGGATGGAGAGTGGGTTCGCATGGTTCCCATTAGGGGGGAAATGCTAGGATACGTGTCCACGGATGGAGAATGGGTCCGCCGTGGCCCAGTAGTGAGGAAACGTCAAGATGCACGTCTACCGGTGGAGTAGGGGCACGCTACGCACTCATTTGTGTCTCAGTCGACCCCCCTCTTCTTCCTCCCTGTACATTGAAGCAGAAGCTCATCAGTTGGACTATCTCAGTAACGTGAAGCTTGAATCATTTCAGGTGAGTATTCGCACGGCATTAGTTACACTGTGTTGTTCACAAGTACTAAAGCCATGTGAAAGATACTCCTGCGCAGAGAAAGTGGCCGCTCATAACGGACCCATAGGCATGTAAGAAATGTGACAAAAAAGTAGGTAGTATCATTGCATCGGAAATTAGCTCTATATGTAGGTGCGTGATTAAAAACTTGCAAGGAAGGCTAGGATCGCGAGAAGACTCAAAGCCTGACGAGGCGCCAGGCCCGTAGGATATACGCAACTCATTAGAAGGATTTTGTCTTTGAGCTCAGTTAATGATTAGTTCTGCTTATTTGCTAATTTTCTAAGCATTTCGAATGTGTGGTGCTCTTGCACATACCTCAAGTGGCTGCCCCACCCCACTTTCTAGCGTCCCGAAGGGGCGCTAGTGTTAAAAATAATAATAGAAATAAACAAAAAAATAAACTTATACAAGATTTTCATATGTACAGGGTGCGTCAAAACTATTGACGCACCTAAAATGAGTCTGTAGAAAAGAAAAGATGCAAAAACATTCCAAATAAGCGTATGCAGAATAAAGCCCAAGTCGTGACGATCCGAATAAATGCACTCTTGTTCACGGCAAGCTCCTTCCTTGCCGAAGTAGTCACAGCGGCAACGAGGGATCGCAATGCCTCTGCGTCGCAACTAACTCAGGTCGACTTTGTCCCAGATCTTGAACAGATAAGCCTTTGGGAGCTTGATGTTTCTGTGGATTATAACGCAGCTCTTGCGCTCTAAGATATCCATATGAGGTCATCCGTAGACTGGAACTCGGTTCACAAGGAAGCCTATTCTCCGCCAAATTGAAGTGCCTCAAGTAGATTTTTGAAACTGGACCTGTACCAATTTTGTCTTATGAGCAATAGCCAAGCCCTGCCAAAGTACCTATGAATTCATCTTGTGATGAGAACTAAGATGAGCGAGAAAATGTGCCCTTAGAAGTTTGCTTGAATGAGAAACAAGAAAACGAAAAAATTTTCTGTAGTAAAACATAGATGCCTTTCTCTGGCTGGGACACGACAAGACTTGCGAACAAGGACATGATTTCATGTGGTACTTGGAGAGCAACACCTGCCCCACTTCCCATAGGAGTATCGTTTTCCTAAAACTTACCCTCTTCATAATATGGAAGAATAATGGACGAACTTCAGTTGCGGCGCATCGGCGATATTCTCTACTGACATGTTCGTGGCTGCTTTTACGAAGAGAGAGCGATCTCCGACTAGGAGTGGATTTTTTTGTATTTGCTAAGAAATGATAATCATTTTGGATATGCATATACAGTGGTTTTGGAGATGCTGTCCTTTTTACAGCACAACTTCAGTGCTCAATATTTATGACGCACCCTGCAGTTCCGACCCAGTCAATGTTAGCCAAACAACTAATAATTTTATTGTAGTTGCCCTTGATAAAGTTTCGAGGTGACACAACTAATTTTCCCGATTTAGCAAGGCAGCCCTCAATGCTGAAAATGATAGTGTTATAGTCACAACTACTAAAGGGGGCGGTAATGCTTTCATTGATGTCGGGTTCAGAAGATAGAATGATATCTAGTATGTTAAGTTCATCGACGAGTTGGACAAAGCCATTAACATTCGCAAAATGTAAGAAATTCGTAGAGGTAACCGAGCCGGAAGAGCAAGTTCAAGTTGGATCGAACGCAACGAAGATCTCTCTCACAACGCTGTGTAGATGGAACTAAGTTTAACTTGTGAAACACACAATAATAAGAATTGCAGTAAAAGGGCACTTGTTAAAAACATCGAAATTTTTGGAGAAATAAGCAAAACAGGTGTACGATTTAGCCTTCAAATTCTCCATTGGCTTTGACAACTACCCCAGTTTTGATGAAAAGGGGGTCGCTTTGCTCTTTGGAGTAGGCTTAGTTCAAAGATGGCATTAATGTGTTGTATCGAGAAGGGTCCGTTTCTCACTCGACTTTGAGCTCTTGCAGAAGCATGGCGACATATTCACCATCTTATAGGTTATTTGAGTTGCCGTTGAGTTAGCTTAGAGTGGCCGTAGACGACACGCCATTGGGTGAAACAGACATCTCAAAATTTGGTTTCTTAGTATCTCATTAAGTTAGCACTTGCAGAGACGATCGAATTGAAAGGCACGTTGCATTTAAAACGGACTAATCGAAGGATGCCTGAAATCTCATAACAAACACGTACGACTATGCGCTGTGTACAGATTTCGTCAAGTTATTTTCTAATACATAGCACAACACAGATTACTCAGCTCAGAACCGATCCGATATGTGGATGGCTTCGTTTATGGATTTCGCTTGGGGCTAGCATGCGCTAGTTTGTGGAAATTCAATTTGGAGGCTCATTTCAGAACAAATCATTTCATGCTCATTTCAGAACAAGATAGGAATAGGCAGCTCACCTGTTCGACATTGCGTCACACCAATTTCCTCGATCCAAAGGCTCCATGCATGGGTCTGAAATATGAGTCGTACTTGTAGTAACGTCAGTTTCGTTAACTATGCAATATAGTAAATCATGAAACATTGCAGCTCCACCAAAGCTCCAGCGATTTTATGCGTTTGCAGCGCGCTGCTACTGCACTGCAACTTTTTGGAAAAAGTTCCAATAAGCAGGAAGCATGATAAGTGATCTATCTGAGATTGTACTGCCCTTGTTAAAAACAGCTATCGCCTCCACGGCATGCACACATTCTTTCCACATGGTTGTCGTCCAGCGCTTCAAAATTGAATGGAGAGCTATATCAGAGAGACGACTCTACTTCGTACTTTGGCTATGCAGGCTGGTATATTTTGTACTATTAATGTTCCTATCGTTCGATCCTCAAAGGATCGAGTAGGGCTCAATGGATTCTCATGACATGAGCTAGGGTGCATGCCGCGAGCACCGCAAAGGGGCGAGGCTAAGTGCCCCCGCGCTGCAGCATGGATGAAGAGTCATCCAGGTTTCTTGGCACCTCCTGAGCGGCCCACCTGCCTGCCCTATACAGGCAATATATCGATTATAAAGAATGAATAAGTATACTTAAATACGAATACATTATTATTATGAGTGTGTTTAGCTCCTCGTTTCGAAGAAGGTTCGACACTAGCGACAGTAGCTGTAGAACTGGGCATGCCGAACTTCCATTATCTCAAATGCTCTCAAAGGAGGTAGAGCAGCACCGACATTCTCCACTTATCGAGCCAAACCCGGCAGATTCCAGCAATGGATGAATGCAGCAGGCCTGCTTAGTATCCCTTTGCCTAAAGCTAGGAACTTATACTTACCTAAATGTGCGCACGATGGACGACAGAAATCACTTCCGCTAGCAATTGCTTCACTCAATTATTTTTGTGGCCCACTCAGTAGGGTTGATTGCGAGATTCAGCACTCCATCTTAGAGTGTGAAAAAAGGAACACTCCTTGGGAAAACATCGGGAGAAAATTGACCAGCACTCGAAGCATAAATTAATTCAGGAGAGCATAAACTCGTCCGATCCTCAGGTGACCCAAGCCGCAGCACTCGCTCTTCTCCAATCTAAGGCCTTATTAAGAATCAGCGAGGCTCAATATCTCAGATTGGACGATCTAGTGCATGAGGGAGACAGGTTGTACAGCATCTTCATTCAAAACGGACCAGTACGGGAAGGGAACAGAGGTCGCCTGCCAGCTAGATGTTAATGAGGGATCTCTCCTTAACAAATACCTATCTTCACTTCAAGGAAAAATATTTCTGTTCCAATCGGCAACAACGGGTCTCCCGCTTACGTGTAACACACTGAGAGATAGGCTTAAGAATCTTCTTCAGGTGTGCGGACTGCAAAGCTTATGTTTAACTTCTCACTCTTTCAGGGGTGCAACTGCTACTCTGGCTCTTAATCTAGGCGTTCAACAAGCATCTGTCACACGGGCGGGTAGATAGAGATCGGCTGACGCCTCTCGTTGTTATATAGCCCCCAATCCTATCCTCCTTTCTAATAATCCGACAGACTGGATTACGTTGTATAGCTCTAATTTCGTCTCCTTTACTCTGCATTGTATTCTGAACTCAGATGTATTATTCCTGAATACATATTTACTCATTTGAATACATATTTGCTCACTGAATAATATTTACTCATTTTCTCGCTCTCGTTACCCATGCACATATGTAGGTCATCGTTATGCATACTATTAACAGTGCAAAATTCTCAGTTGTACATACATTTTCGTTCACGTGCCAGTTCACGTTGCATTTATTGCATACTGTTACTCCATCAGTATTGGTAGATGCCTTAACCGAATTCAGGTGTATTATTCCTGCCAGTGATCATGATTTCGCTATATGCCGTATACCTCCTCAATTACTATGTACATGTCTCACCACCGTTATCCTAAATCCTCTTATATAAATCATGGTAGTGCAACAAAATTTTCTAGAGCGCAGGCGTAGGGGGAATAGCACGTGATCGCATGCTTTAGCCGTGAGGCTCATATATAGACTGTGGCTCGCAAGGATGCGCAGCTGACGGGGCATTCGGGATTTCGTGGCGGGACCACCGTTTAGCGGTCTCGAGCCCTCCAGGCGAGACAGTGTTTACAACGATTTGACGATAAGTAGCAGCAATGTACGGAGCAGAGTCGCCCCACTGCTGGAGCTTTGCTGTTGACTTCACGCAACTTTGGAACAGTGGAGAATAACCACTTGGAAAAGAAGTGTGCACACCGTGGAGGATGTATCGAAGGATTCACTCGGTGTCCTTACTTGGGATATGCTCCTTGCACACCTCTCTTTGAGGTCCCTTGGGGATTATGCAGCTTGAGGATCCGTCTGTTTTTAAGAAGGACAATCAAATACACAGGATGAAGAACGCGTCATCATAAGCTGTTGTGACATTCTCTGAAACCAATTGTGCAACTTGTGCAGTCGATCAAACTTTCTAAGGACAGATGAGCCGGGACCCCGTAGTCCAGAAAAACATCATGATAGGTCTGCACCGATCGAGAAACAGTCCGCAGTGGCCAAATAGTGGAAAAACGGCAGGATACGGGTCCATCGATGGAGATTGGGTCTGCAGGGGCCCACTAACGGGGAAATAACAGGCTACGAGTCCACAGATGGGGATTGCGTCTGCTCTGGCCCAATACTGGAAAAAGCGCAAGGATACGGGTCCATGGATGGAGACTGGGTCCGCAGGGGGCCGATTAGTGGGGAAAGCGCCGGGATACGAGTCCCTGCAATGGATCGGGTCTGCGCTGGCCCAGTAGTGGGATAAGCGCCAGGATACGGGTGCGCTGATGGAGAATGGGTCCGCCGTGGCCCAATAGTGGGGCAAACGCGAGATGGATGTCTGCCGATGGAGTAGGGACACGCTACGCGCTCATTCGTGTCTCGGTCGACCATCTCTTCTTCCTCTCTGTTGGCTGTTTATAACGGGTCCATAGGTATGTAAGAAATGTGACAAAAAAGAGCAGGTATTATCAGTGCATCGGAGATTAGCTTTACATGTAGGTGCGGAGTTAAGAATTTGCAAGCAAGGCTAGGATGGCGAGAAGACTCGAAAGCCGACGTTGGCGAAGCGGCCGGACCCATAGAGTACACGCAACTCATACGGAGAATTTCCTATTTGAGCTCAGCTAATGATTAGTTTTGCTTTTTTGCTGATTTTTTAAGCATTTCACACGTGTGAAGCTTTTGCACGTACCTCAAATGGCTGCCCCACCCCACTTTCTAGCGTCCCGGAGCGGCGCTAGTCTAGGAATCTATAGTTAAGCATCTTATGTTGTACGTTGTTATTAGGAATGTTTTAAGTTCCTCACACTTCTCCTATTCCTAGGAAACTATTACTTAGATATTCGCGGTTCCTACCTATTTGTTACAGTTCTGTAGTCATATAATATCACGATACATTATACGCTCAATAGGGCGCCGAAATAAACCTGTACAGCCCCTGTGTTTGAGTGAGTAGTACAAAATGGTATTTACACTAGAGTGTAACGGAGGTATAAGAGGATATGCACCTATGACGAAACATCGGCCGAATGCTTCGTCAGCTGCGCATCCTCGCTAGCACTGCCTATAACTAAGCCCTGTGATGAAAGCATGCGATCGCGTGCTGGTCGCTCACCGCCTGCGCTCTAGGAAATTTTGTTGCACTACTATGATTTATATAAGAGGATACTATCAATACAATGGCAAAGAAGTCATCAAAGGATGCAATTCAATTGGACCGATTGTACTACAATTCATTAATCTGGTAGTGAATACTGGTGGAAGGATTATGGACTGGTACGCGGCCATTTTCAATCAATGGCGAGAACGCTTTGTAATGCACAACCACACCGCTTACCTTCACTCTATGGATACACCAACAATCGCTCTTTTCCGAATGCTCTATGCTTGGATTATGACTTTTTTAAACATCGCTGACACAAATGCTGCACTCCGAGTGGATTACGAATGCAGGTAATCTAGAGAAGGTTGGCCACCTATCCCCTCTATCCAAATGAAGGTACAATAAAGAGACGTGCGTGTACACAAAACTTCATTCATCTCCTTGTCCAACACATCTCTCCTGATGAGTGATTTCTATTCTTTTCTGCTTCATACACAAATTAGCTAAAATACATATTCAAGAAGATTCAGAGATTTAGATAGATCTAAGAAACGCATACATAAGTTCAAAAAAATTCCAGCAACTTTTCACGAGAACAGCTTACTATAGAGGTTTCCTTATGCTTGGTGCCCACCCGCTCCCAGGTTATAAAACTGGACTTGACTTTTTGAAGGTGATAAATTCGAAATACAGACGTACTGTGAGTTAACTCGTACTTTGCAGTAACATTTTACGGAATGAGCAGTGGCGGATGCAGAAAATGGACGGGAGGAGGGAGCGTGGGGAAAAAGTGGGGTCTCCACCATTTTGGGAACCCAGATGGAAAATAAAAATAATTAAAATATTAATCATAACAATAAATAATAAACAATGGATAAAAATAATATTAAAAATAATGATAAAAATAAACGAATAAAAATAAACTCATACAAGTTTTTTACCTGTACTGTGAAGTAATTTCAAAAGTTTGCCGACCCATTCTCGGTGGCCCCCCCTGCGTCCGCCACTGATATATATATATATATATATATATATATATATATATATGGCGGACGGGGGGGGGGGGGCCCCCCCCGAGAATGGGTCGCCAAATTTTCGAAATTACTTTACAATACAAATAAAAATCTTGTGTTAGTTTATTTTTAATTGTTTATTTTTATTATTATTTTTAATATATTTTTTATTTATTGTTTATTATTATAATTAATATTATTATTAATTTTATTTTCCGTCTGGGTCCCCAAAACGGCGGAGACCCCACTTTTCTTCCCACGCCCCCCCTCCCGCCCACTTTCTGCGTCCGCCACTGATATATATATATATATATATATATATATATATATATTCTCGAATTATCAAATCTTCCCGCTTATTGTTTTAGTCTGACCTTCGGGATTGAAAAGTAAAGTAAATTTCAAACTCTTCAATCGGTTTCTCTTTCAATTTCTGGATTTTAATTTTGGTTCAATTTTTACACACTATTTTTTACAATTTCATTTTACACCTATTTCAGGCTTTATGATGGAATTCATGCACGTGTATGCCTGGCTGCCTCAAACTACGTTACTGTACCTACACTTTCGATTTACAGAGCAAATCCTGCTAATATGTTATTTTCAGATAGCAACACGAGTTGGAAGACAAAAGCTGCATAAAAAAATTTTATTGTGTGTAAATGTCTATATAAACATAATAAATGTCTATATACAGTTTCTTGTAGTTGTGCAGTAGTTATTCCACAAACTTGAGAAAAATTCTCGGAGTCGAACGTGTGTAGCCCCTTGCAAAATCTGCATTGTTATCCGCGATATTGTTTTTTTTTCCTATCGTCTGAAGATGGACGGTGTTTTTTAAATATGTACATATAAAAGTCTTGTATTAGTTTATTTTACTTGTTCATTTTTGATATTATTTTTAATATAATTTTTATTAATTGTTTATTATTATAATTAGTTGATTAATTATTATTATAATTAATTAATTAATTTTGTTTACCGTTTGGGTCCCCAAAACGGCGGAGACCCCACTTTTTTCCCAAGCACCCCCCCCTCTCCCGCCCACTTTCTGCGTCCGCCACTGGTTACAGCTGATGAAACTTATCAAAATATTCGCAAATCCGTCTTCTAACGAATTAACGGGTTAACGCATTAACGCGTAACGACCATTTTTTGCCATTCAACGTAACGAATTAACGGCTTAAGGAAATCTAAAATTTATTTAACGCACAGCCCTGATACACACATACGGACAGACACACACAAACACACACATAAGCTGCCAATTAAGAATACGTAAGATATTCACAAGTGCGCGAGGTAACCCTGTGGTTAGGAACGAAACACCCATTTTTGAAAGCATTGACCAAGACGAAGTTAACGAATAAGTATCATTTCTGCCCAGTGGTCCTGATCCGATCAGGAGAGAGTGTCAAAGCTTTCGAAGTTGCACTGAAATAAGATTCCATGTAGAGCTGGGTTTCATGAAACTTTGACCACTCAAACCAGCTGTAGTTAAAGTGATCAGCTATCTTGTGGACTACGCAGCGTTTCGCTGCAGGTAGTCCTCACCAATTTCTGACCAGCACTACAGGGCTAGCGCTGTACTTGTTCTGGGTTCGATACGAAGATTCTCGTGAAACAGAATAGGCGTTTCAGTCTATATGATAAGCAGTCTGCGCTGTCGCCTCTTTCTTTCCTGATAGGCACGGTCATACTCATCTGCCAAGCGTCTGGTGTTTGGCGCTCTGCTGAGATCTTGTTGAAGACTTTGGAAAGCCATGCAGCGAAGTTCTCGACCATCAGTTTCCATACGTCAGCGCGGATGGCATCCGGTCCGGTTGCCTTGTTTCGTATCATTCTCTTGATTGCCTCGCTTACTTCTGCAGGATCTATTGATAGAACAGGGCCTTGAATGCTTTACACAAACGGGATTAGTGGTTGTGGAAACTCCTCGTTGAACATCCGGGCTGGGATTCATGAAACGATAACCAAGCAAACCATTGATGGCTAGCCTGATTGGTTATCGTATTGACTAGTTAGAGCGAAGAGACATAGACGGCAAAAGTTTGTTTGCTAGCCTGAGTTTGCTTCGCTATGTTTCATGAATCCCAGCCCTGTTCGAAATATTATCTCCATCTCTCCAAGATCTCGTTTGGGCTGCGTGGGATGTTTCCATTGGCCGTCTCAATGAAATGAATGACCCTGTGACCATGGTTGTGGAACGACGACGACCTGTCGATACGGCAACTTCTGTCCCTCTGAGGTATTTAGAACATCGTAGTGCATCCTGCAATTCGGTGTAGTGTTTGAATTTGGCGATAGCAACAGTTTTCTTCACTTCCCGTTGGAGCCCACGCCACTCATGAAAAGGATTCCGAATTTAAACTCAATTCATTATTATTTTTGCTTCTCCTTTAATTTACTAAGGATTTCGTAAGCGTAGAGTTTTTGCCCACACCTCAAGTGGTTGCCCCACGCACTTTTTTTGCCTGGAAAGGTAGGGTGCTATTAATGAGTGAAGTTGAGTTTAGGATGGGGTTACCAAGATAGGATTGGTAGGAATGGGTAATCCCATCATCCCAGCTTTAATGTAACTGGACTCCAACCTCGTTCATTGGGTCTTCATAGCATTTTGGTCACGCAAGGTCGCTCGACCAACGACCTGCAGCAAGGACTGCGCTGCACCATTTTATCCGCGCGTGACTAAACTCGCTACGGTAAAAAAAACTCTCGGCGGTAACATTTTGCCCAGCGCCTCTCTCCACCTGGTGAGAACTCGTTATGCATCAGAAATTTGTGTAGAGTTTAAAGGCAGTGTCTAAACTCAGGATCATTTTGCAGTACTCGGTACTAAAAGAGGGATGGGCGGTACTGATTACAATAGTGTACGAATCCCAGCTCAAAAATGTTGAATTGTTTCATTTTGAAGAAAACGGGAACCGGCGCATTGACATCTCGTAAACGGAGTTGCGCTGCGATCGACCGATGCCTCCGCTGCAACTCCATGCCGTCATGCGGCGCCTTGCGCCCATTCACGAGAGGTCGAATGGAGCATGCACACATACACGAGAGGTTGAATAGCGGCGTCATCGATCGATCGCGGCGAAACTCCGTGTACGAGCTGTCGATGCATCGGATACCCGTGTCCTCCGAAGTGAAAGAGTTCAAGAAGGGGGTTTTCCTGCATTTTTATGCTGGGACGCTTTGTGCACCTTCTGATACCCAACAACCCAAATTGATCCTGAGCTTGGACACATATCCGTGCTCAAACCATCAAAATGGCTCAAACTTTCCCGATGTCCCGATTCCGGCATTGTTCATGAAATGCTCCAAAATGATTTCTAAACCTATTGTTTGCGACGGGGTGTGTACCAGTTCGCTGGAACAATGGAAAGACATGTATCATCGTTGATGTCGATTGGACAAGCCACGACGTGTTCACCGACAGACAGCCAGCACAGCTTGCTGCGATATCCCACCATGCTCCTATGAGCGGGTACTTCGACCGTGTCAAAAATGATTTTTCCATCGCTAATGTCACTGTGATTAAAACTAATGGCGAATTAGGTGTTATCTCTGCTGCTGTGACTTTCATTCGCTCTGGAAAAGCTTTATGCAAAAGCCACTACTGAATAACGCATAATGCCTCCTTTTTGCTGCACTTGCAGTTGTCGCAGTTGCAATCGTCATCTGTCGTGCACGGATTTCCAACCTCGTAGATGGGGTCGCCTATCCAATTCCCCCTAAAGATAATCAATATCATTAAAGTGAGATGTGGGTCAAATAAATCCACAAAACACATACTGTGGTCCATATTGGCAGACCACATACGTCATGGAATCGCACCAGTTCACGTAACATCCCACCCTGTAGGTGTCTTGCCAGACCATCTTAAGACAATGGAGTTAACCTTGTTTTAAGTGGCGGAAAAGATTGTTTTAAGTGGCGGAACAGCAAACTAAAGCTCTTACTTGGGTGTAATGCCCGATCTGAGTTCCCGGCCTGTTCCAAAGCTCTTGTGTGAGCACATTCTCCTTGCCCACTCCGTATTTGGCGAGCTCATCAAACCATAACTTAGAAGCCTGAACTTGTTCGCTCAATAGCGGTGCACTTCTCAACTTGCCGCAACGTTTTTCAAGAAGAACGTACATCTTCAGCCGCTTTAACTTTGTTCATCTGCAGTTTTTGAGAGTAGTACAGATTTTCACCAAGATCCTTTCTTTCACTTTGTGAGGAATGTCCCCATCGGCATCCTACTGCATGTCTCATGGCACTTTCTTCAATATCACAGTCATATACCTGAATGAATTCGAAAAAAATGACATGCTCTGAAATGGATGACTCGCATAAAGATTATTCAAATATCCTATCTCATCTATGCAAACATCACTTGTGGGAAGATGTCAGCATGCTGTAGTCTTTTGAACCTGGACACACTACCACATTAGATGAGGACGCTGATCGCTAATCCGTTTATCGCTTCTGATGAGCAGCTTTGTAAATAAGGTTGTGAGCATTGTTGTGCACAGTAATTCGCAAGCGTTATTTCACTAAAGGCAAAGAAGGTATCATTATTGTGATATATGCTGTTTTGCTTATTTTCTCCACCCTCTTCCTTCATCCGAGAACTCGGGACTACTGCAGAAGAATATATGGCACTTGTCACGAAGTAAACATCGGTGCAATTGCGGATCTAGTGCAAAGGCTACGTTCGAGCCGCTAAAAACGTACCCGTTCAACAGAGAATTTGATCTATTGGAATGGATCAGCTCGCGACGCGATGTTTACTCCGAGATGAATGCCCTGTAGAACAGTCAACGTTGTGTAGTTACTTTTGCTTCATTCCCTGTATCTGTGAGCAAAAAGACAAGCCATCCTAGTGACTTCGCTATGGGAAGATTTTTCATATAAATGCAATCTAATATCTATAACATTGCATTCATGAGAAAGAAAAAGAATGGTCTAAGAGAATTAATACGAGCAACTTCATTTTTTCTCTTAGAACAAACATATGCTTCTAGTAGAGGGCTGGACTGCAGACAAGAAACTTTAAGCTGTTCTATAGAATCCTTTGAAATCTTTCGAGGTAGCGTCTCACATACATATTCTAATCTGATTGTCGCTTATGTTCTAACTTAAATCAGTACTGTTTGTTTGAGTTAAGGCAATGTTAATAGCCTGGGTATCTGAGAGGGATCGATTAATTTAGGTGTTTCATATTAACGAAATATGCACCATTTTCATCATTCTAGCAGCCTTGGGCGCGTTTCCTCCCTTCTTATCCTTTGCGTTTCCTTTAGCAACCAGTGATCTGCAATTCAGCAACATATCCGCAAAAAGAATTATTTGATCATGTCTATCATCGTAGTGTAGTTGCTACCTGTACTTATTATGCATGTTGAGAAACTTTTGGCGGACTTCTTCCGTCATTCCATTGTCACGGCATTTTTCTAAACTAGGGATCAAGTATGAAGCATGGAAGCTAAGAATCAAAAATCATTTAAAAAAGTACGTAAGCACGGCTTTTGTCTGGACGAAATGTAGGATTGAAGAGTACAATATAAATAATTTCCACATGCAGGAATAGAAAGAAAAAAATCCAGGTTTACTCATCTGACTTAGTGCTTGAAAAGAGGCGTCACTAACACCATAATAGGTAATTAATGAAAGTTGTTCGAACTCCAATCGAGCTCATTCTCAGCAACAATTGGTTTAAGCTTTTGCTATTCACTAAAACTTACGTGATCGTGGCTTAACGAACGAGGTTCTGCAGGCATGACACGACAGTTTACATTGCTTCAGCATAAAATTGGGGTTCTTTTCACACTCGCCAATGCTTGCCCAATACGCACATGATTCTGAGTCCTCCTTGTCACAGCACTTGCTTTCCTTACCGGTACCGCACTCTGGAACTTCCTGAATTTATACTCCCCGGTTTCACATCGGCGGATGAGAAAGAGAGAAGAGAGACTTAACAAAATCGAGCTAGTGGTTAGAAAATAATGGTGCTACTATTTTTAAGTGGAGTTTACCGTAGTTCCTCTTTTATCAAGAGGAATTTGTAGGGAAGCTCCTTTTCTGGCCACTACACATGAACAGCGTAAATGTGTACAACATATAGAAATCAGGACACTTGAGATGTCAGACCCCTGGACCGTTACTTAGTGCCGAGGTCTATAATGTGTTCAGTAATCTCATAATCTCGAAAAATTATTTCACATTCTTAGATCCCGAAAAAACAACTTGTGGACAAGCCTTTGGCAAACAAGTTTCTGGTTCGTCCGGAACTTGTTCGCCGCAAAGCAAAGTGCTGACAAGTTGATTTTGCGTTTCGTTGTCGATTCGGCAATTTGTCGGTCCAATACTTCTCGACAAGTTGCTTACGCCCTTTCCTCGCTAACAACTTCTCAGTCGTATGAAATTGCAAAAATTAGTGTTTGTTGTTTTTGTGGTAATCAATGTTAATGCTTGTTGAATACAGAACTGGATTGCAAAAGCTTTCTATCCAAATAGTACCATGGCACCTATTGCCTTGCTGTACTCAATAGATCCTTCGTGTATTACGTACCTTCGAATCGAAAAATTTCTTGTAAGGTTGTCGGCAACTTTTTTTTCTTTTCCTTGTCGATAAGTTGTCGAGAGAAAAGGTTGCCGATAACTTGTTTTTGGATGGTATGATATGTCAAATTTTGTCGACAACAAATTATTATTGTGCCAGCAAGGTTTTTAGGTGGACAGATTTATCCAAATCTTGTCCCAATCTTGTCCGCAACGACAGTCACGAGTGGTGCGGACTATTCCACAATAACGGTGGATTCAGAGCCTCCCAAGACGACGATTGAGTCGAAACGTCGGTCATGAAGAATAAATCTGTCCACCTGAAACCATTGCTGGCACAAAAAGATTGCCAACAAATGCCAAGGTTCAAAGAAGGAGGAACATGGAAGTTGTCGACAACAATTCGCTAGTTAACAGGTTGACTGCAAGCTGCCACCAGGCTAAGCTGCGCCGACAACTTGTTTTTGGGTTCCTGAGTCTAGTTGCGGATAGCTTCTTGAGCGGCTTTCGTAGATTTTCCAATGAGCGGAGCGGGGTGGCGCGACAAGTGGCTCGCGCGCGAGAAACTTCTCGCTCTGGAAGTCGCGTTGGATTTGCCGTGCGGCAACGAATATCATTCTACTTCGCGATTCGCACAGCGAGCTCGCAAGATGCGGCGATGCGCTCGCGCGGAACAAAATCTTCTAAAGCCCCACACTAGTGTCACTTGCTGCGCGAGCTCAGCGTTGCCGCACCCTATCCTTCATCATATGGCGCCGCGCGGCAAAACTCTAAAAGTTGCTTCAATTATGCAGAATCCACCCAATATTGTCGTGACTGTATTTGCTTGCCGAGTTCCGCGCAATAGTCGGAAAACCTATGGATGAGATGCATGGACAAATAGTCAACCGTTCGCTTTCGCCAGATGTACTGTGCTGGCCGGCACAGTAACTACTCATAGAGATTGTGGGTGGGTACGGCCTGCTACTCTGACAACAAAGGATGGGAATGTTCACGATCAGCGTCTATTACTATTCATTCATCAATGGTAAATACTCATCTACTTATCTCCCTAATATCTTGTTAATATTACTACAAACAAAACAAAATTTAACGCAAGTGTAACGTTGGTGCCAGTATCGGAGGAGGAAATTTATAAACCTTCTCTCATTCCCATGGAGTAGTTTTCAAACTCACGTGATTTCTGCTTAAGCTGTTTTTCGGAATCGGTCCTGCAACTGTGGCACGACAGCTGACAGTTAGGCAGCATCCAATCGGGATTTTTTGTGCACTCGCCTACTCCTGCCCAATAGGCGCATGATTCGTGCCTATCGCAGCAGTTGCTTTCAGCGCCGTTCCCACATTGCTGGAACTGTTGTGTGATGACCGCTGAAACATATACTGCTTTTCAGTTAAAAAAAGAGAACACTGGATTAACCACATCTTCATTCTATTCGACAGCGATAGGTACTTCACGGGCGAGTGCACCCAAAAATACAAGAAAAGTCTCCAAGTGTTCATCTTTTCCTGGGTATTTCCAAACAGTGTCCATCGAATCATTCAGTCAGGCATGTTATATTGTGTTTATATGAAACAATTGCAAATGAAAGTAGCGCAAATCTGGCAAGTTTCCTCACGTTAAAGCATTAGAGTTAGTCTTCTATGTTGAAATCACACTGAGCCGACTCAAGGTTCTTCCCGAAGGATGGGGTGAGTTAAATAATCCCGAAAAATAAAAAATCAGGGCCCGTAGTAAAGTGTCGTGGCGGTGATATGAACTCCAAAACTCACCACCACGCTCTAAGCGATGATTGCATGCCAGCTCGCATCCACGGGATATGGGATAGCAGGTCATTGCCAGCCTGCTATCCCATATCCCGTGGATGTGAGCTGGCATGCAATCATCGCTTAGAGCGTGGTGGTGAGTTTTGAAGTTCGTCTCACCGCCATGACACTTTACTACGGGCCCAGTACTTCCTTCCTTCATTCGAGCTGTGGAAGCTTGCAACCGTTTCATTGCCTGGCAGCACTCATTTTCTTCCTTTTACACCTCATCAGCACAAAGTAGTATTAGATCTTTTTGTGGTTTATGTAAGAAACTGTAAGCAATCTCGACCAAGGCGGGGCATCGTGCTTGCCAGTGGTCACTACCCTCTGCTAAGCCTTATAATCACTGGTTTGTGGTTGTGAAGGTGTCTATGCAGTTGATTGAGAGTAGACTTTGGAAAATAGAAAGAAAATTATTCCACTGAAAGATCCACCTTAACTCACCACCTCTTGTACTTAGGGCGATTCGACTTACCGAACAATCATATCATACAAATCTGACATGTCACTCACCCGAGCTGCTAACTGCTAGAAGCACCTTAAATCTTTCAAATAAATCTCAAAAACTTTTCAGATATCGAGAACCAAAACTCACGAAAAATGCACTGGTTGTCGTCATTAGATCTAAGTGTGCTGAGCATTGTGCACCGACCACTAATTTATAGTATCCTCGATTAATTTCTCGGATTACATAGCCATAGTTTGCGCAAGCCACTTCTGACTCGAGAATAGACGTTGCATTTGGACAGACAGGCGTCGCTGTAAAAAACCGAAGTGAGGTTCAAGAGGAATAGTGCTGACAAAGTCAAAAACAGCACATTGATGTGATTTGTGAACGTTTAATCAAGAAAATATTGATAGCTGTTTATACATGTAACCTCGCAGTATTCTGGAAAATTCTATTGTTTGACCAACTCCCACGGTGCCAGTGAACAGCGATGTATGCGCAATGTAAATTTTCGAGACCCAAATGTTCTTTGCCTAGTCAGTGAATCTATTTGTGCGAATTTCACATCTACGAACATCCACCTTCCAGGCGCGTCACCAGGCCTTTATGCGTTTTTGAACATTGGAATGAAGAGCCACTCAGATAATTATAGCGGGCGGTCCGCGCCCACTAATAGCCGTTATCTCTACCACCACCGCCCAGCCATTACTGGGCGATCAGACTCGCTCGCACGCGGCTGTCGCCAAACCAGTGCGATGATGAAATCAATCGATTCGCGCTCGATCATCCGATCCACCTTCGGATTTTCTGTTTCTATTGATCAACTGCGAACGACTTCTCTCATGTCCAGTGATTTTTTTTATAGCGAAGGTCCCGCTCAGACATGACTACATTTTTCTTCAAGAGTTCAAGCATCGGACGAAATTGGCAACAGTAGTACGAGTTCGTGTTCAAGCAGAAGGAAGATGAGCTCTAAAACTGACCACTAGCTACGCTTCAATCCATTGTTCTACAATTTCTCCCTCAAAAACGTATGCTCTGTTGATTCAAGGGGGAATATTAGAAACACAAACAAACAAAACAATGAACACAAATGGATAAAGCATATGGAAAGACAAATAAGGAAAAAAGTAGACGCATCTATGACCATGTTGCGTTGTTGCAGCTGTCTTCTCCCTAAAGCAGATTTAGGGCCACACCATGGTGGAAAGGAAGAATTTGATTTACATATTCATTGGACATGTCCAAGTACACGCAATGACCAGTGAATGACAAACGTTCAGAGTACAGGTAATTAAATAAACTCATACAGTGTTTTCCTGAAGAGAGTGTGTTTCTCAGGAAATACCCTAGTACGCAGTGGTTCGTTGGAATCGGAACGAACTCTATCCGTTGAAAATTTCAATCTGATCTGAGTTTTGGCCGTTGCGGACGAAAGCCTGAGCGGAGGTCCTCTCGTTTTTGAATCAATAATAGTGAAAAACTCATTGGGATCAAGCCTCATGAATCTTTTCAGTAATTTGTATGAATTTAGTTAGTCATTCCGCTTTCTTCTCCATTCTAGTGGTTTTAGGCTGAGGAATTGATTGCGTTCAGTTCCAGGTGGAAATTTGGAATAGGGTATTTTTTGCACTCCATACATAAGATTTCTAGTAAATTCTCTGATTTTCTTCTTTGCATGCCAGGTTGTTAGGTGGAGCAGTTTGTTGACAAGGGCCTGTTTTTCAACGGCGTGGTCTTCTTCAGAGGCCTGGAAGAGGTGAGAAGCCGTTTGTGCTCTGATCCGATGAACGCTTTATCGCTCTCGGTTGATCTACCGGCCCAGCCACATCTGGTCATCTCCAAACAAAAATGTACAGCGTATAGTTTAAGCTAAAATTTTGCAAGTTGGTCAACTGAAATAGTGAATGGAAAGTGTAATATTACTGCTTTTTCAAATGGTCCTCCTAATTCCAGATTAAATGATGTCTGTCTCGTTACCGAAATTTTGTAGTTCTGCTTTAAAGGCAGCAGGAGCTGAAATTCTCGACTCTGAGCTGAGCTGCGGGTGGTGAAGTACAAACTCGATACATCATAAATGTGTAACGAACACAGACAATGATGGCTTACCTGCAGAGAAAATGGAACATTCGTCGCGAGCGGACGAGTTTTCCCCAGCGCAAAAGCCATTGCGGTGCGTGGTTTGGCGCAAAGGGAAAACGAAATGCATTCAATTCACAGGGTTTCATGGCGAGACACGGCCAAAACCATGCGCCGCAATGGCTTTCGCGCCGGGGAAAACTCGTCCGCGCGCGAACACGGCCAGGCGTGTTCGCGGCGAATGTTCCATTTTCTCAGCAGGTAAGCCATCGTTGTCTGTGTTCGTTTCACATTTATGATGTGCCGAGTCTGTACTTCATCACCCACAGCTCAGCTTGGAGTCGAGGATTTCAGCTCCTGCTGCCTTTAAAGGCAGCACTCACGGAAATTTTCACTCCTGAAATGAGTCGCTTACCATGTAGCCGGCCGCTGGACAATCGCAACAGTAAGTTGAACACCTTGAATGGCCGCCTACCTGCGAAGATACTGCCGTGGACACATCTACCGCTCTGGACATTAGGGTTCCGTCGCGTCACCTAACGCCGTTGACAGGGTGTGCGCATGTGGTTCACCGGGGACGTGTCTATGAAATTCGTACCATTTGCAGGGTTCCGTGGCGGGACCCATCTCGGAGCACTCGTCCGCGCTGTGGACACACATGAAATACCGCCATCATTTTCTGTGTTCTTCGCGTGTTTCACTCAACTTCATCGTCGTCAATGAGTTCATCGTCTCTAAAAACCCCGATATACCGCCAAATCCTCAACCCAAAAATTTCCGTGAGTGCTGCCTTTAAGAAAATTTACACTTCATGTGTAAATTCGTACCAGTTGGTATAATCAGGCGTGAACGCAAAGAATTTTGCACTGTTCTTTAGAGGGCAAGAGTGTCCCCGAAAACCATACGAGGCTGCTTTTTTCGAACAAAGTATAAGACACTGTGCGAGTCATTTGGGTCATACCATCTTCAAAAAGAAAATTGTTGGAATGCGTACAGTGACGGAAAAAATAATGAAATGCTTTTCTTTCCATCAAAATTTTGGACTCGCTTTAGTTCCTGATTGAACTAGCACAATCTGAGGAAGTACTGCGACTTTCCTGGTGCTTCTGCACAATCGTTTAACATAGGCGTGTTCTTGATGAATTATTAAACAATGAGTTCTTGTTTTTCGACAGCAACCGAGAGAAAACCAGGGTCCGGTTCTTTTTCGTTTTTCGGCATGAGTCAGTTCAATGATCACCAGGATTGTTATATTCCAATCTGTCGGCGGTTATCGTTGAAAAAATGCTGTGGTTATTGCATTTATTTGAGAGTTCGCTCACAGATTGAGGCGATATTCGCTTCATTTTGCTACATATTTGTCGTCACGAAATTGTATGTACATACGTATACCGTATAAATGTTATTTAGAAATCGTTGCTAGAGCACGCACATCGGTATCACATTACTCTCGCGTTCAAAAAAATAGCTATCAGAGGTATTTTATACATTCCCGAGCATCCATTATTTAGGAAATTCTCCAGCTCTGTCAAGCTGTTACCGCATTTGCAAGGGAAGGGGGTGTGCGGGGAGAGCGTCCTTCAAAGGCCAAATGTGCACAGTTTCTCACCAACCCGATTGTTCTCGAAACACTGGAGCCACGCTAAGTGCAAATAAATCTCCCAAATTTTTGAAAATTAGAGAACTTACTAGAAATCTTATGTATGGAGTGCAAAAAATACCCTATTCCAAATTTCCACCTGGAACTGAACGCAATCAATTCCTCAGCCTAAAACCACTAGAATGGAGAAGAAAGCGGAATGACTAAATAAATTCATACAAATTACTGAAAAGATTCATGAGGCTTGATCCCAATGAGTTTTTCACTATTATTGATTCAAAAACGAGAGGACCTCCGCTCAGGCTTTCGTCCGCAACGGCCAAAACTCAGATCAGATTGAAATTTTCAACGGATAGAGTTCGTTCCGATTCCAACGAACCACTGCGTACTAGGGTATTTCCTGAGAAACACACTCTCTTCAGGAAAACACTGTATGAGTTTATTTAATTACCTGTACTCTGAACGTTTGTCATTCACTGGTCATTGCGTGTACTTGGACATGTCCAATGAATATGTAAATCAAATTCTTCCTTTCCACCATGGTGTGGCCCTAAATCTGCTTTAGGGAGAAGACAGCTGCAACAACGCAACATGGTCATAGATGCGTCTACTTTTTTCCTTATTTGTCTTTCCATATGCTTTATCCATTTGTGTTCATTGTTTTGTTTGTTTGTGTTTCTAATATTCCCCCTTGAATCAACAGAGCATACGTTTTTGAGGGAGAAATTGTAGAACAATGGATTGAAGCGTAGCTAGTGGTCAGTTTTAGAGCTCATCTTCCTTCTGCTTGAACACGAACTCGTACTACTGTTGCCAATTTCGTCCGATGCTTGAACTCTTGAAGAAAAATGTAGTCATGTCTGAGCGGGACCTTCGCTATAAAAAAAATCACTGGACATGAGAGAAGTCGTTCGCAGTTGATCAATAGAAACAGAAAATCCGAAGGTGGATCGGATGATCGAGCGCGAATCGATTGATTTCATCATCGCACTGGTTTGGCGACAGCCGCGTGCGAGCGAGTCTGATCGCCCAGTAATGGCTGGGCGGTGGTGGTAGAGATAACGGCTATTAGTGGGCGCGGACCGCCCGCTATAATTATCTGAGTGGCTCTTCATTCCAATGTTCAAAAACGCATAAAGGCCTGGTGACGCGCCTGGAAGGTGGATGTTCGTAGATGTGAAATTCGCACAAATAGATTCACTGACTAGGCAAAGAACATTTGGGTCTCGAAAATTTACATTGCGCATACATCGCTGTTCACTGGCACCGTGGGAGTTGGTCAAACAATAGAATTTTCCAGAATACTGCGAGGTTACATGTATAAACAGCTATCAATATTTTCTTGATTAAACGTTCACAAATCACATCAATGTGCTGTTTTTGACTTTGTCAGCACTATTCCTCTTGAACCTCACTTCGGTTTTTTACAGCGACGCCTGTCTGTCCAAATGCAACGTCTATTCTCGAGTCAGAAGTGGCTTGCGCAAACTATGGCTATGTAATCCGAGAAATTAATCGAGGATACTATAAATTAGTGGTCGGTGCACAATGCTCAGCACACTTAGATCTAATGACGACAACCAGTGCATTTTTCGTGAGTTTTGGTTCTCGATATCTGAAAAGTTTTTGAGATTTATTTGAAAGATTTAAGGTGCTTCTAGCAGTTAGCAGCTCGGGTGAGTGACATGTCAGATTTGTATGATATGATTGTTCGGTAAGTCGAATCGCCCTAAGTACAAGAGGTGGTGAGTTAAGGTGGATCTTTCAGTGGAATAATTTTCTTTCTATTTTCCAAAGTCTACTCTCAATCAACTGCATAGACACCTTCACAACCACAAACCAGTGATTATAAGGCTTAGCAGAGGGTAGTGACCACTGGCAAGCACGATGCCCCGCCTTGGTCGAGATTGCTTACAGTTTCTTACATAAACCACAAAAAGATCTAATACTACTTTGTGCTGATGAGGTGTAAAAGGAAGAAAATGAGTGCTGCCAGGCAATGAAACGGTTGCAAGCTTCCACAGCTCGAATGAAGGAAGGAAGTACTGGGCCCGTAGTAAAGTGTCATGGCGGTGAGACGAACTTCAAAACTCACCACCACGCTCTAAGCGATGATTGCATGCCAGCTCACATCCACGGGATATGGGATAGCAGGCTGGCAATGACCTGCTATCCCATATCCCGTGGATGCGAGCTGGCATGCAATCATCGCTTAGAGCGTGGTGGTGAGTTTTGGAGTTCATATCACCGCCACGACACTTTACTACGGGCCCTGATTTTTTATTTTTCGGGATTATTTAACTCACCCCATCCTTCGGGAAGAACCTTGAGTCGGCTCAGTGTGATTTCAACATAGAAGACTAACTCTAATGCTTTAACGTGAGGAAACTTGCCAGATTTGCGCTACTTTCATTTGCAATTGTTTCATATAAACACAATATAACATGCCTGACTGAATGATTCGATGGACACTGTTTGGAAATACCCAGGAAAAGATGAACACTTGGAGACTTTTCTTGTATTTTTGGGTGCACTCGCCCGTGAAGTACCTATCGCTGTCGAATAGAATGAAGATGTGGTTAATCCAGTGTTCTCTTTTTTTAACTGAAAAGCAGTATATGTTTCAGCGGTCATCACACAACAGTTCCAGCAATGTGGGAACGGCGCTGAAAGCAACTGCTGCGATAGGCACGAATCATGCGCCTATTGGGCAGGAGTAGGCGAGTGCACAAAAAATCCCGATTGGATGCTGCCTAACTGTCAGCTGTCGTGCCACAGTTGCAGGACCGATTCCGAAAAACAGCTTAAGCAGAAATCACGTGAGTTTGAAAACTACTCCATGGGAATGAGAGAAGGTTTATAAATTTCCTCCTCCGATACTGGCACCAACGTTACACTTGCGTTAAATTTTGTTTTGTTTGTAGTAATATTAACAAGATATTAGGGAGATAAG
Organism: Ancylostoma caninum; assembly: GCA_037903475.1. NCBI lineage: Eukaryota > Metazoa > Nematoda > Chromadorea > Rhabditida > Ancylostomatidae > Ancylostoma > Ancylostoma caninum. The sequence goes on along the minus strand of JBAJFG010000514.1, from coordinate 21,090 downwards.
TAGATGAGTATTTACCATTGATGAATGAATAGTAATAGACGCTGATCGTGAACATTCCCATCCTTTGTTGTCAGAGTAGCAGGCCGTACCCACCCACAATCTCTATGAGTAGTTACTGTGCCGGCCAGCACAGTACATCTGGCGAAAGCGAACGGTTGACTATTTGTCCATGCATCTCATCCATAGGTTTTCCGACTATTGCGCGGAACTCGGCAAGCAAATACAGTCACGACAATATTGGGTGGATTCTGCATAATTGAAGCAACTTTTAGAGTTTTGCCGCGCGGCGCCATATGATGAAGGATAGGGTGCGGCAACGCTGAGCTCGCGCAGCAAGTGACACTAGTGTGGGGCTTTAGAAGATTTTGTTCCGCGCGAGCGCATCGCCGCATCTTGCGAGCTCGCTGTGCGAATCGCGAAGTAGAATGATATTCGTTGCCGCACGGCAAATCCAACGCGACTTCCAGAGCGAGAAGTTTCTCGCGCGCGAGCCACTTGTCGCGCCACCCCGCTCCGCTCATTGGAAAATCTACGAAAGCCGCTCAAGAAGCTATCCGCAACTAGACTCAGGAACCCAAAAACAAGTTGTCGGCGCAGCTTAGCCTGGTGGCAGCTTGCAGTCAACCTGTTAACTAGCGAATTGTTGTCGACAACTTCCATGTTCCTCCTTCTTTGAACCTTGGCATTTGTTGGCAATCTTTTTGTGCCAGCAATGGTTTCAGGTGGACAGATTTATTCTTCATGACCGACGTTTCGACTCAATCGTCGTCTTGGGAGGCTCTGAATCCACCGTTATTGTGGAATAGTCCGCACCACTCGTGACTGTCGTTGCGGACAAGATTGGGACAAGATTTGGATAAATCTGTCCACCTAAAAACCTTGCTGGCACAATAATAATTTGTTGTCGACAAAATTTGACATATCATACCATCCAAAAACAAGTTATCGGCAACCTTTTCTCTCGACAACTTATCGACAAGGAAAAGAAAAAAAAGTTGCCGACAACCTTACAAGAAATTTTTTCGATTCGAAGGTACGTAATACACGAAGGATCTATTGAGTACAGCAAGGCAATAGGTGCCATGGTACTATTTGGATAGAAAGCTTTTGCAATCCAGTTCTGTATTCAACAAGCATTAACATTGATTACCACAAAAACAACAAACACTAATTTTTGCAATTTCATACGACTGAGAAGTTGTTAGCGAGGAAAGGGCGTAAGCAACTTGTCGAGAAGTATTGGACCGACAAATTGCCGAATCGACAACGAAACGCAAAATCAACTTGTCAGCACTTTGCTTTGCGGCGAACAAGTTCCGGACGAACCAGAAACTTGTTTGCCAAAGGCTTGTCCACAAGTTGTTTTTTCGGGATCTAAGAATGTGAAATAATTTTTCGAGATTATGAGATTACTGAACACATTATAGACCTCGGCACTAAGTAACGGTCCAGGGGTCTGACATCTCAAGTGTCCTGATTTCTATATGTTGTACACATTTACGCTGTTCATGTGTAGTGGCCAGAAAAGGAGCTTCCCTACAAATTCCTCTTGATAAAAGAGGAACTACGGTAAACTCCACTTAAAAATAGTAGCACCATTATTTTCTAACCACTAGCTCGATTTTGTTAAGTCTCTCTTCTCTCTTTCTCATCCGCCGATGTGAAACCGGGGAGTATAAATTCAGGAAGTTCCAGAGTGCGGTACCGGTAAGGAAAGCAAGTGCTGTGACAAGGAGGACTCAGAATCATGTGCGTATTGGGCAAGCATTGGCGAGTGTGAAAAGAACCCCAATTTTATGCTGAAGCAATGTAAACTGTCGTGTCATGCCTGCAGAACCTCGTTCGTTAAGCCACGATCACGTAAGTTTTAGTGAATAGCAAAAGCTTAAACCAATTGTTGCTGAGAATGAGCTCGATTGGAGTTCGAACAACTTTCATTAATTACCTATTATGGTGTTAGTGACGCCTCTTTTCAAGCACTAAGTCAGATGAGTAAACCTGGATTTTTTTCTTTCTATTCCTGCATGTGGAAATTATTTATATTGTACTCTTCAATCCTACATTTCGTCCAGACAAAAGCCGTGCTTACGTACTTTTTTAAATGATTTTTGATTCTTAGCTTCCATGCTTCATACTTGATCCCTAGTTTAGAAAAATGCCGTGACAATGGAATGACGGAAGAAGTCCGCCAAAAGTTTCTCAACATGCATAATAAGTACAGGTAGCAACTACACTACGATGATAGACATGATCAAATAATTCTTTTTGCGGATATGTTGCTGAATTGCAGATCACTGGTTGCTAAAGGAAACGCAAAGGATAAGAAGGGAGGAAACGCGCCCAAGGCTGCTAGAATGATGAAAATGGTGCATATTTCGTTAATATGAAACACCTAAATTAATCGATCCCTCTCAGATACCCAGGCTATTAACATTGCCTTAACTCAAACAAACAGTACTGATTTAAGTTAGAACATAAGCGACAATCAGATTAGAATATGTATGTGAGACGCTACCTCGAAAGATTTCAAAGGATTCTATAGAACAGCTTAAAGTTTCTTGTCTGCAGTCCAGCCCTCTACTAGAAGCATATGTTTGTTCTAAGAGAAAAAATGAAGTTGCTCGTATTAATTCTCTTAGACCATTCTTTTTCTTTCTCATGAATGCAATGTTATAGATATTAGATTGCATTTATATGAAAAATCTTCCCATAGCGAAGTCACTAGGATGGCTTGTCTTTTTGCTCACAGATACAGGGAATGAAGCAAAAGTAACTACACAACGTTGAGTGTTCTACAGGGCATTCATCTCGGAGTAAACATCGCGTCGCGAGCTGATCCATTCCAATAGATCAAATTCTCTGTTGAACGGGTACGTTTTTAGCGGCTCGAACGTAGCCTTTGCACTAGATCCGCAATTGCACCGATGTTTACTTCGTGACAAGTGCCATATATTCTTCTGCAGTAGTCCCGAGTTCTCGGATGAAGGAAGAGGGTGGAGAAAATAAGCAAAACAGCATATATCACAATAATGATACCTTCTTTGCCTTTAGTGAAATAACGCTTGCGAATTACTGTGCACAACAATGCTCACAACCTTATTTACAAAGCTGCTCATCAGAAGCGATAAACGGATTAGCGATCAGCGTCCTCATCTAATGTGGTAGTGTGTCCAGGTTCAAAAGACTACAGCATGCTGACATCTTCCCACAAGTGATGTTTGCATAGATGAGATAGGATATTTGAATAATCTTTATGCGAGTCATCCATTTCAGAGCATGTCATTTTTTTCGAATTCATTCAGGTATATGACTGTGATATTGAAGAAAGTGCCATGAGACATGCAGTAGGATGCCGATGGGGACATTCCTCACAAAGTGAAAGAAAGGATCTTGGTGAAAATCTGTACTACTCTCAAAAACTGCAGATGAACAAAGTTAAAGCGGCTGAAGATGTACGTTCTTCTTGAAAAACGTTGCGGCAAGTTGAGAAGTGCACCGCTATTGAGCGAACAAGTTCAGGCTTCTAAGTTATGGTTTGATGAGCTCGCCAAATACGGAGTGGGCAAGGAGAATGTGCTCACACAAGAGCTTTGGAACAGGCCGGGAACTCAGATCGGGCATTACACCCAAGTAAGAGCTTTAGTTTGCTGTTCCGCCACTTAAAACAATGTTTTCCGCCACTTAAAACAAGGTTAACTCCATTGTCTTAAGATGGTCTGGCAAGACACCTACAGGGTGGGATGTTACGTGAACTGGTGCGATTCCATGACGTATGTGGTCTGCCAATATGGACCACAGTATGTGTTTTGTGGATTTATTTGACCCACATCTCACTTTAATGATATTGATTATCTTTAGGGGGAATTGGATAGGCGACCCCATCTACGAGGTTGGAAATCCGTGCACGACAGATGACGATTGCAACTGCGACAACTGCAAGTGCAGCAAAAAGGAGGCATTATGCGTTATTCAGTAGTGGCTTCTGCATAAAGCTTTTCCAGAGCGAATGAAAGTCACAGCAGCAGAGATAACACCTAATTCGCCATTAGTTTTAATCACAGTGACATTAGCGATGGAAAAATCATTTTTGACACGGTCGAAATACCCGCTCATAGGAGCATGGTGGGATATCGCAGCAAGCTGTGCTGGCTGTCTGTCGGTGAACACGTCGTGGCTTGTCCAATCGACATCAACGATGATACATGTCTTTCCATTGTTCCAGCGAACTGGTACACACCCCGTCGCAAACAATAGGCTTAGAAATCATTTTGGAGCATTTCATGAACAATGCCGGAATCGGGACATCGGGAAAGTTTGAACCATTTTGATGGTTTGAGCACGGATATGTGTCCAAGCTCAGGATCAATTTGGGTTGTTGGGTATCAGAAGGTGCACAAAGCGTCCCAGCATAAAAATGCAGGAAAACCCCCTTCTTGAACTCTTTCACTTCGGAGGACACGGGTATCCGATGCATCGACAGCTCGTACACGGAGTTTCGCCGCGATCGATCGATGACGCCGCTATTCAACCTCTCGTGTATGTGTGCATGCTCCATTCGACCTCTCGTGAATGGGCGCAAGGCGCTGCATGACGGCATGGAGTTGCAGCGGAGGCATCGATCGATCGCAGCGCAACTCCGTTTACGAGATGTCAATGCGCCGGTTCCCGTTTTCTTCAAAATGAAACAATTCAACATTTTTGAGCTGGGATTCGTACACTATTGTAATCAGTACCGCCCATCCCTCTTTTAGTACCGAGTACTGCAAAATGATCCTGAGTTTAGACACTGCCTTTAAACTCTACACAAATTTCTGATGCATAACGAGTTCTCACCAGGTGGAGAGAGGCGCTGGGCAAAATGTTACCGCCGAGAGTTTTTTTTACCGTAGCGAGTTTAGTCACGCGCGGATAAAATGGTGCAGCGCAGTCCTTGCTGCAGGTCGTTGGTCGAGCGACCTTGCGTGACCAAAATGCTATGAAGACCCAATGAACGAGGTTGGAGTCCAGTTACATTAAAGCTGGGATGATGGGATTACCCATTCCTACCAATCCTATCTTGGTAACCCCATCCTAAACTCAACTTCACTCATTAATAGCACCCTACCTTTCCAGGCAAAAAAAGTGCGTGGGGCAACCACTTGAGGTGTGGGCAAAAACTCTACGCTTACGAAATCCTTAGTAAATTAAAGGAGAAGCAAAAATAATAATGAATTGAGTTTAAATTCGGAATCCTTTTCATGAGTGGCGTGGGCTCCAACGGGAAGTGAAGAAAACTGTTGCTATCGCCAAATTCAAACACTACACCGAATTGCAGGATGCACTACGATGTTCTAAATACCTCAGAGGGACAGAAGTTGCCGTATCGACAGGTCGTCGTCGTTCCACAACCATGGTCACAGGGTCATTCATTTCATTGAGACGGCCAATGGAAACATCCCACGCAGCCCAAACGAGATCTTGGAGAGATGGAGATAATATTTCGAACAGGGCTGGGATTCATGAAACATAGCGAAGCAAACTCAGGCTAGCAAACAAACTTTTGCCGTCTATGTCTCTTCGCTCTAACTAGTCAATACGATAACCAATCAGGCTAGCCATCAATGGTTTGCTTGGTTATCGTTTCATGAATCCCAGCCCGGATGTTCAACGAGGAGTTTCCACAACCACTAATCCCGTTTGTGTAAAGCATTCAAGGCCCTGTTCTATCAATAGATCCTGCAGAAGTGAGCGAGGCAATCAAGAGAATGATACGAAACAAGGCAACCGGACCGGATGCCATCCGCGCTGACGTATGGAAACTGATGGTCGAGAACTTCGCTGCATGGCTTTCCAAAGTCTTCAACAAGATCTCAGCAGAGCGCCAAACACCAGACGCTTGGCAGATGAGTATGACCGTGCCTATCAGGAAAGAAAGAGGCGACAGCGCAGACTGCTTATCATATAGACTGAAACGCCTATTCTGTTTCACGAGAATCTTCGTATCGAACCCAGAACAAGTACAGCGCTAGCCCTGTAGTGCTGGTCAGAAATTGGTGAGGACTACCTGCAGCGAAACGCTGCGTAGTCCACAAGATAGCTGATCACTTTAACTACAGCTGGTTTGAGTGGTCAAAGTTTCATGAAACCCAGCTCTACATGGAATCTTATTTCAGTGCAACTTCGAAAGCTTTGACACTTTCTCCTGATCGGATCAGGACCACTGGGCAGAAATGATACTTATTCGTTAACTTCGTCTTGGTCAATGCTTTCAAAAATGGGTGTAATTAATTTTGTTTACCGTTTTGGGGACCCAAACGGTAAACAAAATTAATTAATTAATTATAATAATAATTAATCAACTAATTATAATAATAAACAATTAATAAAAATTATATTAAAAATAATATCAAAAATGAACAAGTAAAATAAACTAATACAAGACTTTTATATGTACATATTTAAAAAACACCGTCCATCTTCAGACGATAGGAAAAAAAACAATATCGCGGATAACAATGCAGATTTTGCAAGGAGCTACACACGTTCGACTCCGAGAATTTTTCTCAAGTTTGTGGAGTAACTACTGCACAACTACAAGAAACTGTATATAGACATTTATTATGTTTATATAGACATTTACACACAATAAAATTTTTTATGCAGCTTTTGTCTTCCAACTCGTGTTGCTATCTGAAAATAACATATTAGCAGGATTTGCTCTGTAAATCGAAAGTATAGGTACAGTAACGCAGTTTGAGGCAGCCAGGCATACACGTGCATGAATTCCATCATAAAGCCTGAAATAGGTGTAAAATGAAATTGTAAAAAATAGTGTGTAAAAATTGAACCAAAATTAAAATCCAGAAATTGAAAGAGAAACCGATTGAAGAGTTTGAAATTTACTTTACGTTTCAATCCCGAAGGTCAGACTAAAACAATAAGCGGGAAGATTTGATAATTCGAGAATATATATATATATATCAGTGGCGGACGCAGGGGGGGCCACCGAGAATGGGTCGGCAAACTTTTGAAATTACTTCACAGTACAGATAAAAAACTTGTATGAGTTTATTTTTATTCGTTTATTTTTATCATTATTTTTAATATTATTTTTATCTATTGTTTATTATTTATTGTTATAATTAATATTTTAATTATTTTTATTTTCCATCTGGGTTCCCAAAATGGTGGAGACCCCACTTTTTCCCCACGCTCCCTCCTCCCGTCCATTTTCTGCATCCGCCACTGCTCATTCCGTAAAATGTTACTGCAAAGTACGAGTTAACTCACAGTACGTCTGTATTTCGAATTTCTCACCTTCAAAAAGTCAAGTCCAGTTTTATAACCTGGGAGCGAGTGGGCACCAAGCATAAGGAAACCTCTATAGTAAGCTGTTCTCGTGAAAAGGTGCTGGAATTTTTTTGAACTTATGTATGCGTTTCTTAGATCTATCTAAATCTCTGAATCTTCTTGAATATGTATTTTAGCTAATTTGTGTATGAAGCAGAAAAGAATAGAAATCACTCATCAGGAGAGATGTGTTGGACAAGGAGATGAATGAAGTTTTGTGTACACGCACGTCTCTTTATTGTACCTTCATTTGGATAGAGGGGATAGGTGGCCAACCTTCTCTAGATTACCTGCATTCGTAATCCACTCGGAGTGCAGCATTTGTGTCAGCGATGTTTAAAAAAGTCATAATCCATAGAGCATTCGGAAAAGAGCGAATGTTGGTGTATCCATAGAGTGAAGGTAAGCGGTGTGGTTGTGCATTACAAAGCGTTCTCGCCATTGATTGAAAATGGCCGCGTACCAGTCCATAATCCTTCCACCAGTATTCACTACCGGATTAATGAATTGTAGTACAATCGGTCCAATTGAATTGCATCCTTTGATGACTTCTTTGCCATTGTATTGATAGTATCCTCTTATATAAATCATAGTAGTGCAACAAAATTTCCTAGAGCGCAGGCGGTGAGCGACCAGCACGCGATCGCATGCTTTCATCACAGGGCTTAGTTATAGGCAGTGCTAGCGAGGATGCGCAGCTGACGAAGCATTCGGCCGATGTTTCGTCATAGGTGCATATCCTCTTATACCTCCGTTACACTCTAGTGTAAATACCATTTTGTACTACTCACTCAAACACAGGGGCTGTACAGGTTTATTTCGGCGCCCTATTGAGCGTATAATGTATCGTGATATTATATGACTACAGAACTGTAACAAATAGGTAGGAACCGCGAATATCTAAGTAATAGTAAATAGTTTCCTAGGAATAGGAGAAGTGTGAGGAACTTAAAACATTCCTAATAACAACGTACAACATAAGATGCTTAACTATAGATTCCTGGACTAGCACCGCTCCGGGACGCTAGAAAGTGGGGTGGGGCAGCCATTTGAGGTACGTGCAAAAGCTTCACACGTGTGAAATGCTTAAAAAATCAGCAAAAAAGCAAAACTAATCATTAGCTGAGCTCAAATAGGAAATTCTCCGTATGAGTTGCGTGTACTCTATGGGTCCGGCCGCTTCGCCAACGTCGGCTTTCGAGTCTTCTCGCCATCCTAGCCTTGCTTGCAAATTCTTAACTCCGCACCTACATGTAAAGCTAATCTCCGATGCACTGATAATACCTGCTCTTTTTTGTCACATTTCTTACATACCTATGGACCCGTTATAAACAGCCAACAGAGAGGAAGAAGAGATGGTCGACCGAGACACGAATGAGCGCGTAGCGTGCCCCTACTCCATCGGCAGACATCCATCTCGCGTTTGCCCCACTATTGGGCCACGGCGGACCCATTCTCCATCAGCGCACCCGTATCCTGGCGCTTATCCCACTACTGGGCCAGCGCAGACCCGATCCATTGCAGGGACTCGTATCCCGGCGCTTTCCCCACTAATCGGCCCCCTGCGGACCCAGTCTCCATCCATGGACCCGTATCCTTGCGCTTTTTCCAGTATTGGGCCAGAGCAGACGCAATCCCCATCTGTGGACTCGTAGCCTGTCATTTCCCCGTTAGTGGGCCCCTGCAGACCCAATCTCCATCGATGGACCCGTATCCTGCCGTTTTTCCACTATTTGGCCACTGCGGACTCTTTCTCGATCGGTGCAGACCTATCATGATGTTTTTCTGGACTACGGGGCCCCGGCTCATCTGTCCTTAGAAAGTTTGATCGACTGCACAAGTTGCACAATTGGTTTCAGAGAATGTCACGACAGCTTATGATGACGCGTTCTTCATCCTGTGTATTTGATTGTCCTTCTTAAAAACAGACGGATCCTCAAGCTGCATAATCCTCAAGGGACCTCAAAGAGAGGTGTGCAAGGAGCATATCCCAAGTAAGGACACCGAGTGAATCCTTCGATACATCCTCCACGGTGTGCACACTTCTTTTCCAAGTGGTTATTCTCCACTGTTCCAAAGTTGCGTGAAGTCAACAGCAAAGCTCCAGCAGTGGGGCGACTCTGCTCCGTACATTGCTGCTACTTATCGTCAAATCGTTGTAAACACTGTCTCGCCTGGAGGGCTCGAGACCGCTAAATGGTGGTCCCGCCACGAAATCCCGAATGCCCCGTCAGCTGCGCATCCTTGCGAGCCACAGTCTATATATGATCCTCACGGCTAAAGCATGCGATCACGTGCTATTCCCCCTACGCCTGCGCTCTAGAAAATTTTGTTGCACTACCATGATTTATATAAGAGGATTTAGGATAACGGTGGTGAGACATGTACATAGTAATTGAGGAGGTATACGGCATATAGCGAAATCATGATCACTGGCAGGAATAATACACCTGAATTCGGTTAAGGCATCTACCAATACTGATGGAGTAACAGTATGCAATAAATGCAACGTGAACTGGCACGTGAACGAAAATGTATGTACAACTGAGAATTTTGCACTGTTAATAGTATGCATAACGATGACCTACATATGTGCATGGGTAACGAGAGCGAGAAAATGAGTAAATATTATTCAGTGAGCAAATATGTATTCAAATGAGTAAATATGTATTCAGGAATAATACATCTGAGTTCAGAATACAATGCAGAGTAAAGGAGACGAAATTAGAGCTATACAACGTCATCCAGTCTGTCGGATTATTAGAAAGGAGGATAGGATTGGGGGCTATATAACAACGAGAGGCGTCAGCCGATCTCTATCTACCCGCCCGTGTGACAGATGCTTGTTGAACGCCTAGATTAAGAGCCAGAGTAGCAGTTGCACCCCTGAAAGAGTGAGATGTTAAACATAAGCTTTGCAGTCCGCACACCTGAAGAAGATTCTTAAGCCTATCTCTCAGTGTGTTACACGTAAGCGGGAGACCCGTTGTTGCCGATTGGAACAGAAATATTTTTCCTTGAAGTGAAGATAGGTATTTGTTAAGGAGAGATCCCTCATTAGCATCTAGCTGGCAGGCGACCTCTGTTCCCTTCCCGTACTGGTCCGTTTTGAATGAAGATGCTGTACAACCTGTCTCCCTCATGCACTAGATCGTCCAATCTGAGATATTGAGCCTCGCTGATTCTTAATAAGGCCTTAGATTGGAGAAGAGCGAGTGCTGCAGCTTGGGTCACCTGAGGATCGGACGAGTTTATGCTCTCCTGAATTAATCTATGCTTCGAGTGCTGGTCAATTTTCTCCCGATGTTTTCCCAAGGAGTGTTCCTTTTCTCACACTCTAAGATGGAGTGCTGAATCTCGCAATCAACCCTACTGAGTGGGCCACAAAAATAATTGAGTGAAGCAATTGCTAGCGGAAGTGATTTCTATCGTCCATCGTGCGCACATTTAGGTAAGTATAAGTTCCTAGCTTTAGGCAAAGGGATACTAAGCAGGCCTGCTGCATTCATCCATTGCTGGAATCTGCCGGGTTTGGCTCGATAAGTGGAGAATGTCGGTGCTGCTCTACCTCCTTTGAGAGCATTTGAGATAATGGAAGTTCGGCATGCCCAGTTCTACAGCTACTGTCGCTAGTGTCGAACCTTCTTCGAAACGAGGAGCTAGACACACTCATAATAATAATGTATTCGTATTTAAGTATACTTATTCATTCTTTATAATCGATATATTGCCTGTATAGGGCAGGCAGGTGGGCCGCTCAGGAGGTGCCAAGAAACCTGGATGACTCTTCATCCATGCTGCAGCGCGGGGGCACTTAGCCTCGCCCCTTTGCGGTGCTCGCGGCATGCACCCTGGCTCATGTCATGAGAATCCATTGAGCCCTACTCGATCCTTTGAGGATCGAACGATAGGAACATTAATAGTACAAAATATACCAGCCTGCATAGCCAAAGTACGAAGTAGAGTCGTCTCTCTGATATAGCTCTCCATTCAATTTTGAAGCGCTGGACGACAACCATGTGGAAAGAATGTGTGCATGCCGTGGAGGCGATAGCTGTTTTTAACAAGGGCAGTACAATCTCAGATAGATCACTTATCATGCTTCCTGCTTATTGGAACTTTTTCCAAAAAGTTGCAGTGCAGTAGCAGCGCGCTGCAAACGCATAAAATCGCTGGAGCTTTGGTGGAGCTGCAATGTTTCATGATTTACTATATTGCATAGTTAACGAAACTGACGTTACTACAAGTACGACTCATATTTCAGACCCATGCATGGAGCCTTTGGATCGAGGAAATTGGTGTGAGGCAATGTCGAACAGGTGAGCTGCCTATTCCTATCTTGTTCTGAAATGAGCATGAAATGATTTGTTCTGAAATGAGCCTCCAAATAGAATTTCCACAAACTAGCGCATGCTAGCCCCAAGCGAAATCCATAAACGAAGCCATCCACATATCGGATCGGTTCTGAGCTGAGTAATCTGTGTTGTGCTATGTATTAGAAAATAACTTGACGAAATCTGTACACAGCGCATAGTCGTACGTGTTTGTTATGAGATTTCAGGCATCCTTCGATTAGTCCGTTTTAAATGCAACGTGCCTTTCAATTCGATCGTCTCTGCAAGTGCTAACTTAATGAGATACTAAGAAACCAAATTTTGAGATGCCTGTTTCACCCAATGGCGTGTCGTCTACGGCCACTCTAAGCTAACTCAACGGCAACTCAAATAACCTATAAGATGGTGAATATGTCGCCATGCTTCTGTAAGAGCTCAAAGTCGAGTGAGAAACGGACCCTTCTCGATACAACACATTAATGCCATCTTTAAACTAAGCCTACTCCAAAGAGCAAAGCGACCCCCTTTTCATCAAAACTGGGGTAGTTGTCAAAGCCAATGGAGAATTTGAAGGCTAAATCGTACACCTGTTTTGCTTATTTCTCCAAAAATTTCGATGTTTTTAACAAGTGCCCTTTTACTGCAATTCTTATTATTGTGTGTTTCACAAGTTAAACTTAGTTCCATCTACACAGCGTTGTGAGAGAGATCTTCGTTGCGTTCGATCCAACTTGAACTTGCTCTTCCGGCTCGGTTACCTCTACGAATTTCTTACATTTTGCGAATGTTAATGGCTTTGTCCAACTCGTCGATGAACTTAACATACTAGATATCATTCTATCTTCTGAACCCGACATCAATGAAAGCATTACCGCCCCCTTTAGTAGTTGTGACCATAACACTATCATTTTCAGCATTGAGGGCTGCCTTGCTAAATCGGGAAAATTAGTTGTGTCACCTCGAAACTTTATCAAGGGCAACTACAATAAAATTATTAGTTGTTTGGCTAACATTGACTGGGTCGGAACTGCAGGGTGCGTCATAAATATTGAGCACTGAAGTTGTGCTGTAAAAAGGACAGCATCTCCAAAACCACTGTATATGCATATCCAAAATGATTATCATTTCTTAGCAAATACAAAAAAATCCACTCCTAGTCGGAGATCGCTCTCTCTTCGTAAAAGCAGCCACGAACATGTCAGTAGAGAATATCGCCGATGCGCCGCAACTGAAGTTCGTCCATTATTCTTCCATACTATGAAGAGGGTAAGTTTTAGGAAAACGATACTCCTATGGGAAGTGGGGCAGGTGTTGCTCTCCAAGTACCACATGAAATCATGTCCTTGTTCGCAAGTCTTGTCGTGTCCCAGCCAGAGAAAGGCATCTATGTTTTACTACAGAAAATTTTTTCGTTTTCTTGTTTCTCATTCAAGCAAACTTCTAAGGGCACATTTTCTCGCTCATCTTAGTTCTCATCACAAGATGAATTCATAGGTACTTTGGCAGGGCTTGGCTATTGCTCATAAGACAAAATTGGTACAGGTCCAGTTTCAAAAATCTACTTGAGGCACTTCAATTTGGCGGAGAATAGGCTTCCTTGTGAACCGAGTTCCAGTCTACGGATGACCTCATATGGATATCTTAGAGCGCAAGAGCTGCGTTATAATCCACAGAAACATCAAGCTCCCAAAGGCTTATCTGTTCAAGATCTGGGACAAAGTCGACCTGAGTTAGTTGCGACGCAGAGGCATTGCGATCCCTCGTTGCCGCTGTGACTACTTCGGCAAGGAAGGAGCTTGCCGTGAACAAGAGTGCATTTATTCGGATCGTCACGACTTGGGCTTTATTCTGCATACGCTTATTTGGAATGTTTTTGCATCTTTTCTTTTCTACAGACTCATTTTAGGTGCGTCAATAGTTTTGACGCACCCTGTACATATGAAAATCTTGTATAAGTTTATTTTTTTGTTTATTTCTATTATTATTTTTAACACTAGCGCCCCTTCGGGACGCTAGAAAGTGGGGTGGGGCAGCCACTTGAGGTATGTGCAAGAGCACCACACATTCGAAATGCTTAGAAAATTAGCAAATAAGCAGAACTAATCATTAACTGAGCTCAAAGACAAAATCCTTCTAATGAGTTGCGTATATCCTACGGGCCTGGCGCCTCGTCAGGCTTTGAGTCTTCTCGCGATCCTAGCCTTCCTTGCAAGTTTTTAATCACGCACCTACATATAAAGCTAATTTCCGATGCAATGATACTACCTACTTTTTTGTCACATTTCTTACATGCCTATGGGTCCGTTATGAGCGGCCACTTTCTCTGCGCAGGAGTATCTTTCACATGGCTTTAGTACTTGTGAACAACACAGTGTAACTAATGCCGTGCGAATACTCACCTGAAATGATTCAAGCTTCACGTTACTGAGATAGTCCAACTGATGAGCTTCTGCTTCAATGTACAGGGAGGAAGAAGAGGGGGTCGACTGAGACACAAATGAGTGCGTAGCGTGCCCCTACTCCACCGGTAGACGTGCATCTTGACGTTTCCTCACTACTGGGCCACGGCGGACCCATTCTCCATCCGTGGACACGTATCCTAGCATTTCCCCCTAATGGGAACCATGCGAACCCACTCTCCATCCATGGACACGTCTCCATCCGTGGACACCAGTGGCGGACGCAGGAGGGGGGGGGGGGGGGGGGGCGCGCCCCCCCCCCCCCCCGAGAATGGGTCGCCAAATTTTCGAAATTACTTTACAATACAAATAAAAATCTTGTGTTAGTTTATTTTTAATTGTTTATTTTTATTATTATTTTTAATATATTTTTTATTTATTGTTTATTATTATAATTAATATTATTATTAATTTTATTTTCCGTCTGGGTCCCCAAAACGGCGGAGACCCCACTTTTCTTCCCACGCCCCCCTCCCGCCCACTTTCTGCGTCCGCCACTGGTGGACCCGTATCCTGGCATTTTCCCCACTAATGAGAACCATGCGGACTCACTCTCTATCCGTGCACCCGTATCCAGGCGCTTTCCCCACTTTTGGGCCAGGGGTCTCCATCCTGGCGTTCCTCCCACTATTGGGCCAGGGCAGACCCAATCCATCGGTGGGACCCGTGTCCCAGCGCTTTCCCCCATATTGGCCCCCCTGCGGATCCATTCTCCATCCATGGACCCGTATGCTGGCGTTTTCCCCACTAACGGGAGTCATGCGGACCCACTCTCTATCCGTGCACCTTTATCCAGGCGCTTTCCCCACTTTTGGGCCAGGGAAGACCCATTCTCCACTCAAGGATCTGTATCCTGGCGTTCCTCCCACTATTGGGCCAGGGCAGACCCAATCCATTGTTGGGGCCCGTCAACGATTTGACGATGCATAGCGGCGTATCCCAGCGCTTTCCTCAATAATGGACCCCCCGGCTCCAGTCTCCATCCGTGCACCCGTATCCTAGCGTTTTCCCTACTCTTGAGCCATGACGGACCCTTTCTCGATCGGTGGACACCTATCCTGATGTTTTCTGAGCTACGGGGCCCCGGCACATCAGTCCATCATTAGTGCTCCCGCACTCTTTGTAAATCTTGAAAATATGGAAGAAAGGAAGTATTTAGAAAGTTTGATCAGTTGCACAACAGGTTTCAGAAAATGTCACAACAGCTTATAATGAAGTGTTTTTCGTTCGTTCATCCTGTGTTTTTGATTGTACTGCCACTCTCAAATACAGACGGATCCTCAAGCTGCATAATCCCCATGGGACCTCAATGATGAGAGGTGCGCAAAGAGCATATCCTACATATGGAAACCGAATGAATGCTATCGTTACGGCCTCCACTCATCTTTTCGAAGTGATTAACGTCCAGCGTTCCAAGATTAAGTGCATTAAGTCACCGGACAAAGCTCCACCAGAGGGGCTACATTGCTGCTATGCATCATCAAATCGTTGTAGACACTGTCTCGCCCGGAAGGCTCGAGACCGCTAGCCGCTGGTCCCACCGCGAAATCCCGAATGCACCCGACTTCCACCACGTCTGTGCACCTATGACGAAACATCGGCCGAATGCTCCGTCAACTTCGCATCCTCGCGAGCCACAGTCTATAGCTGAGCCTCACGGCTCAAGCATGCGATCACGTGCTATTGCCCTCTATGCCTGCGCTCTAGAAAATTTTGTTGCACTACCATGATTTATATAAGAGGATTAATATTGTCATTAATTTTATTTCCCGTCTGGGTCCCCAAAACGGCGGAGACCCCACTTTTTTCCCACGCCCCCCCCCTCCCGCCCACTTTCTGTTTCATAAGTATGGGCTCACCTTCAAAAACCAACAATTTCACAGTGGGACCTTCCTTGCAACAGCTCGTAGTTGATGGGCCTTCACAGTTCCCAAACAATTCAGAAAACGTGGGCTGGCATAGATTTATCCATCACTTCCAGCAAATAACCATCGAAATGGTTATTAGTACAGGATTTTTTTTAAGAAAAAAGCTTTTTCGAGGTTTGCTGTGCCAGATTCCGGCTGTGAATGTCATCTGGTAGGATGCACCAAGGGAGTACCATGTTCCTAGCAGGGATGAGCGGATACGAGATTTTTCGCGACCCGGATAACGGTGCGGATAACGGATAGGCCAAAAATGACCGGATACCGGATACCGGATAACGGATAACGGATAAGTGGTCTAGATGCTACAATATGTCACATTCTACAATATTGAAGATAAAGAAAGTGAGATACGATATGAATATTGTAGAGAAGAATTTGCACAAATTCTTCATCCTGTTAGTCATCAAAATTCGCAGTAAAGTTCAGAGCACGACGCTGATCATGGCGTCATTTTGAAGAGATGTACTAAGCATAGTCATAGAGTTTGCCATAAAAGCAGAAGTATTCAGTGACATTAGGATATTTGTTAATTTGATTGGTACACTAGTTGCTTGAGATGACAGATGATGTCCGTGTGTTTTCAGCACAAGGGTGATGCATCAATTTTGTTTGGAGATGGGAAACTGAACGGAGTGAAACTTCGCCTTCTAGTACTGACTGACTGTTATGAGCGTGACTTTCGAACGCTATTTGATCAATACATTCAAAAATTGATAGAAACAGTAGGGTTCAAAGAAGAGGCGAAATGAACCTTTAAGAGGCACTGTTCATCGTTGACCAGTTCCAACGTTGTTAATGGTCAAACAGAGTTCTACAACTGCGCCGGTTCTTCGGAATTTTTTCGCACGAAAAACTAGGGGCACATTATTTGTGCCTGTGCGATAAAGAGATAGAATAATTGTAGTTGTAACGGTCAAACATTAACCAACGTTGTTAATAACTTTGCAAGTAAATGGTGGTTGCGAGGTTATTGCTCGACTTTTGTCGGACGACCCAGAAAATATGGGCAAGAGCATTTCTTTTTGGGCAGGTACAAGTCTGTATCACCTTCTCGTACTCTGCTACAAAATTATAAACCACATGCTCTAAAATACACTAGATCAGCTAATACTTCTTGAAATGGAGGATATATGACGCTGCCAACTAATTTGTCCGCGTAAAAATGCAAGCTGGGAATGAATGGCTACAATCCGGACCGTTCGGGGTATGGCACAGTGAAAATGAAGTAGTGGCATAACTGGAAGCGTTCGGATTCTGCCACTCATTCTCTACTTTGCATTTTTGCGAGGACAAATTAGTTGGCAGCGTCATATATCCTCTATTGAGGAAACATGCGGAACAAAGCTACTGATTCTGGCCTTATCCGCACCGTTATCCGGTGCCAAAAACCCGGATAACGGTGCGGATAACGGATAGGCCAAACCCTACGGATAACGGCAAAACGGATAACCGGATACGGATAATCCGCTCATCCCTGGTTCCTATTGTCAGAAGGCTAGCACCTCTGTCAGCTAGGGCCTCTCAAAGCGCTTATTTGTTGAGCGACTGGTATAGGCCTCATCGATTTTTTGATAAAAAGTGAGGTTTCTCCTTCTGTGCGCCGCAGAAAAATGTAGGAGTTGAACACTAGAGGTGGTCTTGTGATCTTACGGATTCGAATATGAAAAATGAAAATAATATCGAGGACGTTGTTATGGTAGAAACCGTCCCCAAATTTGGCAGCGTCTACCTCCAAATGTGTCCACAATGCTGAGACTGCACTCGATCAGTCTGGTACCTAAAGGCCAACTGCAGAACTAATCAACAACACTGGTGCGGTTACGCGTCGATGACCTTGTAGAAAACTAAAGAGTAGCGAGAGGAATCCTTCGCCCAATCGGCACATGAGGCCGGATTGCCACCATGAGAATAGTATTTGCTTCTGTCCATCCAGCGTTCGCGGAGGAACATTTCAAAAAATGTGCTGGAGTGAAAATTTGGGTGAGTCACTATTTCATTGCAAAGCGTAGTGTCTTTTTGAAAAGGCCTCTCATCTCTTATATGGAAGCAATAGAAGAATCACCAGTCGAGGGACCACATCTTGTTTGGAGCCGTTGAAGTATTGCCTCTGCTCTAATTTTCGCATTCTGGGCATTCTGGTCAAACGGACATTTGTAGTATCCTCAACTTAATACATATGTATATTCCTAAGAGAATAAAGCAATTACAATTTTGCATTTGTCAACGGTAGCCTGTAATCTCCACTCCCCCAATCCACTGCTTGGATCCTGCGGTTCAGCTCCATAGAATGGGTTTCGTGAAATCGCGCTGTTGTGTAACATTTCCATCGAGTCACACTGCCAAGCGTTCGTAATAAGGAATCGGTGGCCGCTGCTTCCAGCAAGTGCCAGCCGTTTCATTACACCACCCTCTATGGGAGTCGTTTGCGATACAAATGGGGCGCAAAATGTTAAATTTAAACAGCTGACCACATCAGGAGGCCTTTTGAAGGAGCACACTTAGCACACTTTAATTGAAGTATTCTTCATGTATTTACTGTCTTTGAAACATTGAGCCAGCCACTGAACTGTTGAGATTTTAGTTACCACCAAGTTTGGTTAGATGCTACGTGTTCTCTTTTTTCGTCTCAGCTGGTAAATACTCTGAATAGGGCATTTCCCGGAAGTGTATGCTATAGTGCAGAGGCAGAACAACAGAATGAAGTATAAAAAGAGGATGAGGTCAAATTTTCATCAGGTAAGCCTTCATCCTGCAATGTTTCATACAATTAAATCTGTGTTTTTGTGTTTATTTATTCGTTAATTCGCACGTCGCACTCTCACAGATGCGTCCGACAGTCGCAATCTATGCTCGCGGTGAAATCATAGAAGGAAGAACCACATGGAAGTATCTCAAGCCCTTTGATTGAAAAAAATGTATGCCTAACGCGTGAAAAATGGTAGCAATATGAATACATCTGCAGCACACATAGGACCGAAGAAAAATGGAATAGCCTAACTAGCTCGATTAATAATTTGGGCTCGAAACCCGACTCGGGTCTCTGTTTCTCAAAAACTCCAAAATGTTAAAGTAAATGGAAGCATTAAATGCTTTCTTATCATTTATCGAGAGTTGTATTGTTCTCACTTTTTCGAACAATCAAACTTTCAACTTACTCGGTATTAAATCCTCGAATTCGAGTAGTGATTATCCGGTCCTGCGTATATTCTACTGTTACAGCATTAAAAAACTGTAGCAGTGGTTCGGTGTGTGACGTGCCAATGTGTGACTTTGTAGCGCTGAATCTCTTATTTGCGGCTGGAACATTTAACATAATTAACACGCTGATTTGCAAGTTATATGAAAAGATCAATGGCCTGTAATTAGGCAAAGGAAGAGGGAGCTGAGCGAATTTCAGTCCCTAGAAGGAAACTTAGATTTGTGGCAGCTGTCCAATTTCGTTCCGCGGGGCAGCACTGTACAAGATGCAGAGAATACCCCCAAACCAGTGACAGGAGTTGGAGAAAAAAGTGGGGTCTCACCATATGTAGGCTAGGGTTTAGTGTATTAGTAAATCCTGAAGGACAAGGATTTCAAGAGTGACGTTGTTAGAAAGCATATTTAGATTCAAATATTGTAATTGAAAAAAATACTTAAATACGAAGAAAACAATTGGGACCAAGCTAATATGATTTGTATTCATCTAGGAAGCAATTTAAACACTCTCCCTCCACATACATCTTCCGATATATGTAAGGAGTACATCCCTGCGAGATAGTCCTGCGATGATCCCCATCTCTAGCTACCTTCCAACCCCGAAGTCTGCATGATCTCCAAATGCAGAGCGGCGAACTCCGCCTGGACGTCGAAACGCCGTCTCCTGTGTTTGGCGGCCAGCAGCTGCCGCTTTACAACACCACATATGGTACACGGGCCCACTTTTACGACTTAATCAAAGCGTTGCTTCACAGAACCTTCCTGAAATAACGAGGACACTACCACTTTTCGCTTCGCTGAGCAATAATCAAGCTATAATGATGGCTAGAGGCGTGTTTTGAGGCAGTGCTGTTTGAAAAAAAAAGTATTCAGAAGACTTACAGGGTCAAAAGGTTCGGAAAACAAGTACGTAACTGGTCCGGATTCAAGTTTAGAGATGACACTATTATGTGATACAGTGTAGACATTTAAGAGCTGTACATACACATAATCATTAAAAAAAACTCAGATGGATACGTGAAAGCAACTTGCATTGGTACCAGAGTTATGTTGCAGAGTTTTCTCAACTTGGCGGATGTTTCCAGAAAAGATTTTCCTAGACCGTAATACACATTGTTTTATTTCACAAAAGCGGTGTGGACAGGAAATGAAAAAAAATAAGTGAGGGGACATAAATACACCAATGATCGCGCAACTCCACAGCTCCTTCTGGTAGCTGACGGAACAAGCATTTCTAACACTCCACTGGAAAGGGGTCCAAAGAAAAAAAAAGGTTTTTAAATATTAATATTCCGTTGAGGAATTATGTATGTAAGCTATTGTGATCGGTGTCGCTTGAGATTCTTCTAAGTTCAAATCTCAAAATCTATCCTTAGTTGAGATACTGATAATAAATGAATACTGACTTTAGGAAGCATTTCGAGCACCTCTAGCTTCGGAACATCTCTAGCTTGATCTCTCCAATTTCTGAATATGACTTGTGATGTGCGTGACTTTGTGTACCTTTGAATCGACGATATCGGCATCAGTGGTGCCAGTGATGACGCTGGCGAACAAAATGCACCAACTTTGTCACGAGCATCCTCAACAAATTCGACTTTCATAGCATGCTTCACCAGGAAGATAGAGACTGATGATTCGAAATGAAGATTGGTCGATTAGGGTCTCGGTTATACATTAATTTTGCAGGAAACAACACGTGAATCAACGTATATATGTAAGATCAAGGAAGGCTCTCTTCTTGCTAATTTTTGAGGCGAGGAACCTTTTCAATTCGCCTCAGCATTCCACGCAAGAAATATAATATTTATTTGGGTTGTTGAATCAAACAGCTAACTTTTGTAA